>VXBA01005922.1:0-25809 GCA_013399895.1 Serilophus lunatus
CCACCTGCATTCCCGCCCCATCACAACCTTGACACATAATGATAAGAGTATATGTCTTGTGATTGATCTATTCTGTAAAAAACCCCAAACCAACACCTAATATTCTTATTAGTTTGCATTCCTATTTTCACACTTTTATGTGGTTTTTTTTTTAATTTGGTTTCTAAATTTAAATTAATTTCTTTATTTTTACTGCCTTCTTTCTGCCTTCTCATACTCAAAACACAATAATCCTCCATCCAAATCTTATACACCTGGAGCAGCCACTTTCCCCAGGGAGACCAGCAACACTGACTTGACTCTTGTTGGAGTCAAAAACTGTTGTTTGCAAGAGCTCTTCTCTGTCACCAGCTGCATAGAGGACAACATGCTAAGGGTCTACTCATTATCAGAAGTGCACTGTCTCTACAATCTGTATTTTGCCTACTTTTCTTTTTCTTTACTGTCCACTAAAATACACACTTCTAGTGTGTACCTAGTATCCATCTCGAGTACCCATTCACTACCCTTTCAAAAAAATACCCCTCACCTATCACACAGATTGTCTCTAGTGTTTGGGGTGAACTGCCCATCAAGGGTTTGTCAGTGTGATATAGCTGAGGCAGAGCATATAACCAACATGGCATAATATTCCGGGAACTCAGGTTACCTAATTTACAGCTAGCTTGTTTCTTCATATGGGATTCACAGATCTCCATGCAAAAGCATCTCTGACCTCTGTGAAATTTTTAGAATGTTTGTGGGAACATTTTGGTGGCTATGAGGCTGTAGAAACTGACACCCCACAGAGCACATGGACCAAATACTGTCTTTTTCTTTTATTCTCCTAATTTTCTTCTGTTTCTTTTTGCTTAAATACTTAGGCATTGTACTTAGGTGGTAAAGTTCTCTGGGGCAGGAAGTAGAGTTGTCTGCTTTGCAGTGCTCCCAGGTAACATAGTAAGGCACACAGTAATTTAATTAATCATGAGCATATGTGCCACTATGTCAGAAGGTAAATCCAAGTAGATATAAGTTGTACATTTCCTTACCCATCATATTTTATCATCACACTGGCCTAAATCCAGATTTTAGCCCTAAGTCTATTTAAACACAAAAACTTTTATTTTGAGATGTCAAGCTGTCTGAATTTTGGACCTAGGGAATAGTTAGGAGGCTTTCTATACTTGCCAAGTCAGATAATCTGTATAATGCCTTAAGGTCCTATTATTTAAGTATACCTGGGCATCTCAGTTCTCCCCTTTATACAGTTAAGAAGGATTTATTGAACTTTGTATCTACGGGGTACACAGGCTGCTGAGACTTGTGATGTCCCAATACTGAAGCTGCTTGATATACTGTTCCATTATTGCTTCTATGCCTTTAGCAGTGAATATGATGGACAGTACAGAAGAAATACTATACTTAAGCCCCACAGCTGCATAGATAGTAGGGATGTGCACACCAGGTGGACCAACATTAGAATGTTTTTCACAGATTCTAGAAGTAAGATCAGAAAGAAAGAGATTAACTCATTTTCAAGGTAAATATAAGAGAGCAAAGAAAACTCAAGCCTTCAGCTTCACACATCTAATCAGAGATTACAATTACAATTTTACTGCATTTCCCTTTTGATAAATTAAATATGACATTGGAAGGGACTAATCAGCTGTGTTCAGCAGAAAGACTAGAAAAATAATAAAGATGGTAGCCAACTTTTTATATTATTCACAGACATGACATGCTCCACATATAGTCTTAGATATGCTTCTTTGGAGTTCCAAACCAGAAACAACTTCAAAAAAGCAGCAACACTGAAGAAAAAAAAATTAGTGCACTTATCACCACAGTAGGAAGTGGAGAGCAGAGGCAGCAATATCAACAGTAAACATGTGCCTAAATGGCTCAGCAGAAACATCCTCCTACGTCTGATAGCTCTCCACACACAGAGTTATTCAATGCCCTTTGAGCATATACACAGTGTTTTCTGAACCAGTTATGATGCTGGCATATGGTCCACTTACAAAAAAAGAAAAAGACATTTTAAAAGCACTGTTGTGACCATTATGACAGAGAAAAAGTTGGCCACTATTACAGGGCCCAAGCCAACATTTATTTAAATCAATGAAAAGACTTTCACCGACTACACAGTGTTCTTTGGATCTAGGCCACAGTACATGGAGAGTCTTGCTGATATTCGTGGTTTCATAAAGATTCAGAGACTACAGCACCACCAACACCTAGCTAAATAGAAACTGTTCTTACAAAAAAGCCCATGAGGAATAATAGGCAGAAAGCAAATTTCCCCTTCGACTTCAAAAGGCTTCTGAAAATGAATGATATGATTCTTAGAGAATTTTAATGAAGTTGTGTTAGTCAATAGAGTACTGTAGATGTGCTGTAACATTCTGTTGATCAAAATTACTGAATATGACCTATGAGCATTCTCCAGTAAATGCTATGACAGCTTTCCATAAAACTGTAATAATATAAGACTACATATAATCACAGAATCAGTTAGGTTGGAAAAGACCTCTGAGATCGTTAAGTCCAACCTTTGAACTAAGACCACCTTGTCAACTAGACCATGGCACTAAGTGCCACATCCAGTCTCTTCTTAAATACTCCAGGGATGGTGACTCCACCACCTCCCTGGGCAACCCATTCCAATGCTCAATCACTCCTAATTCTCCTAATATCTGGCCTAAACCTTCTGTGGTGCAGTTTAAGACTGTGCCCTCTTGTCCTACTGCTGGTTGCCTGGGAGAAGAGACCAACCCCCATCTGGATAGAACCAGGAAGTTATAGAGAATGACAAGATCTTTCCTGAGCCTTCTCTTCTCCAGGCTAAAATTAACATCAACAAAAACAACAATAATAACAATAAATAATCTTGTTAAATCTTGTCTCAGCAGTCCTGAGAGAGATGTCTGGTTGCAGTGTGGTGCTTACAGTCCTAGAAGGAGTTCAATTTAGTCATCCCTAAAAAATACCTGTTTTCCAACTAGGCTGTAGTCTCCTGCAAGCCCTTCAGCTCAATCCTGAACAACAGTTCATCTCAGACCGGAAAGTTCCACAGAACCTCGAGGCTGAGGTCAGTCTAAGATTTCCTGACCTCTAATCTCCCCTCTCCTGGCGTTGTTCCCACTGCCCTGTAGACCTCCAGCATGAGAAATCAGTCCTACCTCTGTGTCCTCTCTCACACTCCTGAGCTCTCTGGAAGCTGTAGGAAAGGAGAATTTTGTGGAAGCCGAAAACATGTCTGAAGCACAAAATCAGACCAACAATGCATCTGGGGACGGCATTTAGAAACATTTGCAATAACAAGTTTCATGTCTGGGAACAGACTTTCACATATATTCAAAAAATGAATAACCAAACTGGTGCAGTTCCTTTTTTCTCATTTTAACTACTGCAGATCACACCCTCAGTTATTAGATACATACTCCACCCAGGACTTTCACTGCCACCCCAGCACTTCCGCTAACTCTTAAACTGTAACCCATGTGTTTCTTTTTCATTCTTGCAGTTATTAAAATGTGCAAAGCCCTGCTTTCAAATAAGTGCAGCTCTTGCTCTAAGCAGCAACAGTTTTCTGAACAGTCTTAAGCTCTACCAGAAGCTCACAACCAAGTGTGAAAAAACCTAGCACGGAAACAAGCAGCAAGGTACCTGGGACAGTGCAGGCAGTAAAATCTGTAAAAGGGTGCTAGCACTGGCCTCATGAGCTGGTAAAGCACCAATCCAAAGCAGACATCAACCTAGGGTTGCTACATGTTGTTACAATCTCTCCTCTGGTTTTGCTGTGCAGGGATGCTTTCGCCCAGAAGTAAAACGAAGCATGAGTGCATTGAATAAGAAAAGAACATAGACTCAACATCTCAAAATATGACCTACTCAGTACAAGTGCAAAAAAATAAAAGCAGTTTTATTAGAAGGTTCTCTAAAATAAAATATTTTCAATATTAAGTTTTGAGGTTTCTTTATTTGTATTTGAAATTCATCCATGTTTTTGACCAAAGTGTACAACTGGACTTAGAGCCATTAAGAACTGAACTGATAGAATAGTTTAGAAAAATATAAATTCAGCAGCAATATGGCTAGCAAATCTGTCTGCACTGTGGAGCAGGCAGCCAAGGCAGAGCTCCTTGCATCATCCGAGCATCAAATGTTGCCAATAAAAGAATTTAGGTTGCATGGAATACATAACCTGGAATGACTGTATAATAAAAATACATGAGTATTCAGAATTTTATATGGATTTAAAGAAAGCATTTCTTATTGTATCGGCACAATGTGAAAGACAGAGTGGCAAAAAGAGAGAGAAATATTATATTGACTTAAATAGTAAAAAGTATCTCAGTATCTCACAAGATGATGCATTTAAATTATCTACACTGCTTATTAGATTGCATATTATGGTCTCCAAAGAACAACCCAGTATTACTATGCAGGAAAGATTTTTCTCAGGAAAAATAAACTCCTCTCTTCTCATTCTGAGAAAATAAGTCCTATCTTTTGGAAATATCACCAGCTACTTTAACTCTTAAGTGCCTCCAAGTCTTTAATATCCTTATTTTCACATGCCTCTGGAAATGGTGCTTTTCATGTTTAACAGATTGTTCAGTGTGGGTTTTTGAAGACTAAAGAGCTCTTTTATTGCCTGTTTATGTTTATGGAAACTGTAGGAGCCCAAGTTTCACTGGCTGCAAACAGACTAAATAGTCTCAACAAACTTTAAAAATAATTTTGGACAATTATGATGACAGGGAACTAAATATAGATTTCCCTAATCCCAGGTTGGTACCTCAACTTCTGGACTACTTTTTTATATTACAAAATTACATTAAGTCAGCAGGCACGAAAGTGGACAAAGAGGACATATTTGTGAGAAAGAAGTGAAAACCAAAAGAATTGCTGTTAGTTAAGCTCTCACAAGGACAATTATATGGCATCTATCATTTTGGCTTAGTTATCTTATTTCTAGAACTGGTGCTGCTCCACAATAATGGACTTTTTGTTACAGAATTTAGTATTCACAGAAGCACATAAGACATCTTCCACTTTAAAATAATAATAATGATGATGATGATGAAGAACACCAGAGAGTAAGAGAGAGAGCATCCAAAAAGTAACTCTGCTATAGATCTAAATGCTGCTCATGTGGACCCACAAAGCCCACTTCTCAACCCTTTAAAATCTTAGTTAATTCTTATCATGTTGTATCGTATTCATAAACAACTCTGACAAGAATCAATAGCACATGAGATTGTTCATTTGAGTTGGCTGACTTTTTTAATTCATTTAAATTTAATGTTTTGAATGAGCAGGGTTTATTGAGCAGGTTAATTCTTAGAGCAAGTGCTATCTATATTAGTGAGGAAGGAGGCAAAGGGACACAAAAATTTGGGATATAAATTTGGAATATAATATGGTAACCAAGCCATTGGACAAAACAAAAGCCCCAATTTTATACAGTAACCTTATAGCTCTTCTTCATTTTAAAATAATAAAGAGATCTAGGGAATTTAAAATACAGTTAGAAGAACTGATTAAAGAGGGTTAATCTTAACAGTGATAATCATGAGGATTGAGTGAAGCAGAGATGACATAGTGATATTCAGATGCAACATATTGGCCGGCTCACCTGCAATTTATTACTTTCACCTCCAGGACAATATTAAGGGAGGATCTTTCTGATCCAGAAAGAAACTAGAAAAAACTAACAAAAGAACACTGTCTACTTGGCTTCTTTATCCCACTGGTAACAGTGATGAAAGCTGCAAGGGGAGGGTGACAGCCTCAGAATAAGTCTGTAATTACTTCCATTTAAAGATGTTACATCTTCCAAAGCACAGTGCAAATGGTTTTGAAATGAGTGACATTGCATATGTCTGTCAGAACAAGAGAAACATTAGCCAGAGAAAGGAATTTAAGCTCTTAAAATGTCAATTTTCCGAATGAAAAGGGTTAAGACTTTAACATCAGTGATGTATTCAGATAACACCCATGAACATTAAGAGGGCATGAGTTATGCTCATAACTTTCCATGCGTCAAGAATGACAAGTCTATTCCTCAGAGTCTGCTGAATAGAGAAAGCTGTCAGGAGCAGATGGGAAATCAAATTTTGCTGAGAAACAGAAGATTCTAATCTCCTTAATAGAACATACAAACTACTGTATGAGCCCTACTATAGTTATAAAGCCTATGGACAAAACCTTAGGAGAAAAAAGAAAAATATCAACATGTGTGTGTCTAAGCTGCAAGTAGGTAGTTCACGTTTCTCATCATCTGTGCTTTGTGGTTTTGTGTGCACTGAAGTTTATGAAGCTTGCTGTCTATCACTAAAATCATGATAGACATCCTCTGCAAGCCAGGGTTATGCTGGGATGTGGGATGGCACAGTGTATGTAGATGGTTACATAGCATAGGCCAGGATGAACCTCCCATGTTAAAACCAAAACACTGGAACGAAAATTGTTGAAACAATGTAATTTCTGCACTCACTTGTGAACAACCTATGGTCAGGCGGACTGCTATTGTGTTCAGAGACTACTTCCATCTCTGAAATTAGCAAATAATTCTCAGGGAAGGGCAATTCCCTAAACTCACTCTGTCAAAAGTAGGGTAACTAGCACTACTGCACAAGGTTTTTGTGCACGTCCCATCATGTGAAACTTACCCAGCCCAGGATGCCTCTCGTGTATTAGTTTCTGAGGGCTCTGTGCGATAACCAGTGCTAGATACTCTTACTATATACACTTAAAAACACTTTCCTCTGGGATGTCCTACACAGAACAACTTTCAAGTTCTCCTAGGACTTTCTGTCTGGAATGGACCAACAAGGAAGCAAAGGGTTGGAAGATTACAACTGATTAATCATTTAGTTACAAAATACTGCCTGTACAAAAAATATAGAAATTAAAGATTCTTAACATCTCATTTTATGGGATCCTTCTTGTCACTGTGTACTAGTTTGCTAAATTTTACCTGTACTGGCTGAAAAATGAACTGTTTAAAGGAAACATCACCCTCACATTAATCTATTCAGAGAGACCACTTTACTTCTGCTGAATCCACTTTTGCAATTAAAAGTCATTTGAGGTTGGGTTCACTGTGTCAAGTATTGAGCCTTTTTCTTGTGGGAAGTCAGTCAAAGTTTACCTGTTTATGGATTTTATAAGTTATAGTTGATGTGGTAGAAGTTCATCAATTAGGAATTTTGGATTGTCTTGTTAGCCATGCTGGTGAAGGGTGGGGCTATCAAATGGCTATCTCCTAACCATTTGAGGCTATTTAAGGGAGAGCTGACAAGGCAGACCCTATTCTCTTGTTAGTCACGCTGATGAAGGGAGGGGCAGTTTGCATAGGTAGGGCAAGCAGGCAAGGTTGCAGGCACCCTCCTGGTAGTGGGGTTTTTGTGTGTTTGTTTGCTTGTTTGGGTTTATTGTTTGTTACTGTTTGTTTGTTTCTCTCGTTTTGTTTTTGTTTGTTTGTTTTGGTGGAGGTTTTGTTTGGGGGGGGATGAGGTTGGGGTTTTTTGTTTATTTGTTTATTTGTTTTCTCTCTCTCCTCCCCCCCGTTAGGAATGATTTTCAAACGATAAAAAAACATTGCTAGCAGAGTGTATTACACAAACAGAACCTCTGCTGAAGGACACAGCTGTCCAGACTCTTGGCTGCAGGGAATGCCTGAGGCTGCTGGTGGTACCGGAGGATAGTGCCAAAAACACCTGCATGCGATGAGAGCAGGTGAATGATATGCGCTGTATGGTGGCAGAGCTTAAGGAACAGGTAGAAAGACTAAGGGGCATTTGTGAAGGTGAAAGGGAAGTAAGTTGGTGGAGTTACACTCTTCCATCTCTGAGAGATACTCATCGGGATTCAGAGGAGCCCTATGCTTCTTGACATCAGGCAGAAGGAGGCCTAGTAGATGAGCAGGAATAGAAAAAGTTCTTTTCTTGCAGAGGTAATAAAATTTCTTCCTATCCTCCACCACCTTTTCAAGTGTCACTTCAGGACATCTATGAGACCCTGGATCCAGAGCGTCAGGCAGATGACACTTAAGAAAACAATCTGTCAGGAGAGTCTCTCAGTTATAATTTGTCTGTCAGATGTCACAACCTCTGGTATTTAAAAGAGAAGAAGGGTAATCATCGTAGGTGACTCTCTTCTGAGAGGAATGGAGGGCCCTGTATGTCGACCAGACCTATCCCACAGGGAATAGGCCTCCTTGGGGGCCGAGTATGGAACATGAGCTAATCCAGCCCTCTGCTTATTACCCGCTGCTGGTTGTCCAAGCCAGAGGTTGACAAGAAGGGCACCAGGGTAATTAAAAAAGAATTCAAGGTTCTGGGTCGATTGGTTGATTGGGGCAGCAGTGCAGGCGGTGTTCTGCTCAGTTCCTTCGGTGGCAGGGATGAATACTGTAAGGAGAACCCCCATTATCAATAAATGGCTTAAGGGCTGGTGGCATCAGCGGAATTTTGCATTCTTTGATCATGGGGCAACTTTTACTGCAGCTCATCTGGTAGACCCAGATGGGCTCCATCTAGCTAAAAAAAGCAAAAGGATTCTAGCTCATGAGTTGGCAGGGCTCACTGAGAGGGCTTTAAACTAGATTTGAAGGGGGAAGGGGATGAAACAAGGCTCTCCAGAGAGGAGACTAAGGGCAGTGAGCTAGAGTCAGGGGTGAAGTCAGCAGCCCAGCTGAAGTGCATGTACACTAAAGCACACAGTGTGCATAACAAACAAGAGGAGCTGGAAGCCTTGGTAAAGTAGGAAAGCTATGACATAGTCTCCCTCATGGAAAGGTGGTGGGATGACTCACATGACTGGACCACTGCCATGCATGGCTACAAGCTCTTCAGAAGAGACAGGCAAGGGAGAAGGGGTGGAGGGGTGACCCTGTGTGTTAGGGAGCCTCTTGACACCGTAGAACTTGAAATTAATGATAATCAGGTTGAGTGCCCATGGGTAAGAATCAGAGGGATGGCCAACAAGACTGACATCCTGGTTGGAGTCTTTAACAAAGACCACCCAGCCAGGATTAAGAGGTAGATGTATTGTTCTGTAAGCAGCTGGAGGATGTCTCAAGATTGCCAGCCCTTGATCTTGTAAGAGCCTTTAGCCTGCCAGATATCTTCTGGGAACTCAACACAGCAGAGGGGAGGCAGTGGATTTAAGAGTGGCAGGTCTTGCCTGACCAACGTGATCTCCTTTTATGATCAGGTAACCTGCCTGGTGGATATGGGGAAGGCTGTGGATGTAGTCTCCCTGTACTTCAGAAAAGCCTTTGACACCATTCCCCATAGCAAACTCCAGGAAAAACTGTCAGCCCACAGCTTGGACAGGTGTACTCTGTGCTGGGTTAAGAACTTGCTGGATGGCTGGGCCCAGGGAGTGGTGGTGAACGGTGCCACATCCATTTGGCAGCCAGTCACTAGCGGTGTCCCCCAATGATCAGTGTTGGGTCAAATCCTATTTAATATCTTTATTGATGATCTGGATAAGGGGATTCAGTCTGCCATTAGTAAATTTTCTGATGACATCAAGTTGGGAGCAAGTGTTGATCTGTAGAGGGTAGGAGGGCTCTGCACAGGGACCTGGACAGGCTGGATAGATGGGCTGAATCCAACAGCATGAGATTTAACAAGTCCAAGTGCTGGGTTCTATACTTTGGCCACAACAACCTCATGCAGTGCTACAGGCTGGGGACAGAGTGGCTGGAGAGAGGCCAGGCAGAAAGGGACCTGGTGGTACTAGTCAACAGCCGACTGAACATGAGCCAGCACTGTGCCCAGGTGGCCAAGAAGGCAAATGGCATCCTGACCTGTATCACGAATAGTGTGGCCAGCAGAACTAGAGAAGTGATTCTTCCCCGGTGCTCAGCACTGGTTAGGCCACACCTCGAGTACTGTGTCCAATTCTGGGTCCCTCAATTTAAGAGAGATGTTGAGTAGGGCAATAAGGCTGGTGAGGGTTCTAGAACACAATCGCTGTGAAAAGCAACTCAAGGAGTTGGCGTTGTTTAGCCTGGAGAAGAGGAGGCTCAGGGGAGACCTTACACTCTCTACAACTGCCTGAAAGAAAGTTGTAGCCAGGTGGGCATTGGTCTCTTCCCCCAGGCAACCAGTGACAGAATGAGAGGACACAGTCTCAAGCTACACCAGGAGAAGTTTAGGCTTAGTGTTAGGAAAAATGTTTCCACAGAAAGAGTGATTGGCCATTAGAATGGGCTGCCCAGGGCGGTGGTGGAGTCACCATCCCTGGAAGTGTTTGGATGTGGTACTTAGTGCCATGGTTTAGTGGATGAGATGGTGTTAGGTAATAGATTGGACTTGATGATCTCAGAGGTCTTTTCCAACCTAGTTAATTCTGTGAAATAACACTGTTTCTCCCCCATACAAGTCAAAATCCCTTCAAATTCCTTACTTTTTATGTGGGTTGTTCTGTTAGGTCAAGTGGAATTTTCCTGGAATTGCAAACACCTGAACCAAGAGCATTATTCTTTCTAGCACTGCTTGAGTCCATGAACTTCCCAAGAACTAAGAAGGAGCACATCCAATGCTACAAATAAAGAGGAAGAGGAGATGTGGAATGGAGGAGGTGTGACTTGTGCCACGCCAAAGTGATCTGACGGCTGGCTGAACAACGCTGAAAGGTTCAAAGGACAGTACATAGATTTTGTGCATTTCAGACATGGTGCGTGTTGGGAGGTAGCTGAGATACTCTGAACAAGATAAAGGGAAAAGGGGGGTCAGTGCTGCAGAGGCAGGGCATACTGAATAAGACAGTGGTGCACAAGAGCAGGCATGAACAGGCCTGAGAAGCAGCTGGATGAAGAACAAGGTCTTCAAGAACAAAAAGCAAATACTGGAGGCAACGCGAAAGAAAATAATCTGGAAAAAGGGAAAGGGAGAACTCAGGAATGGATATAGACAACTCAAGAAGGGTAGATAAATTTTCTGACCCAAGGGATGGATACAGGTAGAGTTACTGTATCTGCCAGGAAAGGAAACAAAACTGGAAGGCATGGAAGATGAGCCTGGATGTAGGGAGAGTCAAGCAGGCTGAATGAGGATCTTTGTTCATTACAGAACACTTCAAGGCATGGAAATAAGATGGTGAGTCCAAACAGCCCATCACCCTCTGATATCAGACACTATGCCTGCATGGCTTACCCATAGGACTGTGTCAGTCAGCAGGGGTCTTGGCCAGTGTTACCGCTAATGATGACTTTGGTGAATAGTGAGCAGAAAGGGGTATTTTTTCAAGAATTTTGTTGTAATTTCTAGAAGCTACATGCACCACACAGTTAATGGAATCATAAAATCAGCAAATTAACTTTGCTTTTGCAGAATGCAATCATGTGAAAAATGTCCCCAAATATATCTCTCTACCCACATTTTGTAGGGATGGCTCTAATTTGCAAATTTCAGAGCAGCAGTAGAGGTAAGCTGTTTTCCACAGTACAAATCCTTTAACTCTATCTTTTCCTTTAGGAATGTAACAGACAAGGCTGAAGGCCTGAGCAACAACAGGCTTCAATTTCTTCTCAGCCCTAAATTGGTCAGGCAGTTGGACTAGGTCATCACTGTAGGTCCCTTCCAACTGAAATTATTCTATTCTATTCTATTCTATTCTATTCTATTCTATTCTATTCTATTCTATTCTATTCTATTCTCAAGGTCAACATAACTGGAAAAGAAAAAGCATGAAGTTTTTGACATATTAGCACTTTTATCACAGCTACAGCAGCACTATTACTACTATGAAAACACAGAATTATAAAGCAAAATTGTTAGTTCAGACTATGAAAAGTCGAAAGCAAAGAAGGACAACGCAGACAATATCCAATAACATGCTTGGCCAGATCAAACCCTTTATCACCTATTTTCATCTGCTTGTATGAAAGTTTCTGGTATGTTTTCCATACTAAAGCAGGGCAGCTGCCATTGGGAGACTTTCAGAACCTCTCAGGTTTTGTTGTGTTTATTTTTTTTTTCTTCACACATCATTTCTTTGGTAATATATCATACTCTCCACTCTTTGGACCTGTCGGTGTGAAATTATTGAATAGATGCAGTGCATTGATTCTGGCTAGCACAGTGGGTAACAGGATAAGTATTAACTGTTGCAGATAGAGTTATTCCTTCTGTTAAGAGAATGGCTCCTTTCAGTTAAAATTAAATATTCTAAGCATTTCTTCTTCTTCATGTTTTCCCAATTTCCAGGACTTTTGAAGTGGATTCCTGTAATTTGTCTTCTTTATGCATCATTAGTAGATAATGACTATAGAGGTTTTGCTGCTCTGTATTTGTATGCCTGATCCTTAGCTCAAAGCTCTGATTTTCACAATGTTCAGACAGATTCAGAATTGATTAGTGCTATGTAACATCTTCTAAATTCCACCTACATGTAAGAAATGTCAGATAGGCTATGCAGTATTAGGATGAATAAAGTGCAGAAATCCAGGCTGCAGGAGGAAGAATTTTCAGTGTCACAATCAGCACACATTGTTGTAAAGCCCCTGTTTTTGCTGGTTTACAAACACTGCAGATGGCAACACAAGTTTTAACTCTGGCAAGCACATACAAGATTAGAATTTTTTTTCCCATAATCTTTGTTAAGTTTGCCTTCTCATAGCCATAAAGCTGGCAGAGGGCTCTGGAAGAGTGCACAAATCAAGTCTTACAGGTAATAAGAAATAAGGAGCTTTAAGATATAGCTTAATGCTGTTCTCAGTAGACTCCTCCTCATGCCAAATTACATCTCAAATGTTTGTGATTCTTCCCAAGGGAGTGTTATCATTCTGAAGAGAGTATGTAATCTGAATGTACCAATAGTGTACACAGAGATCATCCAATCTTAATGACATTTGTAATAGGGGATTGGGACTGTCAGTCACGAATATCTCATTGCATAAACCAAACCAAAACAAACTAACAACAACAACAACAAACCCACAAAAACCCCCAACAAAAAATCCCCCCAAACAAAACAAAAAACCCCATAACAACAAATTAAAATGCCATTATCTGTGTAATAAAGCGTCTTTATTAATTGAATCTCATTAGTGACTGAAAATTTTCTTTAGTGAGTACAAACAATATACTGGGAAGTTTTTGAAAAAAAAATTTTTTTTCAAGTTGAATGTGATTAAAGATCTAAACTCTAGATGTTCTGACTCTTTTGGAGCTTAACTCAGAAGTAACTTGAGGAAAAGTAAAAATTACTCAAGTTTAATTCAGTAATGATGAGACAAGGCATATTGTGGAGCAGACAAATTACTAAGAGGCTGGTGCTAAGAAAAGATATGGTTGATAACAGGAGAATATGAGCTAAAATGAATGAAAATGTAACAAAAATTATAAAGGACAACAGAAATGGCCTTCATAATGACTTCACGATGAGATGTAGCTAAACAGGTTGGCATGGATTTTCTGGTACAGAAGAAGAGGAATGATACCTGTAGGAGAGTTATAATGCCTCATTTCTTCATTTCTTGAAACTGATAAGGCACGTGTACAGCAAAATTGCAGGTATTTAAGTAAGACAGTGATGTTGTACACTGGGAACTGGAAGCAAAAATTTCTAAGCTGATGTAAGACGCAGACTGTTAACTAGTCGAGTGGGTAAAAATGTTTTTAAATTATTCCTTCTTCATTCCACCTATTTTATGACCTTTATTTTCCCCCAACAATTCCCACAAATAACAAGCATCTCTTAGCAAGTATAAAGGCCTTAAACTAATGTACTGATGTGTACCTCACAACACTTTACATATCTTAATTTGACAATTAAATGAGGGAATGTGAGAAAGAAACACAAAATAGCCCTGCAGAGTGCAGTTTCCTGACAGCAGATTTATCCTAATGGTGTTCTCTGTCAGTTAGCTACTAGAGCTTTCACACCAGTCAGGTGAGGGCCAGAGCCACTGAAAGTAAAGGAGGACAGAGGAGGGGCAAAACACTTTTCAACAACAGTTAGAGGACTGATATAGTTATAATGTAGAACATAGTGGTTTGCAGTAGAATGTGTGTGTTGGCTTGGCGGGTAAGGGAGGGACAAGGATAGAGTTGTTAATTTTTAATTCCTCCTCTGATCAGCCTGTCAATTCTCATGGACATATCAGCATTACTACTAACATGAGTAGAGGAACCAGGAAGAGATGTGGGGAGAAAAGGAAAGAAGCAGCTTTGATCTAGATGCTTCTGCTGCTGTGGAACTGTATCAGGTTCAGAAGGTATCAAAGTCAGACATGGAGTAGAGAGTCTTTTCTTTTAGCAGCTTCTTGTAAGAGATGGTTGAGAAAAACCAGATAGGTATTTGACATGTACACCAGGGCTACCACATGTGACCAAGTCATTACTCCATTTGGCTTTTGGATGTCACAGCAGCTGAGTTTTCAAAGACTAATAGCCTATGATAGATTGACTACTATTTGGAAATAATATATGCATATATATGTATACGCATAAGAAAATTCCTGCTCCTTCAATGAGCATTTCCCTTATTTAATGAAGCTTCAAGCTTGAGTTGTTTTAGCTTGCATAACTGCAAAAATTATTCATGACCCTAACGTTATCAAATGTATCTACAAGATTTGTCTGGCTGACCTCCTAAGGCTCTGATTTCCATGAAGTAATGACTATTTATTATTCAAAAAAAAAAAAGCAAAAGCATATTCTTTTATTAGCTCTATTATTGCCCTTTGATCTTGTTCTCTCTGGGTTTTCCCATGTCTCTAAGCAGGTGAAAATGGGAGGGCCGGTCTGTTTTCATTGTATCTGTCACACTGCAAGAAAATGAGAGAAAAATTATACAAACCCAAATATTATCATAAAAAAAAAAAAAAAGGAGGGAACACTTTCTCCCATATTCCTTACAGACAAAGACTGTTTCAACATGTTTCAATCAATTTTAACATTATGGCAGCTTTGGTTTTAAGTCATTAGTAACTTCTTTAGGCTTACCATGACGTAATTTGGGCACATAAACTTAGAAAGACCCCTCTGAATCTACTAAAAAAATCCCATCTAGATCTTTCAAATCCCATTGAAGGAGCTCTGATGAAAACATACCTGATCTATCCATTTACAGATATCTTCCACTAATATATTCCCTCCCACATCACTTGATTTTCACTTGATATTATATCCATAATCTATTTATGTAATTAACTATCTCATGTGCATGTACACACTGATATTATCCTCTTTGCTAAATCACCTGAGAATTACAGTTCTTCTGCCCCAAAAACAACCTCACTGATCTATGTGGGTAAAGAGATTCCGAGTAGAACAACTGTTGGGTTACTAGACATTTAAAAAAGCAGAATAAGTCTTAGTTCTGCCAGAGTAAACAGAATTTATCCCAGAAAAAATCATTTAGTTATCACAGACACATAACATATTTCAATTTTACTCAACAGAATTAACATCCTCCTCATTTTAGTTGGTACAGGAAAAATAAGTTATTTGATGGAGCAGATCCAAATGTATCTGTACCCACTGTTCTTTAATTTGAGGCAATTTTTTTATACAATAAGAACTCCAGTCACACTTTATTCCAATTCTGCTACATTAAGCAATGGATTTATTTCAGCTTGGTTTGAGCAAGAACATTATGCTGCTATTGGCAAAGTCTTCCATTTTCTTTCACATCTTAGAAGCACAATTTTTATCAGTCTAGGATGCCTCCTGCAGATGAGTTAGGAGCCTCTGCTTTTATCCATAATGTGAATTCATCCACTTTTTCACTCTTAAAATTGGAAACAAGAACAATAACCACCATCCTTTGAAGCCCTTTATTCAATAACAGAGCAATAGCTGGGATTAACAGCTTCCACAATATTGTTTGCTTTCCTATCACTAGCTACAGAAACACTTAGATAAGAAAGAATGTTATTTTCTCCATCACTGGTGAGACGCACAGTAAGAACCCAGCTTCCATTGAGCTCAGAGCAGAAAAACTGCCGAGAGGGAACAAGTCAGACCTAGGTCATCTTCTGACTTAATTACTGGAAGAGGACAGAAAGAATAGAGCCAAAGTTCAGACTTCTGCTACAGCCAGACAACTCCAGAACATGCAGAAATCTGTTGTAAACAGGTTCATGTTTTTAGGGGTTTTTTGCCCTCTGTCTTCATGTAGCTTCATTAGTGCAGCTACAACTCAGTGTGCTCAAAATCATTCCTTTTCCATGGAAAGTTCTGTAGCTTTGTATTACATTATAGAAGTTCCTCTTATGGAAATAAACATTAGGAATGTTGGTCCTCCTGTGTTTACTTGCTTCATCTCTGTGGTTTCATTCCTTACTTATTTAAAAAAGTCAATTCAATTATTAAAAAAATAAAAAAAAGTAAGAAAAACATTTTAAAACTCAAAATTAGGATTGTTAGTACAATTCTTCCAGCCTATGTTTGTCAATGCACCATGAACATCAGAAAATCTGGATGTAGGTAATTTATTACAGGCCATACAAATGTGACTCCAACCCATACGGGTGGCTTTAGCTACTGGAAATCCTCTTTGCTGAAATACGGAGAGACGAGAGTATTTATTTTATTCACCCTTCTCTTTCTTGTCATACCACGTCTTGCATATATGCATAAAAAAAGATATACAACTTGAGGTGCCAAAACTGTTTCTTTTTCTTTCTTATTTCTGTCAATTCTGAAAGAAGAAATGCACAGGGAGGCTGCTTACCAAGGGGACTACTAGCAATGCAAAGAATATAGGTTTTCCAGAGCATGAGGAAAATTCTGATACTAAATGGGAGTCCAGAGAAATTGTAGGTGAATCTCAGAGTATTTGGCTGAGCAGGTACTTATAGATGCCATAACCCTATGTGAGTTTTACCATAAAAAAAGAAAGAACTCAGACTGCTCTAGAAAAGCTTTTTTGCTCCCTTCCTTAACAGTGGGCATCCTGCACCATCTTTGAAGACATCATATAAATAAATATGTTGTATATGTGCAAGCACATCACTTGCTGTGGGTAGCAATAATGTTATTATGTTATTATTACCTCACACAAGAGCTAAAAAGTTACAAAATACCTGACTCTCTTTTCTCTGAAGAGTTGTCCATGTTTACATTTGCTACAGACTAACACAATAATAAGTCTGCATATCCTATAAATCTACCAGCTCTGCTCTTGTATATCCCAGAAAGTTATTCCATAAGCCAGCAGTGCAACACCTCATGTACCTGAGTTTAGGTGCGTAGTCATTCCGATTAATTGCATTTGGGACACCTTCAGTATTTTCAAACCCCCAGAAGCTGAATTGTGCTCGGCATCCAGTAACACACTAAAGACAAAAAGTCATGAAGGGATGAAGTATCTGTCTGGGAAAAACCTGACATTGTCAAGGAGAAGAATAAAGCAAGAGAAGGATTGCCAACATCCTGCTTGACATACAGGGCAGAGAGTAATGTTTAGATCCTGTGAACAGACAGGAGTTTCCCCAAATCCTTCCCATGTATATGTCCATTTCTAGAACTGTGCACTGTTTGCTATATATATATACATGTATACATACAGACAGACGCTGCTTAAATGAAAGCCTACACTGTTCACAACTAGGGGGATTTCTGAGTTGAAGGAGTAGATGCTGCAGTAGGGTTGTTAGTACTCCTGGATACTCTTACTACTCCTAGTAGTCCTACTTACCAGGCTTGGTCATAGATGCTTTGTATGAGCAAGTTTGCCTCTTTGGGTACAGCTTTGCAGTTCCCTGCTCCTTTCAGCTGGCTTCATTCTTGCAATAAAGCTAGATGCTTTGTGTTCTCATATTACTTCTTTAATTCCCACATACCTGGTTTAGAGGGAAAAAATATTTTCTATATTATTTAGTGGCAATGAGACAAAAAATAAGTGAAGTCCTGATTGCAGAATACTCAGCTCAAGCATTTTTACCACCTTGAAATATTTTTCTTCATTAGAAAAGTATTTATTGCTATTTATAAGTACAAATACAGAAGATTATCCATCTCCTGTATTTTCTTCTCAAAAATTTTTTTATGCCAGCTCCTAAAAGTAAAATACATGGTTCTCATTCTTGCCTTATTATTGCTTAATCTATCAAGGACTTCTGAATGCTTAAAGCTCCTACAAATCCATAGACCTATAAGATGGCAAAAAATTAAAATGTTCTAAATATATTATTTTCCCCCTTGCATGCTTTGGAGCAGGATCTTAGAGGACTTTAAATTCTGGACAGATACAAGTTTTAGAGGAAATAGAGAAAACACTATAGAACTGGATGCATAATTTCATAATAAGAAAGTATTTGGAGAGAACAGGGATGGATAAGATAATATGGGTTTTTCTGTTTCTAGAGGCTGATGGCTTAGTTTGGATAGGGAAGTCATAACCCTATTTCTGTAGCCACTTTGATGTTTCATTGGGGTTTTTTTTACTTCCCAGATGACTCTGTGTATAGGCTTTCTGCACATCACATCACATCACATCACATCACATCACATCTAGAAGATCCCACATGTAGCAGCTGCACAGGTATTTCTGCAGACAGCACTAGCATCATGTCACACAGCTCCTTTTCCTCTCTGAGACTGACTACAATTTACCTTGGCACTGTTCTTTAGCAGCTCCATAGAGATATTGGAGTTATCTTGGTCCCTTCTGATACCACTGAAGTTTATCAGTGTTTAGCCAACCTCCAAATTCTTTTATGAATTTTGCTAATACTCATACAATCTTAGAAAACATCAACTTTGGATTCAATTCAGTCCCTTTTTGCAATGATTAACAAGATAAATTTCTTTGGCTATTTCACATATCCTTCTTTAGCATCTCTGGAGTGTCTCTCTCTTTTTCATTTTAGGTAAGACTAGTTAAAAGACGCTTGTTGATTTTGAAAAACTGGAACTGTCATGGTCAAACACAGAAAGAACAGAAATAATCTTTATTTCATGACATACAGATTATTGTTTGCATTTCTGTATGTTTAACATGATGTTGCATGCCAAAACAGTAGCCATTGTTAAATAAGAAGGAGATGGAAGCTTTAAAAAAAGGCTTCAAAAAAGCTTTTTTTAAAAAAAGCATGTGATGTGGAAACTTAAAAAAAGATAAATCTGAAATTGACAAGACTGTGGACTGTGTGGAAATGAGATACAACAAAGGCTAGACCAAGTCACTTGAGGCCTCACATAACTGTGAAAAGTGAAGCCTAGACCAGAAAATGTAACTACCCCCAAAGAGTGCCAGCACTTGGAGCCTTAAAAAATGAGCTATTTCAGAGAAAGTGTTCTAAACACCCACTTCTTCTTGCTCTGCCACTTCTCCCAACAGCTGCAGATCTCTGTAGGGACCTCCTGCTAATGCACTGAAGCTGGAATACCACTCATTTCACTGAAAAGGGAAATTTCATACTAAAGAAAATTGACTTTAGCTGGGAATTCATGATTATTCCTAAAATGTGATTGTTATTCTATGTGGAAGAGATGTGTTCATCCAGATTTTGTTACCAAGCAATTTTGTATGGAGAGCTTTTTAAAGCAATTAAGAAAATATTGGCTGGAGTGGTAAGAACACATAGGAAGGCAGAAAACTTACAAAGGCCAAACTCAGAAATCCAGTCCAGCCCTCTACCAATCATATAGAGATCCAAGATGTTCAGAATATCCTGTAGAAAATCTGTAGCTGAGATTACAGGATACAGTATCTAATGATTAAAGAACACACATCCATAGATGTGTTGGCTTTGAAGTATGGTGGGGTCTTTTTTAGCATTATTTTTGTATTTTGGAACTGATAATGCTTGTATGATGTGTTTAATAATAGAAGTTTTTGTCACCTCACTTCTGACAACACAAAAAGGCCTCCTGCAGTTCAGACTCATCATTTCAGAAAGACCAGAATGTATCAGATACTTACTTATAGCAGCTAGCTGCTTCATCCATTGAGCTAGGCTGAAAACCTCACAATGCAAATATCACATCTATTTAAATCTGGTGAGCTACTTAGGTGTCACAGAACTAAGTGAAACTTGGTGTCACTGGAGGAATTCTTTTACCGTGGCTTCCAGAAATCAATTCCAAGCTCAACAGACATTCAGCTAGTAAGATCAGCAAATAATTATGTTAGAGTAAAAAAAAGTACATACATACAATCTATGAAAGTGCTATTTAACAGTGCAGAATGGTTACTTACATGCCAAGTAACTTGCTTTAACATCAGTCCAAGGCTCCAGCTGAGAAAATGAGTTCTGCAGCATTTCCCTTTCCTCTCACACACGTGCTGTAGTCTCGCCTTCATTACATGAGAGTGCGCAGGCTAATGACCAAGAGATCCAAAATTGGTTATTATAATTGCATTTCTTATGGCAATTCAGATCACTCACTACTCAGGACAAAGAACTCTTTCTGAATGCCATCTACATTGAAGTTGCTAGATGGAAGCTATAATCTAATGAAATCTTTCTAGATTTTAGTTGCAATAGAAATTTGGAAGTGGATACACAAATTACAATTGATCAAAACTCTTATGGCAAAAATTATTTCCATCACAAATACCATTCGTGTCCACATTTCAGTTTTTAGAAGCTTCTGGGAAAAGTCTATGAAATTGTCACTGGAGCCCTTCTAAGCTTCAAGGTAGCTCATATAATTCCCTTAGGAAAGCCAAAACTCCCAAATCTCCAACTCTGTGATTTTCACCTTGTTGCCTGTTTTTAAATCAGTGCTCACATGGCTCCCATCTCCAAAAACATAAGCAAGGCACAGAGTTCAGGATTCTTTTAGCCCCATCATTCCATTAAGGCATCTTCTGCCAGAAAGGATGGCTGTAAGTGGGTTAATTTATGTTTTGAAAAATAAATAAAATAAATACAGTCCCCATACACAGTTGAGCTAATGGACCTATGACTGCACCAGTGTATATGGAGACTCTTTAAGTCATTCTAAAATTACAGATAACCAGGACTGCCTGAGTATCCTGGTGAAGACCACAATAAGTAAAATGCTAAATGAGAAAATATCTCTCACTAAAAAGGGAAAATGAAAAGGAATAACCCCACAAACAAATCCCAAATAAGTTTGGTTAGACCACCAAGATATTCAACCTGTCCATAAAGAGATAGAATGGCAAACCTTCCCATTTTACATACCATCAGAATAAGGCATTCAAATGAAATGCAGTTTCAGAAAAACCTGACCAGAATTGACAAGACATGGATCATGACAAATTACTATGCCTGTAGTTGGTGAGATGAAAACATCATTCCTGTCTGGTCACAGACTGGCCTAGATTTTGCTCAGATATAATTGATTATCCTTACCTAAACTTGAAATCTACTACAACTGGTCTCCATAATTGTATTTGTTGCTTTGGCAGAATAAATCACAAACTACAATCATCATCAAAATTTGTACTCATGTTATTCATTTAGTGACATTTCTTGATATACATTGGGATAAACCAAACGTAAACCAAGCTTAAATTTATGTAAACACAGTTCTGTTCTTGCTAGCAGTGATTCTACCTACATTATTTCCTTGATAATTATTCATTTGGATGCTAGGGGCAGCTTGGGTTTTTTCCCTCTCTTCCTAGGTACATGCTATTTTTGGCCTAGATGCAGCATCCATTACTCTCCAAAAAGATTTAACAAATGTCAATATTTCCAGTATCTCTCACCAGAAAAAGTAGCTTCAATTTTTTTTTTGTCTTCAACATAACAGCTAATTTGAGATCCAACTAATTTCTAGTGATTTCTTACCTCAAGACTGTATAAGATTTTTTTTAAAAAAACACTTTAAACATATAATTTAACAAAATTATAAATCTCAGAAATGGAGAACATTAGAAACGTGAAAACTACTATTCCATAATGATACATTGTGTGATTTGGCATATACACAAAGAGGTGGTGGAGTCACCATCCCTGGATGTGTTTAAGAAGCAGCTGGATGAGGTACTTAGTGCCATGGTTTAGTGTATGGGATGTTAGGTAATAGGTTGGACTCGGTGATCTTAGTGGTCTTTTCCAACCTTGTTAATTCTGTGATTCTGTGTGATTCTACAATACCTAGTGAATTCCAGTAAATTCAGTGAATTCCACCATGTCATTGTACACACTGGTCAGTCAAGCCACAGAGCATCTACACAAATTATCTTGCTTAAGGCTACTCAGGAGGTAAATAGGAGAGGGAAGGAGAGAGAAAAACACCAATATTGACTCTTCATTATTCTGGCCACCACCATCACAGCTGTCATGGGGATCAGTAGGCAGGTTAATAGCTTCAGCTGCACAGAGGCCACCGCTTTCCTTTGACAAAGGTACCAACTGTACCAATATCTTAGGTCCCACTGTCCTTAGGCAAATCACTGAGGTTATTATTCACCAGCTATGAAGTAAGACACTCGCTGCTTGCAATTTCTTCTGCAGTGATAGCAGAGAGGTCAGCCATTATACGTGGCAGGGTGACAATCCTAAAAGCTACTCAAAAAAGCAATTAAATGTTCTGAATAAAATTATCATTTATATTCATAACAATGAATTTTGTCATCAAACACACCATGTTTACATCTACAAAAGCTTCAAATATCCCTTTACAAACAAGGTAAATCTTGCTACCTGTTTCTAAAAAAGGATCAGGAAACAAAGGAAGATATTTTAAATTTTAACCTCTCCCTTTTAAGACAGTTTCTGACATCCAGTTAAAGGCCACAGAATTCAAGAACCACCATTTGGGAGCCTGCTGATTGAAAGCTCGCATCACCTTGAACTTGGAGGTGAAAAGCAGGGAGAATGAAAACCATCTAGCTGCTTGAACAAGAGCAGGGAAGAAAAAAAACGTGTAGAAAATAACAGTATTTGACTACTAAATGGTATTGGTTTGTCATTCATAATTACCATGACTTCTTTACATATGAGATGGAAAACACAGCTTCTCTATGCTAGGTACTGTACTCGGAGTGAGGGTACACCAACAGTCCGTATATATGCAAAAGCAGATAGAAGAAGCAGAAATAAAGAACTAAAATACAAGGATTAAGATATTGATTCTTCACTCCTAAATTGAAGAACATAATTAATCTACCTAAACTAGGAAACTAGGAACCTGCATTTTCTATACATGAGTGATGAAAGTCAGAGGAAAAGAAGCAGTACCTATGTTCTTCTCTGTTTGCTATTCACTAGGGTTATGGCTGATGCAGGTTACTGCTGCTACCTCTGATGCCAACCACAGCAATTTTCTCCTGTTTTCTGATAAGTCAGTCCACAAAGTTGAGGTAGGAATTCATTTTAGGTCTCCTCAGACAGAAGACCTTTATTCCTAGGCAATTTCTCTAGTAGTATGAAATAGTACTGATGTAGTTTCACAGGTGAATACCTAACCCAGAAAGAGAATATTTTTCTTTATATTGATTTAATGCAAACTAAAGTGATAAGTTAAATGGAAAAGAGATAGTCCTATACAACAATGTCCACATGTAATTACCGGGGTTTTGATTCGTAATACAAGTTGCTGGCAATAATTGCCCAGCACAGCTGAGTTATGGTCTACCACCTAATCCATAGGAAAATCTTGTTTTTTAAGGGACTTGTAGGAGAGATATTATACATTGAAACATAATTCCACAGGAAAGTAGAGCTAAGGACCCACTGATTCAGATGCACTGATTCAGGCAGAGGTGGTTCCAACTACTTTAGTCTATTGCACTGCTAGCAGAATGAACGCTGTGTATCCCTTTGAAAGGAAAAGAAACATCTGCACTTAGTTTTAACCTCCAAACGTGAATGGATATACCCAGGGATCACAGAACTGTCTCAAAATATGGCTTTGAAAAAGATTCAGCCCAATGGGTCTGGATTTGAAGTGTCTGCCCACCAGATTGTAGTAAGAGTTTGTATTCCAGCATGTACAGTGGTAAAAACTGACTGTGCAAAATGCATCTGGGCTAAATTTCACTAGAAATTCATATTGTAAATGTTCAATATATCATGCACTATCCAAAATCTAAAGAGATAGCAATATTTCTCAAACACCAGGACTCACTGGTACTTTAAGAACGTATGCAGCACTTCATCACTCAGTATTAAGTTCCCTCCTGTCCTCTTAAGCAGCTGTATCCTAGGCCTGGAGCCTTTGCATTTAACCTTGTATTACTAGTGCCTAGGGCAGCCCATAGCTCACCGCCCAAATTGGTGGTTGGTTTCAATTCCACACTTGCTTCAAGGCAGAGCCCTGTCCATCCCTAAATAATGAGGAAAGGGGACAGAAGTTCTACACAAGCTCCTCAAAACTGGTAAATACCATATAGGGCCACCAAAAATCTCACTTCAGCATCCTTCTGGAGAAACAGCCATCTCCACTGTGAACCCTCCAAGGCAGGGGAAGGCACAGGATGGTGAGAGGGAAGAGAGCCCATTTCCTGTCTATGAATAACCTGACAGAATATTAATAAGTGATGTTACTAGTGTTCTAGCATGCAAGGAGTTATTTCTCATTGCCTCTGTTTTGGTCAGAAGATGAAATGTAAGCAGGAGGAAAAAAAACCAAAACAATAAAATACACAATCTCAGTGTTCCTCTATGTAATTCTCATAGAGTGGAGATGTAGTAATCAAAGCGCAGATCGCTGTTCCAGCCCATACCTCCAATATAAGAAACACATTCACTACTTGTCAGCAATGACAACAGGCAACAGGGAAGCCAAGAGGGCCTCCAAGCAGAGAGAGCACTCTGGGGACAGGCGAAGGCATATGGTCTAAAAAAATAAGTCAGAACTCCAATTCCCACACTATACAAAAAAGGATGGAAAACTTTAGTTTGCCAAGAGTTTTAAGGATTAGTTAAAAATTAGTTAAAAATCATTAGCTAAAAATGTAAACATCAAGGCTATGTTCCAGGGCAAAGATTGTACTGTTTGTAGTACTTAAAATGTTAACTATTCAAAATTTCACTTCATACACTTTTCCAACAATAAGATGATGGAATAATACCAAAATACAGTGTATGTTCATGTTTTTTTAAGATTTTGTTGTGATTACATCAAACAGCATCTGGTCTGTTTTTTCTTTACTCAAAGCACAAAGAATGTACATAATACCAACATCACTCTGTATTTTGAAATTTGTGAGTCTTTCTGCACATTACATTAGAGGGGAAGCCTTCTAAGTCATACTTGAAAATACAAAATACAACATGAGAAAAAAAAAACCCAACCTGTCAAGTATATTGCATATTTGCATTGTTTTACTGTAGGAATTCATGTTTGAGTAAAAAATGTTCTCTGTTGCACCGCAGACTCTGCCTTAAATGTAGAAAAGTCCTAATCTTATGTTTATGGCACGCAAGAGTATAATGAGGCCACTGAGTATAATGACCAATGTGGCCACTGTGGTGTACAATTTCTAATGTGGCAACAGTGTTTTTTGCAACTGGCAGGTTTTTTCTACTTGTTGCTTTGAGATGTGTTTTTGCTGTTGTTCTTCTTTTGCTGTTGGTCTTTTACTAACATAGTGCCAGATAGCACTTATGATGGCCCATGCTGGTTTAGTGATAATGTTGTCTGTAGTGGCAGGTTATGGGTATTATGGCAGATTATGGACATAAAATGGGCAGGGGGCAATTGACTTGTCAGCATATTTACAAATTTCAAATTGCTCTCTGTACCCTTAATTACTTGTACAATGAAAAAGATTGCTATGTCACCATATCTACTCTGCGTGATATATGGTAACAGCTGGAAAAGATGGGCTGTGAGGAAGATAGCCCCCATTAAAACAAAATAGCTATGACTGACATGAAAATTTGCCTATGAAGCCAAAAGAAATGTATACATTCAAATTTAA
>VXBA01005922.1:25851-76529 GCA_013399895.1 Serilophus lunatus
GTGGGCCGGACTTACTGAACCAAGAAGTCTTGTTAGCTTATATAGACTGTACTGCAGAAATAAGTGCCTGTATGAGCCCAAGCTCTTATTCATGAAGGTACCTCCCTCTCTTCCTCTGACTATATTAAACAAAAAAGCCTACCTACAATGTAGAAACATTACCATGGCTTTTTTGTCTTACACTTGTTTCATCTGTATAAGTGCTGTCAAGCAGTGGTATGCAACAGCATTGGCTTTAATGTCAGCTATCACACTGCACATGAATCCTTACTGCATTTTACTTTTTCTAACTTTCTTTGCTTTTCTCTCCAGTCCCCACCCCTGTGCCCACAGAACAGCCCATATTCTGGTTTCTCTAGCAAAAGGCAGAAAGTATTCCAGTAATGATAAAAAGCAGTAAGAAGAGAAGTGTGTTGTTTTAGAGTTTTTTTGTTTTGTTTTGGGTTATTTTTTTTTATAAAAAAGAGGTTTCAGCTGCTTTGCAAACTGAGTTATACTTTATCACCCATTGTCTGTGTGGAACCAACTGCTACCCTGCTAAAAACTTCCACATCCAGCCCTCTTGCCTCTTCAAAGGTTTCAGTATTATTTTTTCCAGAAGCCAAATGACCATGCACCACACAGTAACCTAATCCTTCTCTGTGGTATTAATTTTTCCACTGACTAGAGCAGAGGACTGTTCTTAAAACAGTGCAAGGTCACTTAGGCAGTAAGTTGGCAATAAGGATTAAATATGTAGCTGCTATGTATCACATTTAGCTACAGATGTGTAAGCACTTCAGTAAAACAGTGTGATATTAGATCACTCTTTGGCACACGAAAGATGAGAGAATTACCCTGAAAAAACCAAGATAGTAGTACAACTGGTTATATAAACCAGGTCTCCTAGATACCAAACCTGTTCTTTATCCACCCAGCAGTGCTTTCTTCTTAGTATGCTTTCCTACACACAAAATTTTCAAGAATTTTTGATAAGTATTTTACTAGTACCATTTTTCATGATCTTTGAAAATGTTTTACAAAGGGGGTAATAGTCTGATCACCTGTTTTTTTTATAAAATGGAAAGTTTACCTAAAAATTAAAGATTTGCAAATGTTTTTAATATTTCTATAGAAACCAGAAAATCACAAACCATTTATATCAGAGCTGATAACATAGTAATCATACATATTTTCCCCATATACATGCAAAAACATACCCCCAGCATAAAAAAACCTGGTTTGATTTGAAATGGAAGTGATGGCAAAGTCTTTTGAAATGCAGGACCATTGCTTATTCATGGACCAACAGCAACACAAAAGAGTTGTTATCATAGCACACTGCTAAAATCTCTTGTAATCTGAATCATTAGTTTCACCCTCAGTTGTGTATTTTTTTATACTTTCTGTGTTAGAAGCCATCATAACACAGGCACTTCGATATGCATTTATTACAAACTGCCTCAACTTCATCCCAAATAAAAGCACAAACACATTCTTTTTGGCTGTTTTTTCCGCCTGTCTTCTTTTTAAGTACTCTCATAGAAGGTCAACATATATTTGAAAATGAAGCCACTTTCTATAGTAAAAGTAGTATTTATGAAGAAGTTATTTAGTTAAATATGATTTGGGGAAAAAAATCTTAAACTTATTCATTCAAAAAATCTAATCACAATCAAGAAGCCAATGCATACATAAATTGCACATGAAAAACTAATGTGAGTACCAAGTACTTACGTGTAGGGAAATGTGGGCTTCTTGATGAGGCTTCTGCATTGGGTACATAGTTACACCCTAGATTCTGAGAGAGAGAGAGACCTGGTGATTTCCACTGTTCATCAGTTAGATGGAAAGAATCAGCCTTCTATCATGACCATATATATCTACTGATTATAAAGGGAATGCAGGCCAACCACAACCCTAATTCAGAGACTCCCTCAAAACTGAGGAAATGGATATCATTCTTCATGTTGATCACCGTTGTGCTAACAAAAATCTTCAGCAAGAATTTTCAGGCCTGGAATAAGCTTGCCCAAATGTTTAAAAAACCCAACACTGTATATGTATTTATTAAAAGCTGTAGTAACCTATAGCTGGAACTCTAAATGTAGTCTCTTAATTTGGAAATAATTTTACTTTTACCTACAAACCTTTGGACCTCATATTGAGAAATACCGGAACTCACCAGAGTACCATGAGACATGTGGGTGAGCTACATTTTTTTCAGCCTAAAGGATTAGTTTATAAACACATATAGCAGCTTCAAGTTAATTAAGTTTAGTTTTATATTTTAAAAACCATTCAGGAAAATTTCAAGAATTAGAATCACTTAGTTCTCTTTGCTGATCACTAATACAAGACTCATCAGACCTATATGTTTTGAGATATTTGTAAGAAAGGGCCATCCATAAGCAAGCAGTAACATCACCATTAAAGACATCTTCAGCAGATCTTTTAAATATTTTTTTAATATGGGCCATAATGGTTTTTGATATTAACAACTGCTAAGAAGGATGCCCTCACATGATTTCAGCTATCTCACAGTTTAATGGCTTGTTAAAGCTAGAAATACAGGCTTCCTTTAACATCAACAGAACGAATCTCTCCTAAGTAAATTAAAAGCAAGTGTACTTACAAGCACACATGCTTTAAATGAGAGTAGATGACTAGACACCTATTCTTCATATAATAAAATTTGGTGAAATTCTTTTCTGTCCTTTTGACCCAATCGGTTTTCAAAACTAATCTTACCGGAGCCTGAAGAATCTTACACATGCAATTTCTGTGAATCCTATACTACTTTCACTTTTATAGTAGGTAGGAGTATTGGTTTAGGGATTACAGTATTTAAAGAGTTGCTGGAATAGATCCAGTAGTCAGTGGTTGATAAGGGCAATGCAAGAATAACATACTGTTCTTCTGAACTGGATTTTGCACTGTTAATTCTGCTGAAAGTCTGGATCAAGTAGACATATTTCACAACTATCTCATGATTCATATCTGAGCACATTTCTGCGAGACAGATTGGAGAGCATAAACTCAAGTGAATTAATGCAAATACTCTTCCTGAAAACACTGGCAGCAGTAATATGAACAAATGCTCACTTAACTAAGTCATCTACAATGTGACACATGGAGGTTGCCACCTATCAATCAGAGCTCGTGTAAAAGGCAAGTTTGAGCATTAAGTCTTCCTCCAGTTTCCACGGTTATTTTAAGGTCTGTAAATGATTGCTCTAGAAAAATGAAATTAAGCATAGAATTCTTTTTTATAAACATCAAGCATTATGCTTCAGAAAAGAAATATGCTATGTGTAACTTCATCCAATGCTAATAGTCTTATACCCATATACATACATCATGTATATAAATTATCACATTGACATCTTGTTCCCTGGCATTTAGAATTAATAATTTATTAGTCATTTCCCAAATGCAAAATACCAGGACTCACAATGGACTTCTGCTACACTGGAAACAGTAAATATTAGAAATTACGATTGTAAAACTAAGCAAGTGATGATACCATATCTCATAATTGGGACATTGAAATACAAAACATTGTTTCAATACAGTCTCTGCCGGCCAAAATTAAGGCAAAATTTATGTTTAATCAAAAAAACTTTCAAATGTAGCAATATCATACTGAAATTCCTTATCGTTATTTCTTTGTATTCATTACATTACACTACCACCAGTACAACCCTATCTATCAGAATGTACACGGGAGAATTGGCCCTATTGCCACCAAAACAACTGCTTCAGGATAGAAGTAAAAATATAAGTAAAACTGCCCCTTCTCAAAGAAACTAGAATTTACTTAGTGTCTTTCACATGTCTGCAGATATTTTCTATGTTTATTTTCTCCTCTTATTAAGGATGTTGTTCCTTATTATTAATTAAATGGAAAATATCCATAGCCAGTAATTGAATTACCCCGAAGTACCTGCTTAAAAAGATCGATATTGATCAAACTAAAGCGTAGAAAGTAGTCTTCCTAATGTAAGTGATTTGGCTCGAGGAAGGTTTTGATCAAATTAAGTGGAGGATCTAATTAACCTGTGATTAAATTAAGTGGAGGCCAAGCTGTATAGGCATAAATACCATACACATTGAGATGAAACTAATAGTAATGCACATATTTACAGATGCTGCCAGGGGGAAGCATGCAATAAATTCAAGAAAGAAGAAAGGTCACAGAAAGAAAGTAAAAATAAAGCATGAGGGGATTAGAATACAGAAAGAAGGTAAAGACAACCACAGATAATGATTACCATTGGAAGAACATTAACCAACACTGGGTGATTAAAGACAATGAATACACTCAACACTGGGTGATTAAAGACAATGAATACACTGGAGCATGAAAAATATTCTTCCAGATTAAATATACCTAAAGCAATGAAAAATTTAGTAATCCAGATTGAAATAGAATTCCAGAAGATACTAAACAGACTCTCAGACAAGGTCGAATTATATCTGTCTGTAGTTCGTACCTCATAAGCAGCATGTGATTAAATCAGTAGGAGGGACAAATTGTCAATTCACAACACAGGCAAAAAGACCCCAATGCCTTTTCTCCATGCAGTGGACACTTGCTTTTGAGAACTGAGTTGTCTTTGGCTCTAAAGAGCCATTTGCAACAATTGAAAGAGTCATTTACCCTTTCTTGCATGATCCATTCTCTTATAAAAGACCACAGTAATTTCTGTCCAATGACTCTGAAAAGTATCATGACAACCAATTCCCAAAGACTGCATATTTTCCATCCACTGCTCCAGTCCTATTACAGGAAGGCTGAAACAATGGAAGTCAGGGCTCTTTGTGACTCCACACCACCCAATATTGAAAAAAACCAGTCTCCAAAACAATTGGCTTCCAAATGAGCACTCCGTTTAAAAGAATGAGGAAATTTTAAAATAGCATAAATTCCAACAGCATTTTATATATGGTTCTCATAAAGACTTGCTTTTTTTCTGAACTTTTAAAGAATTGTTGACATTGTGCAGCTTCAAAAAATAAGGTTTATGTTTGTCTTTTGTCCCTATTAAACCATAATAGTACATCAATCTTGAGCCTTCTCAACTGACATTTTGAAATCCCACTAATTCTTCATGTATGCAATCTGGGGCCCTTACTTTTACACATTTTTGATACATTTCTCAGATTAGAACAATGGAGGAAAATAATTGGTTACATATTGTTCAAGGACAATAAATTACAGACATGGAAGTTAATGGTTTTATAGTACTTCTATATCTCTGTGCAAGATTATATAAAAGCATCATTCCAGAAGTAATGCTTACATTCTGCCTAGGCACTGGTAGCTTTTTAGACAGAATTCTCTTCTAATTATCTTTTCTTTCTAGACAAACATTGCTCAGATTTGGAGACTCCCCTGAAGTGCAAGAAAATCATCTAGAAGATGCAAGCCCCATAGTATTTCAGGGCTCAGTGATTATACACTGGATGTGTATGTGTCTTCCTGAAACCTACCTGCTCTAAGGCTACCTTTTTACTCTTTTTTTTTTTTTTTACTTTTTACTTTTACTTTTTACAGTTTTACTCAACAGCTCTACTTCCACAACTATTGACAATTTTCCACAGCCTCAGTCATCTTTTTCAGGAGTTTTGGAAGCTTTAAAAAATACAGGAAACAGTGGACTTAGTAGATACTCAGCATTTTCATCTCCGAGATTTAAGACATCTGTGAAAGAACTTTATTTCAGGAAGTTATTTAAAGTTCTGATCTTCATCATCTGTGTGCACTTAAACAAAACAAAACAAAACAAAAAGGCCACTTTGGCTAAAGATATCCAAGCTAATCTAATATGATTTCACCTATTCAATGCACTTAATGTAAGGTATTTTACAGATTTGCTTTGCTGGGGTAATTAATGCTGCTGAAAGTTGTGGATAGAGTTTAGGTAATTCTATGTGGTAATATATTGTGAGTGGTAGGTTTCCTCTGTTGCTTGATTTCCTCATCTATGAAGTCAGTGGCAACTGCAATAATCTTAATTCTTTACTTATTTTTTTAATAATTTTTAAATAATTTTTAGTTTTGAGTAAAATACCAGAGGCATTTTATTTTACACAAAAACTTTTTTCCTCCCCCATTCTACTTTATGCCTCTAGTAGTGCTCAAGCAATGACTCAGAGAAGAAGAGCCACAATACTTAATGACAATTCATGAACTTTGGGCATTTGCAGAGAGTTATTAAAAAAGAAAACCCTCAGAAAGAAAAAGAAATCCTCTCAGAAGACTGAGCATTTTTGCAGACTTTTCACAGCAATTTTTTTGAGCCCTATGGATCAGAAAGTTCTCCTGTGCACTAAACAACTGTGAACTTTTGTGCATACACTATGTCTGATGCTGATTTTGGAAAGCATTCTCGGGTGCTGTTGCACTTTTTTTTTCTCTTCCCTCTCCTGTATGTTAGAACTGAGGTCTAACTATAGGGAAATGATGAAAACTGTAATTACAGTTCTCTGAGCTTAGAGGGGGTACAAGTACTCTGGAGCACTTGTGGAGCAGAAGTAGAATCATTTTGATGCATTGGAGAAAAGCTGTGGAACCAATAAGATGAAATTGAAACCACTAAAAGTACAAAGTACTACACTCAGAAAGGAAAAAGCAAGGCACATATAATATAAACTAGATAATATGAGTGCAGAAACCTGGAAGTTTTGGAACACTATAAAATGTCCATCAATAAGCACTATGATAGAATCTTGTAAATAAGGCACATCCATTTAAAACCAGGATGTCACACACACAGCCCAGGAAATCCACCTTTTTCCAGCTCACTTCCATAGTGAGCTTTTTCCAGCTCACCGTGTTCAGCTGAGTTTAGCCTATTGAGTCTGGGAAACAGTTTGCAAACACTGAGCCTAAGAAAGCAACAAGATTTGAAAATTGTGCTCAGAAAAGTAAAGTGGTTGGACTTGATTTCTTTAAGAAAATAAAAGGCATGAAGAAATTAATAATGATCTTCCAATAATTGAAAAAGGAAAAAAGAGGGCATTTGTGTTAGAAAGAGGTACTCTTTGAAAAGAAGATCTCTGTGTTTAATAAAGACTGGAGAGGACATGTCTAGGTTACTGTACTGCCAGGGAAATTTGGACTGAATAATGAGACATATAGCAGCGACTTCTAGAGATGTTGGAGAATTTCTTTCATTGTGCATATTTAAAAATAATCTGGACAACAATCAACCAGGTGAAGGTACTCTTCTAATTCCTCACTTTACAAGGGCCCCATGATGGCCCTTTCTACATGCTATAAATGGTGATTCCTCCATTAGTTACATTGCTTTAAATTATCTAAAGAAACTATTTTATAAAACAGAATTTTGTATACCTCAGTACTTTAGCCACCTGCCTTAAGAGCTCTCCAGTAATGCAATTTCTGATGGACTGCTACTCTGTAATTTCTGAGAAACATAAAGTGTTCATAAAGCTGAAAATTCAGTGACTCAGAGTCACTGCCAAATCTGAAATCCTGACACATTTTTCAATCTTCCAGTAACACATTAATATGGATTTTTGGTTACACTGTGTGCATAGCGATGATTTCTTCTTCAAACTAGGAGGCAGTAATGGTCACAGGCAACCTTTTTTTCCTTTTCCAATGAAAAAGATTTACTCCTACACAAAATAACCTGCATTTTGCAATCAATAGCAGCACTGAACAATTGGATTGGAAATCATAGCGTATAATCAACTCCAAGACTCAAACGGCAGAATACCTATTGTTCTTTTCTGAGCAGACAAATTGAGATCTCTGTTATCTTTTAAGTATCAACAATTGTGCACTGAAGATATTAATTTTCCATTAATAAGCATGGAATTATACATCTGGCTTCTGTCAGCTGTTCTGTTACTGGAACAATGAATTAACCTTGCACCATGTTAGCAACTCTGCAAAATTATATATTGTATCAGGAACATGCCTTTCCCAGCTCAGATGACTGCAAAAACTTTGTATTATAAAACCTTGTAAAGCAGTTTAATCTTCTTTTATGCATGGAGTAGCTTAATCTTTTTATATAGTGCCTGTTCATTTCTGAACATCTAATAGCAACAATAGCTTAATACAAGGTATAATAATATTTTTCACTTCATCTCTTCTGGGATGCAAAACTTTTTGCAGCATCTTCAGTCCTTAGGACAGTTGTGTTGATTTCTTCTCTGTTATATCCCAAGATCTGTTATATCCCAAGTAAAATTGGCAGGTACTCTGCAAACAATCAGAAACATTGGAAGGGCCCTAAACCCTCTTTTTTTCCACTGCATTGCACATAATTATGGTTTCCACGACCTTCATGACATTTTACCTCATGCCCTGAAATAAAGAGAAGAACTAGATAACAAATCTAAAGAAGTGGCTAAAATGAAAAATATAATTTATCTAGGTTCTCCTGACAGCCACAGATGAATGGACAAATGACTTCAGACAATCTTCAGACAATTTCTCTATTTAACCTTTCAGGGAGATTTTGTTCAGACCTTTGTATTTTAACATCTTGTTTCTCAAAGGTATCCACTTTTCTGACTAATTTACAACTAAGGAACGTGTAGAAACATTCTTGCAATTGCTTTGCATTTATTCTCACTGAAAAAAAAAAAGAAAAAAAAAGAAAAAAAAAGAAAGAAGGTGTTAATAGCTAAACTAGGACAATAAAGACTGCATTGTCTTCTTCAGTGGAGACCAGTCCTTTGAAATTTGTGTTTGTCAACTCCTGTGTCTTGCACTGTTATCTCTATCTGCGGAGAATAATCAGCACCTTATCCTGGTGCTTAATGTTACATACACATAACACTGTTAGACTTTAGTGCAAGTGATTTGATGTTTATTCTGTAAACAATTTTAACTTTCCTACGAAACTCTATGTTTTCCCCCAAGTATCTATAAACAGCTGTGTGTACTGACATGTTAGCTGTACCTGTGTCATTCTAATTCTGTGTACATAGCATCTGTTTCTTAGGAGGCAGAAGTATTTTTTGTGTGTGTTTCTCTTTACATCTTTTTAAAGAAAGGCTAGAAGCAGCAAAACTAAGGCAAATTCAGGGAAATAATCGTTCACTTAGTATGTTCTTAACCTGTAGTTGTCTTTGAGAATAGTCAGTAATATAGCAACCACACAGAATACCCAGCTTGGGAAAGACAGTGAGGAATCAATACTGAGTTGCAATCTGTGAATTCTTCTTTCCTCATCCCTTTCTCAGATGTAAGGAAGTTAAATATTCTTTCTGTATTCTTAATTAATGAAGAATTTCAGCACATTGTTATTTCAAATGGAAAGTGATGGTCTTAAACTGGAAGTCTCTCTTGGACTACCCACCTCCTGCTGCTGCGCTCATGAATGTTGACCTCACTCTGTATCTGAACTTTCTCTGTTTTGGACAGAGTATTTTTGGCCAAAGAAATCCTGCATTTCCTCTCTCCTCATCAGAAATGACTTGCTTACTCAGTGAATGACTGGACAGTTGAAAGATCATTGGAAAACTACTCACCTGAGATCCAATTCAGGGATCCTAAATGCTTTTGCCAGGCAGAAAGAGCAGATGCACGGAAAAAACTGTGGTCAAGGCAGAAATCCAGTATATCTAGATTTTTTCTGCCTTCGCTTCAATGTCTTCCACCAAGGATATAATGATTCTCTTTTGGATTATCAGATGTGGGTAGATTTCCATACGAAAGACATCTATTTTGAGCAAGATAAACTTTCTGGCAGTAAGTGGAGAGGCAGTTCAGTTTCTCAAACAACTACAAAACTGTTTCCCATCACCTCAGAATAGAATGATTTTGCTTTAAAGTTCGTATTCCATAAACAAACAAAGTTCATTTTCTGTGTATTGAACCTTCCCTCATTCCTTTTTTTATTTTTTTAATTTCTTAAAAGTTTGGTGGAAGAAACAGCTAGGAAAATTCCAGGTCTACTGGTAAAATCTTGTCAAATCTGTCAAAAATTCCTCTTAAGACTGGCTTGTCACAAATGGAAGATGGCTTCCAGAGCACAAATGTTTATGGCAAGTTCCACAACCAATATGCTTTGTCATCTCTACATTGGTTTTGTCCAAAGAAATGCTGTTAAATGAATTGTGCGGTTGCGAGACCTAGGAAATAATTTCTGCCATGATAACTTGTACTAAGAAGCAGTAATCCTCTTGACATTAGCAATTACAATCAAATAATTTCAGTACAGATTCATATATGTGATAATACAATATCTTACCAAAAACTCTTTTTGTCCATTCTGTTTCAGTTTCTGGGCTATATATTTCCTATGTTTCTGAGGCAAAGTCAATAGAAACTGCACATAAAGAACTAGGACAGTATATAGCCCTCTAAGGAGTTTGGATGCCCCAGGCAACCTGGAAATCATCCATCCTTCCTTGTTTTTAGTCTCTCATACAGCAGAGATACTAAATGTTACACAGCTTTTAATATGCTGGTTCACACACATCTCTAAAGAATATAGATATAACTTGCAATGGCTTAAGAAAACACAGGAATCTAAAATACACTCAAATTCATAAAAAAAACATGACAGAAACCTCAAATATTTGTTTTACTTTCTAAATCTGTGCCTCAAGCAGAATTGTACCAGATGCCAAGCAGCATGGGAGAAAGACCACAAATTCTTCTTTTTAAGATGAAATTTCATAAAAAGATTGCCTTTAGCTTACATCTCACTAAAGGACAAGTCGGACCTACAAGCAATGAAAGGTTTATTCTATATTATCACACCTCACATGATGCAACCTCCTGTGACCTGATTTAGCAAGCCGAAGGATTAATTTAATGCCTATTTACTTGGCAGTGTGCCATACAGTAATACCTTAGCTGGTACTTGAAGGATGTTATTTGTGTATTAGATGCTATGCTAAACAGAATGAGCGCATTTTGCCATATCAAAGGTTCATTTAGGTCACTAGTCTCTTTCCAGTGGTGGTCAGTAGCATAAACCCAGGAAAGAGCACAGGATCTTAAGTATTTCAGGTCCAGAACAGACTGTCATCCACCAGTGATCTGGGGATAAGGACTTTGAAGCCCTTGTGGCATCTTTGCCTCCTGCTGTCCATGGTAATCTTTTCTCCTAGAAGTTTGGCAGCTGTTTTTCAGGTTAGCACAAAGTCAAGGATCCAGGGATATTATGATAGGCAGAGCACTGTGCTAATTAGCATTCCTTTATGTAGATGTATAAGCATCTACAGATGTATCATGTAGATATGTAAGACTACATGCATACAGAGACATTATGTAGGAAGCAGTTGGATATGAAATTCCTACGCACTCAAATGGTTGTTACCAGACCCACTTTTCTGAAAGGAAATGTTTATATATATATCATTATAAGAGGTAAAGCAAAAGGACAGGGAGGGACTAAGAACTCTGATCCACAAGAGGAAAACAAATTCAGATCTTAAAACGTGGGTTTGTCTGTTTTTTTTGCAGGGTCAGAACTATGGTCACAAATACATTTCACTGTTTTCACATTCCAAAGTTAGAGTACAGCAACATCAAATTAGAGTCAAAGGAAAAAAAAAGGTTTCATTTAAACTTAATTATATCATTAAATGCAATTTTCGTATTACACAAAAGGTTAATATCATAGCAACTTATTAAAAGAATTTCTGTGAGCCGCATCAAGAAAGTTAATAATTTAGATACCATATGAAGTCCAAGGAAAATCCCTGTGATACATTTGTCCGTGTAAAACCATAGTTTTCAAGGTTATTCTTTTCATATGCCTTAATAGAGGTGAATGCTGCTAAGTGGAAAACTGAATATACTTTGAGATTTATTAATTCAGTAATTGCATTTCAGGTGCTAATTAAAAGCAAAGCCAAGAAGAATGTTGCAGAAGGGGATTTAAAAAAGTGACTTTTTCTGAATACACACATACACATAATATAGAGTACTCTATAGCTCTATTTAGAGTTCCCTTGTCTAGTATCTAAGGAAATGTACATGCAGATTTCTTGCAATGAAGTAATTTATGACCAAAAATGCTGCCATTCATCTGTCTGGTTGGGCCACAGAAAACCATTCAATTCACTACATAATGTATTTTTCTGGACATGACAAAGAAGTAATGAAGAGGCAGAAAAGCTAAAGGGGATTCTTGATTTTGATCCATGTGGAGTACAATAAAGTTAAAATGCAAAGGTTGCTATCCGTAAGCTTTAGAAGGGGATTTGGAAGTCAGTTCTAGATTCCAGAATCATGCAGAAAGAGATCAGAAAAGTGTGGAATCAGAATGAGGGCATTTGCAAAAGGAGAAGGTGGAAAGTCTGGATATTGGGAAAACAAACTAAGAAGTTCAAGGAAAAATGTAATAGGACCGAGGAAACTTAATTTTTGTTCTCTAGACAGCTGTGATTATTAATCTCTGAGTAGAGGGAGATCTACTAGTGTAGTGATTTGGATAAGTTTTCTCTCTTAGTAACCAGTGGTATCCATTTACCACCATGCTGTGTGTTGAAAGTGTACTGAGATTCCTATTTTCTGCTAAAGGGAGTTTAGGAATCATATTAATGTAGAATCATATTTAGAGGAACATTTTATCTCTTTTTCACAATCATTCCTTACATTATGGTAACAAACTGTATGCCTTTTCATCTTGTTTCCCTTTTCTTTCCTTGTTGCTGGGTGTAATCACTTCCAGGAAAAATGGAGTTATAGGAGACTTTTCGTCCTTAGTGGTATTTTTATATTTTTAAGAACTGGTTTTGAACTAGGAGTAGTAATGGATGAAAGAATAAAGTTGAATACAGGAAGAAAATAGCCACATAGCAGAGAATAAGGCCAAATGGGAGGGTAAAGATGACCTTACTTGTGCAAAAAGCATTATGAGTTGTTTTTCATTCCTTCTTAGCCACAGATTTTAAAAAAAAAATGTTTTTAATTTTCTGTTCTCAGTTCAGACTTTTAGTTCCTATGTAAACGTAGGAAATATGGCAAATCTGAGTGGAGTATCTTGCTTAAAACCAAAACAGAACAAAATAAAACAAACACTCACAAAACAGCACAATCCTTTTTCATTATCCTAATGAAAAAAATGATATATTATCCATTTCCTGTCCTTGAGAGACTAGTTCTTAAGCAAGATGAAAAATTGCCTTTGGTCAAAGTAACTTCACAAAAAAGAATATAAAGGTGCAAAATATCAAGGACAAGAACAACCCTCTTACAAAAAAATGGTGCAGTAGAAAATGTTGCTTGAAACTGATGTTCTAACTTCTCTTGATCTTTGCCCCTTTTTAGAAACACATACTAAATTCTCTTCCAGTTTTAAACTTGTACAGTCACTCTGAAGATGGCAAGGCCAGCCAGGCGGGTATTATTTGACATAAAACTGAAGTCAAGATTATTCTTTATATAAATGTGGAAAGCTGGATCAGAGCTCAGTTGCATGTGATGGTACAGCAAATGTAAGGGAGATTTTCACATCAGCTTATCACACAGACTGATGAGTGTGACTGTTGGCTTGTTTTGGTTACAAGGCTGGAGCATATCAGTCATGAAATGCAACCTACTTAAAAGAAATAACCATTCCAACGGAACACTGTGTTGTAATCACGGACTTGTCTATCTGCTATGTACGCTTGAAAATTTGAAGGAAAAAAAAACACCAAGAGAGAGTTCATTTGTTAAAAGAACAGGGCAGCTCAATATTTGGGAAAAAGTTAAATTTACCTTGTTTTCCCCTTCATACAAAATGAAAATATTTTAAAGCACATAGACATTTATTATAAAAGACTTCATTAACAAAAAGTGGAATTTACCTAGTGCTGCTCATCCCATTCTGATTCACCTTAGACCTCTTAAATAGAAAGTTAAAATAAAGATTTCCATATCACAACATTATGGTTGTTTTTTATCAGTTATTTCTTTGCTCAAAAGAATACTCTTTGACATTTCTTAGAAACACAGTTTTAATATTAAAGACTATAAAAGCTACATTTTTAAAGCCCACAAGTTTTTCTACAAGCAGCAAAAAGGGTTTAGTTAGATCATTGTTAATTAGTGTTAGGAGACGTTGCAAATTCTTCATGGACTGTGACAGTTCTGGCTCAATGGTGATATATATAAGCAATGGACATGCATTCTGTTGTTTGGTATTTATTTATTTGGTTAAAAAAATTCTTGGTAGAAATATCTGATATGCTGTGAATGATTCCCTGCTTTGTATTCAAAGTTTTTTGGCTGGGATTTTTCTCTTTTCTGTTGTATAATGGCAGCAACCTCTGCATCAAGTTCTCTCAGGCATGCAAAGGCATTGTAATTAAAAGAGTGTCCTAATGAAGAGATAAGTTTATTTTTTAAATTTTAGCAAGCTATTCATGCCTAGGCTGTAAATTTTCATCACAGAAACATTTTCAATTGCAGCAACTATAACAGAAGAGACTTTTCCCCTCTGCAAATCAGTCCCAGATTCTCATAAAATTCCTAGTTTCTGAAAACTGAGGGATTTTCAGAAGGATTTTTCTTTACAGACTCTGCCTGAAACACTAAAACAATCTCTCTTTTCCCATGACAAAGTCTTTCCTCAATAACATTTTAAGGTCTACTCTTTTTTATTTGATTGCAATGAGGGAGAGGAGCAGAGGAGAAATTGCTTGAAAATGGCATCTTGTGGCACTTTGCAAATGGCAGGTACACATCAGGGAGCTGGTACTCAGCCCAGTGGAAACCAGTCCTTGGAAGGGTTGTTTTGTGTTTTCTTGCTAGCTACAGCACAATGACAAGGGATGTGCCATACTACAAGAAGTCACTGCCCCATCAAGCCCCAGCCTCTTTTAATAGCCAGCAAGTGGTGTATCACAGAGGTGATACGCAACACAAAAACCCACGGGATAGGCTATGTGGTCACCATCTAGCTGCCTTGCCCTCCACCACTGCTTCCTTCTTAGCTTTTTAAAAAATTCACTAAGTATCTCTACTGCACTTGTGTGTTTTCTGTGTGGTTTTCTTCTGGATTTTTTGTCTGTTAAACACTAAGGTCTGCTCCATAATGCTCTCTCAGTGACTTTAAAAAAAAGCCAAATATATGTTTTCTTGCATGCCAGGGCAGTCCGAAATACCAGCTCTTCTAACGTGGTATTCAGCAATAGAAACATCAGAGTTGTTTTATGGTGTGAGTTCATCCACAATGTAAGGATAATACATTTAATGAAAAATATGAGAATGATCCAGAAGAAAAAAAAGGTAGTAGAGCTGTGATCTTGCCTGGACACAGATGCTTGATTTCAAGTGTAGACAACAAAGCTGGAAGTGAGGAATAAAATATTTAAAACTGAGGATGCAGCCGTAACTCAACTGAAAGAGCTTTTCTACAGCTAAAACATTTTTTTAATCCATATTACATTTTTGTAGACAAGTGTTGCTGTCAGTTTATTTGTCTAGGGTTTTTCAGAGATTCACAGTTAAAGCCCACTCATCATTACAAGTGTCCCACCTCTTAGTCTAAACAGAAAGGTGCTGTGAAATACTCTGAGTGATGTAACATGTTTTACAGGCTGTAAAGGACCTGTTTTAGACTAAACAAGGGATGAACAATAAGCTTGAATGAAAATGCAGCAATTTCTTTCCCCCTCTGGCTGCTCACGCCATACAGCATGATGACAGAGAAAATGACAAGTGAGTTACTAAAACAACATTATTGGAATTGACAGAGATTCAGACAGTCACATTTGACTCTAAAAGATGCAGTCTGTGTGTATCTGACTGGGGTGGAGTTGAAGAATTTAGGTTCCTGCAGGCTCACATCTGGATAAGTTCTCATCTAAATTCCAATTAGGTTGTTGATTCTGTTTGTATAAGAACTTTGGTGAAACTGTGTGGTCTTTACAAAGTAAATTGGTATCTGAACCATTCTATAAGTGACTGGTTATCCCACATATAATGTATGCATTCACTTATAGAACATGGCTATGCCCGCTACAGGTTTTGCTGGCTCTCTGAAGATTAAATGTTGAACAGTACTAATTCCAGAGATTTATAGCTCATGACAGTTTTATGTCCCACGTTAAATAGTTGCCCTCTCTAAAAAAAGCAGCCTGTACTTAGAACAGTGTGTGTGGTATGAGCTTCTTTACAGACTTTTTAGGGAGCATGTGCCTCAGTGCTCAGCACTAGGTATCAGCTGACAATTCTCTCAGAGACACATCTCAGAGCCCCCAAGGAGGAGAAAAGAAAGCAAGTGACAACCTTGTAAAAACCTGTGCAGAGGCTTTTTTCTGTCCCACTGCATAATAGCAGATCAAGAATGTAGTTCCAAAAACACTGAAAAAGTTATCTTAATATTTGCAAGCTTCTCTGGAATTATTCTTCTTTATAATCATGAAAGTCTTGTTAAAGATGAAACAAGTGAGTAATGTACCAAGAAATGGTACTTTCTATAGGTAAAAGTGATTGAGACAGTGTAAGACAGGGGTCCTCAAACTTTTTAAACAGAGGGCCGGTTCACTGTCCCTCAGACACTGTCGGGGGCCGGACTATAGTTTGGAAAAAAAAGAACGAATTCCTATGCACACTGCACATATTTTATTTGTAGTAGTGCACAAAAAACAGGAAAAAGAATGCAATATTTAAAATGAAGAACAATTGTAATCAACAAAAACAAGTAATATTTCAATGTGAACTATGGGCCTGCTTTTGGCTAATGAGATGGTCAGTGTTAGGTTCTATATTTGTCACTGCCAGTCGTAGCGTAGGGAAGCCGAGGGGCGAAGCCCGCACTCCGCCTCTCCGTCCTGGCCTCGCAGATAGCCGTCCGCCGGGACGCGGAATGGAGGGGGGCTGTCCCCATCCGAGAGCAGACGGCAGGCAGGACAGAGGCGGGGGGTTCTGTAAATACCGGCGGGCCGGATTGAGGACCCTGGCGGGTCGTATCTGGCCCGCGGGCCATAGTTTGAGGACCCCTGGTGTAAGAGCTGTGGAGACTCAGCGGTGATGGGAGTGACCTGGTTTGGACATGAGGGGGCGCTACCAATGATGAGAGACTTAATAGAAAAGACAACAGCTAAAAACATTTATTAGCTAGGGACTAAAGACAACAGCTAAAAACATTTATTAGCTAGGGGCTATACAAAGTGTATAACCCACTATGAGCATAAACCAGTTACACAAAGAACGACACAACAATAATTCGCAAAAAAAAGAAAATAACAAACTGCTTCTCTGGGTTGGCTGCTGGGCTGTGGAGTAAAGAAAGGAAGAAAGGCTGTTCCGTGGAGGATGCTAGTTCCACTCTAGAGCTGCTGAAAAAGAATCAACAGAGAAAGGAACCCTGGAGGGACCTAAGGGGAGAGGCATACCACGACTCTGTCGCCTCCAGGTGGTTCCCTGCTGGTGGTTCCCTGAGCTCTGGTGATAGTGTGTGGCAAGGGACTGAGAAGAGGGGGGAAGCTGTGCCTCTCCCAGCACTACGAGGAAGCTGAAAGAGTCAGAACTTCCGTGCCTCCTGCTTTTATGAGCCGCCCGTTCTCGGGTTTTCTTGGGATCCTCTTCCTGTGCGAGCTGCCTCCCCGTTGGATGACAGTGCTGGGCACTGCCTCCTCTCCAAGATTTCACCACAAGTCAATACGGTGTTCCCGCCGAAATGCCTCACAGCTGCACTTGCTGAGAGGCCACCTCCCTCCAGTGCTGTGGGGCACATGGGGGTCCAGGGGCCCAGTGGCACTGCTTACGGGGCTGCCTCTCCCACCACGGGTCTGCTCACGTGGCGGCGGCACCACGCACCAGCTGCTGCCACCGCTGCCGCAGGGCCCCCCCCTGCAGCCACCACGTGCCCCCTGCCAGGGCTGTGGGGACCCCGGGAGGGGGAATGGGGGCTCCAGGGCACCAGAGAGCGACACCCCTAGCTGCGGTCCTGGGTGCCAGTGTCATGCCCACAGCAGCCGCGGCTCGTGGCAGGGTTGCAGGGGAATGGGTGGGGCCAGCCCTGGCCCTGCATGGCCCCTTCAGGGAACGGGCCACCCTCGTCCCAGAATGCCCCATGGGGCCGTGCAGGATCGCAGGGGAATGGGCGGGGGTGGCCCCGCACAGCCCCAGTGCACCCCTGCACAGCGCCAGTACCGGGGGGAGGGGATCGGACACGCAGTGCTGAGGCTCAGCTGCTTTGCCTCTCTCTCAGGAACAGCAAAAAAAAGTTTTAAATTACAACCTCCCCTCCCCCCAACTCAAAAGAAAAAAACTCCATTTCTAACTCACAACAGGGAGCCAATGCATAATCACCTTTCTTGAGGACAGCATTATGGCAGAAAGCTTTATGACAAGGGAAGGAAGGAGCAATGTATGTTTTCATACCCTTCCATTTTTTCACAGGGAAGGTTTGTGTCTATGTAGCTGATTTACGTTTCAGAAGATAATTCTCCCAGGTACTGATATTTGTACTAGCACTCTCATGACACATATAAAATCCCAAGGACCACATAATAAAATTAAGGGGCAGGGGACAGTTTCTGAACAAAGGTGATTATGAGAAACTAGAGGTTGCATTGTTTTCCCTATTTGATTACAAACAGCACGGAAAACTGAGATGGAAAACAAGGCCAGTGCACACAGGTTGGGGAGGTTAGCCCAAATAAAAGTTTTAAGCTGAATGAATATATTGGAATTTACATAAGATGCATTTCAGGCTTTTCTGAATAGTAAATCACTGTGGAAGGGTGTTGGCAGCTTCTATGAACAAGCCCGATATCAAGGAAATGGCTTTATTAGGCAGCTCCTTCACACATCTTCAAAAGTCTAGTTTGAAGTGTAACGTGACATGATGTATACTGCTAGAAAGGCAGATTGACAATTCATTCACGTGCAGGTGCAGGGGTCTGTGATAAAGCTTGTAACCCTTAACCAAGGCTGGATTTAAGCTCTAGATAAAAGAAAGTAGAAAGATGGAAGACAAATTCAGAGAGCAGGATTACAGGTGTTCCTATGGCTTCGTTTGCCTATAGACACTGACTATGTGCATAGAACAAAGGTTATAATGAAGCAAAGCACTTGCAGTAAATTACTGTGAAGCAAACCAATGACTTTCAACTGCAGATCTAGCTGAACTGGAAAACACATTCAGAGAATGGTATAGTAAGTTACCTGTGACATTTCCTTCTCTGAGTAGAAGTGCTTTAATGTATATTATTATTCATGGATGCTAGTGAGTTCAGAAATATTTGAAAATTATGTATTGTGCATGAGCACAAAAGCATACTTTTAACCTGGAATGCTCATGCATATGGGATCACTGTAAATCCATTCTTTGATGAAAGATCTGGTGACAATGGTGAAGACAAGGGTTTTACAGAAGCCTGTAACTTCTCATCAGGTAAAACACAATGAATACCTCAAAGTTTTTATTACACTCTTTATGGACTTGTTAGGATGCATAGAGTGCATCCTGAGGGCAAGACTGCTGACATCTCTTCCATCTCTACAGATGGTATCAGCTGTCTTTGGGAGAAAACAACAGAATTCAAAATCAAATACTGCAAAACAAGCCAATAAAAATGTTGATGCATGGGAAGGTTAGGGGGTTGTTGTTTGTTTGTTTGTTTTTTAATTACTTGATATTACCTATGTTTTGCTCTTGATCACTTGAAATTCCAAACCTCTTAAAAATAGTCAGTGAACCAAGCTAAAAGTGTCAGATCAGACATGACAATTTCTTTGCACTGCAGCTATTTCCCATGGGCAATGCCCTTCTAGTAACAAAGCATTTTTAATGAAACACTCTCACATGCCACAGGAAGCACACAGGTTTCTCAAAACTGCCAGGCTACTAAAGAAACTAAATCATTAACTTAATGAGTCAAATGACCTGGAGTGTTATGCACAACTTAATTTTTACTGACAGTAGGACTGGAGATATTTCCCCTCCACAGAAAAATCTCTGATATAACCCATATCCCACTTCATGCTCCAGTGACAGAAAACCAGGCAAACAGAAGTACATACAGGTCCTGCAGTGTTCAATGGAAAGATCAGAGCACATTAGTTCCTGGATGATTATTGTTTTCATGGCTGAGAAGTGGCATCATATTTTGAAACAGCATTCTTTCTGTTATCATGTCAGTTGGAGAAAGGATCACTTAGAAATACACATATCTCCAAATCAAATACTTTGTAATTGACCTCGGAACTTTATTTTTTAGAAAGGAAAAATATCCATTCAGTTGTATTGAATTCTTCAGTAGTCACAAAGTGACTGCCAGTCTGAACCATCCTTTAAAATTAAGATCCCAAGTACAGATGCCTTTGAAAGTCCCTTTTCTTTTCTGAAGTGTTGCCTAGGGGCTTTCCAAGCACCCTCTAAAGGTAAATCAGTTTTGCAATGCAAGACAAATGAGTTGTTTTTGTTGATACACAGTTGGATTGGCACATGCCTTTATGGTCATCATGCACACAGGTGACCAGGCAGATGCAAAGTTTTCAGGCTGCTCTGTCTCTCCGTGGGGTTTGGAGGGTGGCAGGAGGCAGTCCAGTCAAATCTGCTCTTCTCAGAAATATGCAAGCAGGCACACACACCTAGAGAATGACCAGATAAAGGGTTTCTTTCCTCTATGTGTGGAACTGATGAAAGCAAACTGATAAAACCAAAAACCACATCTGCTTTTTGAGTAGCCTGATCACAGACTTCCCCTTACTTGGGGAAGATAATATTGTAGTTTAGCTTTTGTTCCTGCGAGTACTTTAGGGGCAAAGCTTTGCCAGTAGACAATTGGGGGAAACAGAGAACGTCAGCAAAGAGCATGACATGCAAAAAGCTTAGTCATTGAAGGTAAATTCCACAGGGTTTTGAGGTTAACACACACAATTAAAAATTAACTATCCGTGAATTAAGGCCACCACATTTCTTGGATGACAGCAGTGCTTTATTGTTTAATAAGCATTTGTTCTTAATTTCTAATCAACTTTCCTGTGGTTTCATAAAGAAAATAATGAAATGTGGAAAAAGGCTTGTTTTTCTATATGCATTTAAAAGATGCAATAGATGAGTTATTTTTAGCCATATAGCACTCAACAAAATCATACAGATATAAAAAACCCACAGCAAATAGTAGTTCAAAGCACCATGGAAAATCACAACCAAAACAAACTGAGGAGAGAATTTTTAGACTATTCCCTATTTGCCCAGACAGTGAAGAAAAACAGCATCTCCAAAGGACAAAGCAGGTGAAAAGCTTGCAGAGCTCTTTAGGATGGCCTATTATCACCTCAGCAACCTTCAGGCACACACAGTTGATAGGAAAATGGGAAAGTCATCCCTTGATGCCCAGGATAAAAACAATTAAAAAAAAAAATTACAAGTTATGTTGTATAAAATCTGAAGTCACTTAGACTACACTTATTATGATAGGAAGATATGACAGAAACAGAAAACAATATGGAACATGTATCTCCTCTATAAGCACTCTAGCTGACATAACCCATGCACAGAAACCACCACAGTATCTAACTTCTGAATTTATGAAAGAAGTCTTTGGAAGGAGGTGACATGTTTTTGGCCCGCGCAGCAAAATAAAGGGTGACAAATAGTATTCAATAGATGGGTTGGATGATGTGCTTATACTCTGCCAGTCTTTGCCTACCAAAATCCTAGGTTAACATCCTTGAACTGAGGTGGCCAAATAAGACGTATTCAACTCATACCCTGCTGAAATTTTCACCTCTGGAACTGATATAAGCCATCACCAATCACACTCTGTGGTAATGTGCTGAGCCGAAAAACAAAGGTAGCACATAAGCTAACATGACTACTGTTTAGCCTTTTCTGTTCCTGGCAGCTTTTTGGAGACATGGTGTAGGCAGCTGTTGATAGTAATCACACTGTGAATTATGATTAAATCCAACACCAAACGTGAACCAGGAAATCAGTTATGTGAATCTTGAAACTGTGCTTTGTTGCAAGCAGGGAGATCGGGAATAGATCGCCTTTAGTAGATGGGGTAGATAGGTATCTTGTTGTTGAGCTATTCAGTTCATTTCTCTATAGAACAATCCCTGTTTCATGGGCTCATGTAGCTCATTGACAGGTTTTTGGAGGATGCTCCACCATGCCAGGAGATACGCCTTTAATCACAAACAAACAAAATCTATTCATTGGAAAAGACATCAGACTAAGATGTCCAGTTCAATACTGCAGGTGATCAAAACCCATCCCCAGTTTTTCTTATATTTCCCCTTTGTTTCAACTAGGGTTAGAATGTTTTGGTTTCAACTCTGAACTATGAATTCTTACCTCATGGGATACTTTAGGCACGCTACTTCCTTTGCTTATACTGTCTTCCAGACTGGATTGTATTTCCCATTAGGTGCTAGCTGTGGGGCTCCTAGGATACATTTCAATGGAAGGGCCTTCAAAAAAGTTGCAGTCTCATTGAATTAAGAAAAAAGAACAGAAAAGGGTATGCCATAACAGCTGATCTGGCAAATCTCTCTTATGTTCCTTAAAAAAATGATGATAATCACTTGCAGTCATCTCTGACTTCAAAGGATTGGCTGATGTTTATTCCTGGAAGAAAAATTAACCTGCAAACATATGCACTTCACATATACTGGCAAATATCACTAGATCCCTTGAAATAAGCCAGTATTTAACCAGTGGAATGACTGCTGAAAATAATTCTCAGTGTTTGGCAGTTATGTCTTAAACCAAAATGTATTAGTCTAAAGAAAATACCAGCTCTGACAATTTACCAACTGTCCACACAGATGATTTGGTTAACACAGAAGGACCATGTCTTCAGTGTGCCTGTGGCCACCATCAGGTCAAAGTCAAAATCTCCTTGACCAAGAAAAACCTATGTAGGGAAGACTACACTTCCTACAAATTGAGGAAAGCTCACAAAATGTGGAGAGCATAGACCAGATCCCAGAATGAACAGAAATTTTCACAGTAGACAGTTATTGGGAAGAAATGGATGATTAATTCATCAGACAAAAAAAATGTTAAATAAACTGCAACACTTTATCAAATCTCTGTTTACAATATTTACACTCCTTATTACTCCCATGTATTTAGCAATCAGTCAAAAAATATAGCTAAGGACCAAGATACAGCTATATCTCACTTTGCCATGTTTTTGCTTGTTTAATATGCCAATATGTTCTCATTGATTAGTCTAAATTTCCTTACAATTTAAAAAAACCACTGACACTTGGGGTATGGAAATCATGATAGGATGTTCTCAGGCAAACAGGGATTAATTGTAATTGTCGATTTTTCAGAGCACACTTAACAAAGTAGCAGCCACATGCTGCCGTATTCCATGAATCCAGAAGATTGTTTGAGCAGGCAGTGTTACGTTTTCTCTGGGGTGGGAATGAAATCATGTGGGAGCAGAAAGCACAGCTCACGGAGAAAAATTACCATTTTATATTTATTAGTTTGACTGTCTTAAGTGCCACAGGAATAGACTCTCTAATGCATTTGAATGCAATTCCCCAACAATTTGACTCTGCTGCTTTGTAAACTATTTTTAGGGAAAGTCTCAGAAGGCTGTTAAAGGCACAAGCCATCTGATTTTAAAAGGTTATTTTAGTGGTTTATCAAAAGGATATAAATAATATTATACATTTTTCCAGATTAGATTGATACTTCAAATTCAGCTAGAAGACCAGAACTTCAGTAGAAAAATGCCTGTTTTTAACTTGCGCTTTATTTTTGTTCCAAAAGCTTGAATACATTTCTTCAACAGGGTTATCATCATTTTGGATTTCCACTTATAACTGTATAATCTGGATTTGTCATGCTTTCAAAATGAGGTATTATTCTAATGAAGCTATAGGCTTGAACGTACATAACTTCATGATTATACTGTTCATAAGTTAATACCAAAAGAGCATAAAGTTTTATTTTAGAGGAGATGCAGGTTAAGGAGAAAAAGTTTGTGTCTCTAAAAGGATATCTAATCAAAACTACATTCTTTTCATGATACAGCAAAGTAATTTCAGGTTCACTTCCCTACCTTATGCCCTCCCGCAGCTTAGACATTAGACATAGCCATTGTCAACATCATCTTGCACACTTGAAATTTAATGTTCAAGATAAAAATGTACCTTTCATCTGCTAGCACATTACTACAGACTAATTTTTGGATTGGCCTTCCAGGACAGGATAATTAGTACCTTGAGGAAGTGTATGCATTTTTCCCATGTATGTAGTAATAGACACACAATGAATGAACCAAATGATAAGCCTGAAAACTCAGCCTATTTACCAGTTGATGACATAGTAATAGCTCAGAGGTGCTTTCTGTTTATTTTAATAGTCTCTCTTATCTTAGTCACTGAATCTTGGGCTGGATACATGTCAGAGGATGATTCAGTCTGAAAACTCTGAACAAGGTCTCCTTTCCTAGCTGCCATTTTAGTGAATACCAGCAAGCACATTCCAGCTCACCGTTCTGGCTGCCAAAACAACTGCTGTGCTATACTTCATAAAATATTTCTGGTTCTTAAAGGACACAACAGGCTCTCATAGGAGCTCAGAATCATTTCTGTGAACAGCCTCTGCACTTTCCCCTGGAACTGCCCAGAGCGTCCTCTGTCATGCTGCAGGAAACATAGTTATGGGAGGAGTCAATACTTTTTTTGGCCATTGTACTGTTACACTAGTGTCAAGAGAGAAAGTGAGAAAGGCATTGACATCTTTCTATTGTCATCCTGGAAAATTCTAACACACCACAGTGACTCTAATCCAGAGTGCATAATTAGTTCATGTCAATTCATCACAAACTAGCAGTTTCAAGCTCTGTTTCCTTTCTGAAAGCTGGATGCAATGAACATCCAGCTCATTGTGTTCTTCAAATGAGGAAAGCCATGCCAAATAGGCAAGGTCATTGAGCCTTGCAGCATCTGATTGGGATTGCATGATCACTGCCAGATTGCAGACGCTTTAAGACAGCAGTTGCCTTCCCTATAACAAGACTGTTAGATGGCTGTTCCCTCTCCTACCTCTCAGGTAAATCTGTGAATTGATACAGGGATTAGAAAAAGGTAAGCAATTTCTCCTTCAGTGGCACACACATCAGTTGTGCATAAGCCTGAAGAATACTGCTGGAACTGTTTCATGGCAGGTATTTGGAAGTGAATCACACTAAACAAATCAGTGTAGACCTAATTACTTTGGTGAGTTACACTTAGTTAACATCACTGTAGCTGTAATACACCAAAATAGATAACAAAATCAGCAAACACATTATTCTAGTGTTTTTGCTATTGCAGTCAAAGATCCCCCCTGTTTTGTTGGATATACTAACCATTTTTTCCAACTTTTGCACAGAAAGATATAAATAAACTTTGTGTTAAATGCTCATCAAGGAACACTGCACAGATCACTGGACAATCTGCCTCAATCCTTTATAGCCAAATAAATCCTTCTCCCACTGCTTTTATTCAATGATCCATTTTCTATAGTTGGATTACTCCTCAAGTAATGGAGAGGAGATCTTTGCTCCAGCTATCATGTCTAAAAAGTACAGCATCTTCACCACTGGCATATTCAAAGCTGCAAGGAAAGAAAAAGAGAGTTACAGTGATGTAGAAACAATTCCAACACTTCACTGATTTTTTTTTAAGTGACATGCTATATAGTTGACCACAAGAGAGAGGCACAGCAAGTAATTGAAAAGGAATTCAAGCACCACTGTTTCTCATAGACCAAAAAAATAAGTCAAGCAGTACACAACAAAGCAGTAATGTCAGCACATACACTAACCACCCCCACCCTGCCCTCCTCTGGCAAAAATAACATCAGGTCCAGAAAGCTATAAATACATAAGTAAGAAATAGCGTTACTAAGTCAGAAAAGTATTTTCTTTCTATGTTACTTTCTACTCCAGCCCCAAACATATTCAGGTAAACACGAAGTCATATCATGGAAACTTACAAATGAGAAAAACAAAGGATAATGCAGAGAAAAATACAAAGATCAACAGGGGACCTTGCCTCTAGGAAACCTTTCTCCTTCCAAAACACCAGGAACAGCATACATTGAACTATGGCTACTTGCTGTTTAAGGGTGAAAAAATAAATAATACCTCCAACCCACAGCAGTGACACCAGATGGAGGTAAATGACTCCTACCACAGCACTGCCTGAGCTAGGAAGAGGGGAAGGACATTCACGTCAAATATCTACATTGCATTGGAAAACGATACTTCAAACATTTTTACAGCTGTTTTCTTCTCATCATTTCCCACCTAATATCTGTAACTATGGGAACCTAAAGGAAAAAAACAAAGATTTAGTGAAGCAGGCATAGAGAAGCAAGACATCAATAGTTTCTTATAGAGATGAAAGGACAGACCAGCAAGATCAAATCTAACCAAGAAAGAAATCACATATGACAGTTCACTAACGGTCAAATACACATCTCTGGTACAGTGTTTAACCCATAAAAGCAGAATCCTAGGTTTGAAACAAGGCAGACGCATTGGCACATTTGCTTCATCTGCAAATAACAGTTAAGAATAAATTTTAAATAGCTAGTCCAGAGACTTTTTCTCTTGCCACAGAATTGCACAGTCTCTGTTCAGTTGGTTTTTATTTCACATTTTCTGTAGGTTACCTCATTAAGTAATGGCTTCTGAAATGTCTTGCATGCACTGTGTTCTGTAGAAGAGCAGTTATTACATTTGCCAAACTTGTGAGAGCTCCTTGAAAGTATTAACTTTTCTATTTGGCAAAGTTTTTTTAAACTCTTTTCTTCACGCAGAATAAAAGACAATTCAGATACAATTCAGAACCCCTTTCTAAACTGATTCTGTGAAAAAAAGATTTGATATCAGATAAGAACAGAAAAGTATGAGATACGAGATTAGTTTACATATTTAGTTTTATCCAGCAAATACTTTTGGCTAGCTGAGATTATGTGGCCACATTTCAAGAAATGGCTTTCTCCTCAACTTCAAAGAAAGAGAAAAATAGAAGAATGAACTTTTCTATTGCTTTAAATCCACACCTATTTCAATCACAGCTTTCTTTAAGAAAGTCTGAGCTCCCTTTTAGATTATAAAATTAAGCACATAATACTTTCCTCCCTCAAACAATACACAGTTCTGAACACTTTTCTTTGGTGAAACACATACATTTTTCAAAATTAAAAGACTTCTATAGGTTTAAACACAGAGACTGAGAAACTCACACTTAATGTTTTCTGAGAAAATGGAAAGAAAGTTGCAAAGAAAGCTCAGCTTCATTTTTCAGCCTTAAGTTATAGTGGTCTTCTGTGACTCCAGATGAAGTCAATAGCCTGACAGATAACATGATTAAGTAGGGATCAGACAATTGCGAGGTTGATTATCCCTGTCTTGTGAGCATTTGTAGCTTCCCCTTGGCATTTGTTTATGCAGACCAAAACTTCTGAAGCAAAATCAAAAGATTTTATATTGCTACAGTCTGGTTATACATTTAGCATACTTGGCTATAATTTATCACTTTTTATGTACCCCTTCAACAACTTATAACTCTTTTCTGAGTGTAAACAGGGAGTTACAGAAAAACAGAGTAGAACATTTTGCTTTGAGTCAATAAAAAAATCTCAACCAAAACAGAATCACACAGAATCAATTAAAATGTTTGACAGAATCAATTAAAATGTGTGACATCAATTCTCTAAATTTTCAGTCATTTAAGACTAGCCCATTACAGAGCTTGACCATTCTGGTCTTAAGTTACTAAATAATTTAGTTTGTCTGTTAGAGGCATAAAGTTGGACCTAGAATGAAAGTGTTAACCAAATTGATAATAGATTGGCAATGAGAGGATGCTGGGTCTGCTCTCATGAGGATACCACATGACATTTACTGTGACCATTTTTATCCCTGTAACAGCAAATAGTTCCAAAGCTTTGTTTGACTGCTTTATTTTCAGTCTAGTCTATGCTGAAATGAATACTTTCTTAGTACACATGGCTTTTAGCACTTACTTTCTATGGATGCAGATCCTGACCACAGTCATCTCTCTTTGGTAAGTGATATTCAAGATTCAAGTGCTAAATAAAGAATTTGGATATGGTCATTTCTGTCCTCTCACCCTCTCTACCTGCCCACCCTCTGATATGAGGTTTACCTGAAAAATTAAATGACAGTCTTTAGCCACAAAAAAACCCCAGGATGGCCAGTAGCCCCTATTGCATTTGATTCATGACCCACTTAACGAGTGCTCTGGAGAAACCTCAATTCATTTTTGTAGGCCTATTTCTTATTTCTTACAGCACAATCTGTTTTATGGCTCAGTCAGCCCCCTGAGGCAAATCCTGGTAGTCCCACCTCCCTGCCCATGCAAGTACAAGGAGGAGTCATGCTGCAGACACCGTCAGTCAACCCAATCAACATATGAAACAGCCCATTGCTCAGTCCCACGGACCAGAAACATCCTGTACTCTCACACTGTGATTCAGATTTGTCAGATGCCTGCAGTCAGACAGCAGCTCAGGAGTGCTGCTCCATTAGTGTCAGCAGAGCCACTAACTCAAAAGACTGCAACTGAATTCTGCTGCACGTGGAAAGATGGAGCAGCACTGCTGACTTCACTGGCTATCAGGGGTCAGAGGGTGGCAGATGTGCCATTGCCCAAGTGTCCCTGAGCTAGCACTGATGAAGAAGCACCTTGAGTGTCTCATAGATTAATAAGGAAAACCAGTTGCTTTACAAATGCCACTGAACACGCTGTGGTGCTCTGAACACACACAAGTTTGTTTCTATAAGAAAATATTTTAACTTCGCACGCAGGTGAACATTTTGTGAAATTGCCAGTGGATGCAGCCAGCATTGCTAATGTGATCACAAACACAACTGATAGCAAGAACTTTATATAAAAAAATTTTCATCCAAATCAATTAGAAAATTAAAAATGTATACCCCAGAATTCCAAAGGAATGTACAATTTTGCAAGCAAAAAGTACCCATATACTAAGAAAATGGATGAGACTGAATTTTTAAGAGACTCTTATAAAACCAACGAGAAATAGCTACAGTAAAGGCTGGCCAATTTGTGGTGTTTGGAGGATTTATTTCTATCCCTTTGCAGACTGCTTCTGATTTTTATTGGATTTTTCAGGTTATTAACAGATTTATCCTTCTCAAGCAAAACCACTGCTTTATTGAATGAGGTTGAAATCAAGACTGAAACCCAGGGCTGCAAAAGCCCAAGCAGAAAGGTGAACAAGCAGAGTGGTGGGAAGGATCTAGCTTCATCCCCAAGCAGGAACCAGGGCTTACAGGCCAGCCCTTTCAGCCAAAACTGAAATCAGTGGCAGCCTATGTTTGGGTGGTGTGAACTGCAGAGGTGTGAGAGCAGGCACTGACTACGTCTGGACAACTCAGTACCTGGGGTCTGAGAAGAGAAAGAGAGGGTGATGGGTGACTTGTAACAAAGAGCTGGGGAGGCAACCACACTTACAGCCCTTGCTGAGCTTCGTGTCTCATGATGATCAGTCTCCCAACTAAAACACCAGAACAGATACGGCAGCCCTGGTTCTGCATGTGGCCACCTGGGCAGACCTAGTGGATGGCCCACGGTAGTGCCAATGGTTGCCTCTCTGCAGGACAGGCTAAAGCTGCAATTGTAAGGTGCCAGGACATTAATCGTTAATCATAGAATATGCTGATTTGGAAAGAACCCTAAGTATTATCAAGTTGTGTGGACAAACAACTTAGATAACATGATTATTCTGTTCATATGTATATGTTCTTCAGGGCAAACATTTTGCCTGTTCAGTGATTTCACAAAGAGAAAATCAGGGCCAGACATTGGTGTCAAGCCAGTATCCACGTGGCCAATTTCTGACCCTCTTTGCTCACCACCTAGCACTTTATTTGAGGAACTAACGTATTCAAATAAAGTTGGGCTGTGTTTGAAGAAGCAGGATTTCATGCACAGTATGAAAAAGGACAGAAGAATTTAGAAAAAACTGAACCCTTGTAAACAATACAAATTATTTTGAACTCCTCCAGCCTAAATGAAAGGCTAAATAGTGCAGTGATTGGGAGCACACAGCTTGGAGATTCTTAATTGCTACATTTTCTTAAAGGCTTATATGCAACAAATGGATATACATTAAACTATCTCTTCAAATACATTATAGAAAAGCAAGTTTCTTCTTTTCTTTTTTGTTTTATTTTTCCATGTTTATTCACGGCCTTTGAAAGCCTTAAGATGACAGAAAGAAAAGACAGTGGGAAAATGCAACTGTTAGAAGGATTTGGTGTTCAAATTGCTGTAGAAGCTTTGATGTGAGACTAGTACCATTCTAATTGTCTAATTTCATTATCTGTCCAAATGGGCAGAAGTTATATAATTTTAAGATCTGAGGTCTAGTAAAAACAAAGATGGAATAACTCTTTCAAAGGTGTGAATGGTCTCCTGTAGACTTCTTTTCTGGGGTCTGCTCTGAGAGGAGCTGAGTTACAACAAAACAAATGAGAGATTCAGTCCTGTCCCCAGAAAATATTTAAATGGCAGCAATATTAAGTAGGAGGGAAACAAACTGTGCCTGCAACCTCCAGGACCAGATATTAACATAAAGCACTGGTAATAAAATCATTAAAATTAGTTACTTCCCACAGAGAACTGAGTCACAAATAAAAATAAAAACTAAAGATAGAAAATGAGGAGGGTTAGGGGTTTTTTGGTTGGTTGATTTTGGTTTTGTTTGGTTGGGTTGGTTTTTTATGTTGTTATTTTTAAGGAGAAACACTGAAATAAAGCAGGATGAGGGAAGCAAAGACATTTTCCATCATGAATTCTTGAATGCTGCACGCATGATCTCATTGATAATGGGTCAATGCCTCCTGTTGTGGCTCAGGCAAGACGGCTGTGAATTACAAAATACTTCTAGTGGCTGTTGACATTCCAGAAGGCTTTTATTTCTTTCTCTGCCTGTTTTTTTTTTTTTTCCTCAACTGCATCTATGTCTCCATCTTCAGCCTGCAAAAATTAGGAACTTCATAAGAGTCAGTTTCTTGACCTAATAATTGCATATTGCACCATTTACCACACAAAGACAATCAACAATTGTCACACTGAGGAGCTGAAAATACAAGCACAAATGAGGACATCATTACACATTGTCATCAGTAGTGCTGATATCAGAGACCAGTTCAAGTGAATCCTTGGGGACCTACAGCTCACACCCAAACCACCTGAAATTGACACAAAAGCTCCCTTCCAGACCAGGGAGAAAATAGTTAAGTAGTGTAATAATAAAGAGATGAAGGGCAATTCTGTTTCCTCTGCTTTTTCTAGTTAAAGAGTAACCCAAGTAGGAACAGACTGTTAATAGAATATAGTACAGAAAAGAAGCAATTGTATCTATTTTATATTCCATCCTTTTCTGGATTCAGTGGTACCAATCAGTAAACAAGGAAAGATTAGAGGACCAAAAGTCAAATATTTTTCTTGTCCATTACTTATTGCTATTTACCTGCAGTCCTTAACGTAACACAGGATAACACTTAAAATTATCTAGAAGATGACCTGCACTTTTCTCTCCCCTATCCAGAGGGAAAAGATGGGAATATGTGCTATGATACGCAAGTAGTGAAGAATTTGAGATTAGATATTTCCCAGATTATTGAGTTCCCAAGGAAAACCCTCGATGCAAGAAATTTAACCAAGAATATACTGCAGAAAACACAGAGAGTGCCTAATATTAAATATTTTTCCTCCTTTCTAGTACTTATTACTTATTCTTAGTACTTATTGCTGCATTTTTTCTTCTCTCTCTATATATATGTAATATTATTCCTTAAAACAAATGAGACATCAAGGTATAATTCCCCTGCCTTAAAAAAGTGGCATAGTGAAAGTCAGCTACTGTCGGAATATTTACTGTAAGATACTGTTTTTCATGAAGAGTACCACTACAAATAGAGACCAAGAAGGGCAGTCAGACTACTCAGATGTTTTCCCCCCAATGTTTTTAGTAAAATCTCTCTCTCTTTTTTTTTTTTTTTTTTTTTTTTTTTTTTTTTTTTTTAATACACAGCTTCTAATCAAAGAAGAAAAATTGCTAGCAAGAAAGGCAGAAAAGCAGAAGAGTCCATAGATTTAACAGAAGCCACAGAAGGCATTTCAAGCAGATCCAAGCTGTGTGGAGAGTACTTAGTACACCAGGGAAAGACATTAAGGAACCATACTCACCTCATTTCCCCCAAGAAAGAGATGGAAAAATCTGTAAGATGTGAGAAGGCCAGCCTTTCTGGTCCACACCCACCTCACTCAAATATTCAAACATCTGACCCCAAGACAAAAGAAAGTGAACACAATTCTTTGTGCTACGTTTCAAAGCTTAATCTAGATGATATAGTGACAAATTTAAGTCTTGAAAATAAATAAATAAATAAATAAATGACCTCTTTAAATTATTTATTGTCACCTTCTATGTTCCTTTTTTTTTTAGTGTTTCTTGAGCTCAGGCAACTTGCTGTATCTATCCTTAATTGGACAAAAAGAATAAAAGGAATAAAGCTCTTCAAATGTATAGTTTGTACATATGTGTATGTACCTACAGAAAAAGAGATAATCATCCTGACAAAAACGAGCATAGGATGAAATTCAGTATTTTTGGATATGCAATAAGTTAAAAATAGAACCCATGCTACTATAGGAAATATAAATCTATGTGTTACATCTTTTACAGTTTTCTGTTCTTCTGTCTTGAATTATTTCCCTTTCAAAACACCAGAGAGTCAAATAAATTTCAAAAGACTCCTAAACCATTGCAAGATATTCTCAGTACTCACTGGGTGGAGAAACATTACTAATATGCTATCCTTGATCACTCAGCAGCAAGGTGCAACAGATGATGACTACATCTTAAAAGGTATGCCCTGCTCATAAGCTGAATTAATAGGTAATGCACCAATTGGTTGATTCATAATAATAATACAAAACATTGGTTCTCTTCAGTCCCACATACCCCACAAAATTGCAGCAATTTGATAATTTAAAATATAAAATACCTCCCCCTCAGGAACTGTGATTTTGTCTGCCTCAATATACTTCCCAATCCAGCATACGGGAAAGTGTGCTTTCATATAGCCTAAAACGCAAAAGCAAAACAACCAACTATAATATAAATAATTAAAATTGAATTAAAAGTACTGTAAGTTAAGGCCAAAGGAATATTTTTAGTTGATAAATTTTTTATTGGTTTTTTATTGGTTAGAGCTACAGAAGGCTTTGCATACAGAAATATGAGCGTAAATGAAATAGTATGTACCAAGATGCACTGATCAAGGACATTTTCTTTAATAAACGATAAAAATTGTATAATTAATATAATAACAGATTAAAGACAGAAACAAGGGATGAGAATTATGTTTAAATACCTGTTGCATAGGTAAGGGTCCAAAAGGGTTAAAAATATAACCTTGAATCCGGATTCTCATTTTGTCAATGCCACAGAAATCACCATAGAGTTTTATTGCTATGATGACAATGATATGCATCCTTAGCCTGTCTCTGAGTCGTCATCATGGGAAGACTTAGTTTAACTTGAATAACCCAGGAGTTCTCAGATTCCTAAAGGTAATCTTTATTCCAGAAGAGAAAGGGCAACGATGAACCTTATATTTCACACACCCAAATCATCTATGCCATTCAGAGAGTCATGGAAACACTGAATAGTCAAGGTTGAAAAAACCTCTAAGATCATTGAGTCCAGCCAAGGAGACTGTTCTCCTTCATCCCTCTGCAGCCCTGGCATTAGGTGGGTCCTGATCCCTGCAGGGCATCACACCATTCCCAGATGCCTCACCATCAAAGTGCCCTATCACCACTGCCCATTGCTCTGCCTCCCTAGTCACATCTGCTATAGCCCAAACACATCCAATATTTTAAAAAAGCTCAGTGATTATCTAGCTCTTTGAAGATGAAAGGCAGCATCTGATCATTATAATGAAATTTAATGTGTAGACTACATAATAGTAGAAGGTCCATGATGCAGTTTTCACATGTACATTATTAGTGTTGTGGAATATTAGGCAAATAAGATCTTGTAAAGAAAAGATGTTATTTCCTCTGATGTAACTGCTACCCGCCACATCCTCTCTAACAACTCTATCTGAGAAGGCCCAGGTACAGAGGATTCTTCACAAATACTTTAGACTTTGTACAAGGAAAAGAAAGGATTTGTCTAGAGCTGTCACCACAGCAATCACAGATTAAAGATGAAGTCTGAAATCCGGCTGCTAAAATACTTAAGCAGTGTTACTAGTAACCTTCTTATGGCCAAGAAAGCTTGATGCTCCATAAACTAACAATAGAAAAATTTTAAATATTCTGTAGTAGGAAAGTAAAAGGGCCAACAAGATTATGAGACAAGGAAGGAACCAGCAGAACTAAAAAAGAATTATTGTTTGAAAGTGAACTCTGCCCATGTGAAACATGTGAAACAGATACTGTATGTGTAGCTGCTTTTCTAAACAATTGGCCACATACGGTGAAAGCTCTTTCCTGCTGAAAAAAGCAGGGCCAATCAGTAGAAAAACAATCCAAACTTATTGGTGAATTTGCCGTATTCTTCTTAGGTAATAAACTTTCTCTTCCAGGGTTCTCCCACATATCAGAGAGTATTCTCATTGGAAACTTATCATTATATGAGTGAGTTTGTGTTCTCTTCTAAATTAATGCTCTAATTTATTTTCATTCATAAAGTAAATACACATGCAACTCACTCCTAGTATCACAAAAGAAAAATCACATTAATACATGGGCTTCACTTCAACATTATGCCATCAATAGCGATTTTAAAATAAAAATATTGATGGCATGTATGTTGATGGCATCACCTCACAGAGCTGAGGAGTCATGCTACACCCATGTAAAGTTTCATTCTCATGGTATCTCAAGGATTATCAATGGAGTAGTGATATGCCACAAATGATGTACGTGCTGTGGATCTGTGATAGCTGCATGTCCTTGACCTTGTGCTTTTGAGAAGGAAGAGATAGGTAACAGACTTCAGAAGGCATATTCATGTTACCTGAAAACATGGTCTTATTTTACATGTATGATCCATCTAAAAAACCCACAGCAAAACATCAGCAATAAGGCATTTGATTGTCCTGGAACAGAAAAATCATGGGGGCTTAGGGGTAGCTTTAACCTTCCAAACAAAAACAACTGGGAAAGAAAAATGGAACCAAATGCGCAGATTCATTCTGAACAGTAATGGTAAGGAGCACAATTTTGACATGTACAGAGGCTGTGTTTATTATCTCCCGGAGAGAAGATGAGTGGAGAAGCTGACATTGGTTGCGTAGTGACATTTCAGGATGGAAGGAAGACATGTAGCCAATTAAGTCTAGCATTTGTACCCTGTAGTGTTTTTTCCCTCAAGTGCTTATCTAACACTCTTTAGAATATGTTCACAGCTGCAGCTTCTATTTCTGCCATTAGTAAACTTTTCTACTCTTGCTTTAAAGAAACATGCTTTAAACTTCCTTCCCGATTCATTCTTTCTGTGATTTACAGGATCTGGGAACTCAAATAAAAAGGAAAATATTTTATCCTACTTACTATTTTCAGCTATCCTCTAATTTAAAATTTCCCCTTCCTATTTTAAAATGAACTTACTCTCAGTCCAATCAGTACTTATTTATTCATTGCCCTTGGATTTCAATCTTGCATCAACTAGCCTAATTTTTTTTTAGTGTTACCCTAGATGAAGATGAAAACACCAAGTGCAAGATTGGTCTCTCTCATATTACATTTGCTGTATCTCTTTCACTGTATCTAAAACAATTTTCCAGTTCTGTATCCTTGTAAACAAGGTATTTTCATAGGACTTCATTCTTATTTGATGCAAGTATGCATTGTTCCCTTGATCACTGTACCACCAAAGCATCCTCAACATGCTTAGCCTATGAGCATGTTGTGAGGGTCTGTATTAGCTGAAATTCACAAAATCAGAACCTGAAAGAACACAAGGATCCAAACCACTTTCCCATTGACAACAGTGAAATTACAAACCATGGTGTGACTTAAAAAGATTCATAGCCCCTACCTTGCAAGTCTACTTCAAGTCATATGCAGATACTCCAATGCTGACAAATCAACAAAAAAGCAACTTGGCCACAGAGACACTGTAATAAGCAGTAGAATCAACCTACATTGACCTCTTTTGGGGACTTATCTTTGGAAAACACAGGCTGATAATTTAAGCATGTTGATGCAACACAAGGATGTTGTACACAGCTATGTCTACTCAACAAAAAAAGGTAAGATTTTGTTGTTGTCTGGATTTTTTTAAAACAGCTATAAAAGATAATGAGATAAAGCCCTAGGTATTCCTATTCTAGCAGTTAAAATTGTTTGTGTAAAGGACTAAGAAGATTACAGTAGATAAATGCTTTTATAAGAGCATTGTGAAAAGTGTTCTATAGACCTTGCAATGTATGCTGATATTTTAAGGTACTTCATGGAACATTTTAAGGATGTTCTTACAAATTGTGATGGCTCTTGTATATGAAACTGTGTCATCTGCAAGAGACTATTTCAGGAGATTATCAGCAAATCTGCTCCTACTTGTCACTGACAGTAAATTGCTACCATTAAAGAAAATTCTACAAAAAAATCAGCCTGTGATTTGGTCCTGATATAGGCTGTGATCTTTCATTTGGGAACTGTACAGGCAACTATATTGGGAATAATACAACAGATCCATATGCTTTTAGACTCTTTGGTGTAGAATACAACACACCCTATCCACAGCCTCAGGACACAAACACTATTATTGATAATATTTTTGAGAAGCGTTGCCTAAGTTTGTTCTAGAGCTAATGCACTTGCAAGGTAACACACGAAATACAGAGGATGTGCAGTTTTCTCCCTTCTGCATGGAACATGTTGGTGCTTCAGGGGTCCCAGTTGCCCATGGTTTCCTGCATCATGTTCACTGTTTTCCTCACTCCTTTCTTGTTACAGATGCAGAGCAAGTAACCTAGAGCAGACATTGTCCTTCCTGAATTTCTTCTGCGCTGTCCTAAGCAACTCCCTTTGTCATATGGAAAAAGTTCCTAAGAGCAAAATTCACAAGGAAACCAGTCAGATTGTCACCTATCTGAAACCCAAGGTGGAAAACAAGTGTTCCCTGAACTTTAGCAACAACTCTGAGGATACAACTAGTATCATAAAGGCAAAGTCACTCTATGTTAATTGCTCATCACTGTTTGCTCTCTTGTGTCAACACCTTTTGGAATTTCAGTTCAAGTTGAGGACTAAAAATCACAGAGAAGACACAATTAAAATGACAAAACAGAACACATGTTGGTACTCTAAAACATCCCAGCAGGTCCTATATATGTCTTGTGAAAACCAGCTCATTAGCACTTTCACTACAGGGAGTTCCCATCGCTCTATGTCTTTCTTGCCAGAGATGTTAAGGATAAATCATTTCTTTGACCAATATGACTAGGTAGACACACATCAAGGTAACGAATGAGGAGGTTTATGAAACCTGCCTCTAGGCTGAGCCATAATGACAAAAATGTCTTTGACTTCACCTCTACCACGTCATAGTAAATGTACCTAAGTCTTCATTAGTACAGTTTTGGAGTTTACAATGGCTTCATGGCCATCTATTCTCCCACTAGCTCAGTTGGTTTTTCAACATTCTGATATTTCCCTTATGAAAAACTTTAAAGAAAAAAAAAAAACAAAATCAAAAACCCCACATACTTAACCTAACAACAGTATTGCTACCATCTATATTTCTTTATATTTTCTTTCTTAGTGAGCCATTTCCATTAACATCTATAACTCAAGAGCCTCATAAGCTCACCTAGTGGAGCCAGAGCAAACCACGGATTTTCACATTCTAACCTTTATCTAAAAGCCAGGCACTGTTTGTATTTAAGTCAGCAAGTTTAGCCTCCTCTAAAAGGAGGGAAATGTAGCAAAATACAGCCATTTCCTTTTCTATTAAAAGCAGTAAGAGTACAAAGGAACATTAGGAATGGTGTGGCCAGCAGGAGCAGGGAGGTTATTCTGGCTCTGTACTCGGCACTGGTGAGACCACACCTTGAGTACTGTGTCCAGTTCTGGGCCCCTCAGTTTAGGAAGGATGTGGAGATGATTGAGCGTGTCCAGAGGAGAGCAACAAGGTTGGTGGAGGGTATGGAGCACAAGCCCTACGAGGAACGATTGAGGGAGTTGGAACTGTTTAGCCTGGAGAAAAGGAGGCTCAGAGGTGACCTTATCGCTCTCTACAACTTCCTGAAAGGAGGTTGTAGTCAGGTGGGGGTTGGTCTCTTTCACCGGGCAGCAACTGACAGAATGAGAGGACACAGTCTCAAGTTGCGTCAAGGGAGGTATAGGTTAGATATTAGGAAGAAGTTTTTCACAGAAAGAGTAATAAAGTTTTGGAATGGACTGCCCGGGGAAGTGGTGGAATCACCATCCCTGGATGTGTTTAAAAAAAGGCTGGACGTGGCACTTGGTGACATAGTCTAGTCTAGTTGAGGTTCTAGGGTAAGGGTTGGACTAGATGATCTTGGAGGTCTCTTCCAACCTAGTGATTCTGTAATTCTGTGATTCTGTGAGTCTGTTATTGATGAATCAATAGAATAAAACATAAGATGTTGGATGTCCGTTCTTCATTGTTCCTGAGGAACATGGGAAAATGGGGAAAGAGGATGATGAAACAATTACGTAACTTGCGTAGAGATGACCTTGTACCAATTCACTTTCCCTAATTTCCTGCCGAAGAATGTTTTAGCTGCTATTTGTCTGTTCTCATAAGCGAGCCACAGCACAGCAAAACACTTCTTGTGAGGCCTACAAAAATGTATGCGGAAAGAAATGAGATTCAGTGACCTTGAAGCTACAGCAAACTGTTCTGTTCCCTTGTCTTCTTCAGCCCATATCCAGGAAGTTACAACAGAAGAGGACTGCTGATGTGAAAAGATATGCCAGATAACAAAAGGAAATAGGATATCCAAAACTACAAAAATGAATAGTGAGTCAGGCTAAAGTAATAAGAAAACGACCTCTTTTTAAAATGCATCTTCAAAATACTATGTTTTTTTTAATTTTCCTTCCTGTAGGGCATTGCTGTACTACTGAGTGAAAAACAAAGGTTTCCTTTGGCCACATAATCACAGGCTGAAGGCAGAAGAGACCTCTGGGGGTCACCTGGTCCAATTTCCCCGCTCAGGCAGGTCTTCTAAAGCCAGTTGCCCAGGACCGTATTGAAATATTACATATGCATGTATCTATACATACGCTTATGATATATAGAAAAAATAGGCAGTTTATGTATATTTCATATGTTAAGATAATCTACATAGAGATTTTATATATATAAATACCAATTACATATTAAATACCTATGCACAATATAGACATTTACATGCCAATATAGAGAGATATACAATAAAGAGCAGAAAATAGCAATACTCAAGAATCTTAGAGGGCTGCACAGACTCACTCTGTAGACCCTGAAGAAAGACTCTGGCCTCTTTGCTAAAAACTCTTGAGTCGTACTTTCAGCCCTAGCAATGAGCCACAGGCTCTGTTTACCCAAATCATTCTACATCTAGAACTCATCATATAGCACCAAAAAGTACAAAACACTCAGAGCCTTAATGAAGGAATTATTTTTTCTCTGTCATACGACCAAAGTCATAATAAGTTGTGCACACAAAGGTGACATCGTAACCCTGATGTTTTTTTAACAAATATATCTCCAAAGCCAAAAGGAAACATCACTCCAGGATTTTGCTTTTCTATTTATTTATGCAGTCTTGTCACCCTCTCCATGAGGACAACACAGGACCTGCAGACTGCTCAGCTGCATTCCTTTGTACCTCCATGTCGTTGACTCACCACTGCGTCTCAAAGTTTATCATTCCTCTGTTGCTCAGACTTCTTAGTTTCTCCCTTCCTCCTGCTCTGATTTTCTTGAAGTAAGGTGAAGTTTCCCATAGTGTTTTTACAAGCAGTTCACTTAAAAATCAGAATTTACAGCAGATATTTTCTTAAAAATGAAAGGATTAAAAGGGATAAAATAATAATAATGTCTCCTCTTTCTGTTTTTCTTTGCTTTTGGCTTCTCATCTGGTTTAAAGCCTAGTCCTCTTGCAATGGAAGTCTGATTCTCCAGTGAAAATACAAAGTTTCCAGGAAGCAGAGGTAAGAGGGCAAACTCATTAGAGATACATTTTGAACTCCTTATATGCAGAAAACAAATATTCTTTATTTCTTTCTTGTGGACCCTTTCATTGGACTCTTCCAAATAGTAATAGAACAATGAGGGAAGAATTCTGCAAACAGATCACTTCCACAAATTCCTCAAGAGTATGGGATCACATAGACCTTTGGAAGCATGATCTAAAACTATGCCAGCTGAAAATTAGATTTCTTTGGATTTCAGGGCTAACTAGGACTACTTAAACTTGAGATCTCTCTGCCTCCCTTCACTAAATATCAGCAAGGGACTTTTAACATCAAACTATATATTAATGGCATAGTGTGAATTAATACAAACCTTACTAAAAATGCAACTGGCTTTTTTACTGGTAACTAGATGTGGTAACACTGGTACGGGCATCAGTTGTGATTTTCTTGTTGTTGTTTGTTAGTATAAGGCCAATAAATATAGTCACCTATTGTATTGCTTTTAATCCAGAGTTGCTTTGCAAATTGCATGAGAGCAAACATTAAGGTGCTAAAATTAGTTTGTGCTGGAGTAGTAACAAATTAAAAATGGCACATTGTTACACCAAGCAGTGTACAGTTCTGCCAATTGATTTATGAGGTCAGGAGTAAAAGAATTTATCACCTGACATTATCTCTGCCCAGATTTAATGGCTGCCCTGTCATCAATGCACAAAAAAATTATGGGAGTTGAGAAAGGTCTTTTCCAAAGACAAGGGCTGTTTACAAAGGAGTGCTTCTCTCTAAGACACTTTAATAAAATAATGGCCTCGGTGGCCTAAATCTTCCACCATAGTGAGAAATCAGTATAGTGGTGGTTTTTGGCTCCAGGCAATTATTTTGAAATTCATGGTCAAATGACGAGAGGACCATCACGTCACCTCCAGCTGTGAGAAACACATTAAGCCCTGGACTGCTCTGGCATTTTTGCTCCCCCTTTGTGTCTCCCAGGAGCACAAATTTAATGGCAAACTGAGACCCTTTGCTGAAGTTCAAAATGACATGTTCACTATTAACTCAAAGTTAAACTCTCTTTTCAAAATAAGCACTGGCAAAGGACAGAGACTATTTTAGTTCTGGTATAAGAAATCACAGGATGAGAGAGAAGGGGAAAAAGTAGTTCTTGATTTACAATGAAGCTTCACCTTTTTTAAAAAAAATAAAAAAAAAGTGATAAGACTGTCAGCAGTACTCTAATGCAAGAACAAGTGCCAAATTTCACCTCAGAGGTGGCTGCACTTTGGTGACAAATGAACATGTCCCTCTCTACAGTATACTGAATCCATTCACATACTTCCTAGATTAGAAGAGAATTTGTAAACAAAAGAGTTTATTATAATGAAAAGAAACAAGAATAAATAGGAAAGAGTCCATAAAAAGTTTATCAGCATCACCAACTTTTATTCTCATTGCAATCTTTGATATAAGAATTGAGTTATTATTTCCTCTTCCACTATGTGTAGGCACTCAAAATCACAGGAGTTCTAATTCAGTCTCACAATAGACAATTCATTCTCTATTCACTGCTCAGAGTCCACAAAATTCGTTGCTGGAAAAATATCAGGGGATTCAGATTTTAAAAGGGAGGATGAGGAATTCTAGTGACTTTGCTAAAACCTAATGAAATGGTTGAATGTTATTAAATTCTAGAAAAATTGTTTAATATCACTTCATTTAAAATTATGCTAAATACAAAAGAGTACAACCAAAGTTGTAAATCTAATCTCAAAGGACAGTGAAAATATTTTCATTTTTAAACTCAAAGTATATTTTTAGGGCCCACTACATTCAAAATTTTCTTAAGGTCACATAAATTGGTGAGGTCAGGATGGCAAAACTTGTCTGTTTGATGTGCTTTGCTGGGTGGTATGCCGCTGCGCTATGTAAAAGACCTGAACTTTGCTATTGGCCACTCTATTCTTAATTAAAATACAGTCTTCCTCTCTGAATATGCTCAAATTTCAGAAAAAAATCAGCTTTGCATTAGCTCATTTGTAATTAAAAGTCATACAGTCCTAATGGAATACAGCCAAGTGCAAAACCCCTCTACTGTTTGTCAGTGTACAACCATTCATCTAAAATTCATAATGAGAATGTATTTTTAATTAAAATAGATTAAAAAAAATTTAAGAGAATGGCATATAAAGATGGGGGGTGGGTAGGGGGCGGGTGTTACTTCCTAATTTTAAGCATTAACAAAGCAAATAAAGGCATCACCTGAAACTGCATTTGAGAGATTCTGAGGCATAAAGAATAATGTGGTAAACCCCCCCCATTTTTTTAGTAATACAATCGGGGAACAGGAGAAGACACATTTCAATTCACTAACTTGGGCCTTAGCTCAAGTTCAATTTTACCACGAATTTCAAACAATTCATAACAATGCAACCCCCCCTAATTTTCTCTCATATAGTCACTGTACTTGAGAAATGCATTATATTTGGTATTTTTTATAGAGAATTATTTTGCTCTGCTATGTACTACAAAATGGGACTGAAAGGGTTTTATAGGCCTTATGGCAGCTAAGGAAAATTAAAACATCCGTTATTGTATCCATTATGTACCATTATTTATTTTTTCCATTTTAAAAATGATTGCTGTTCAGCAATCCAAACTTTTTGTCAGATTTTGCAACCAAGGTCAAGAAAATTTTAGAACCACAGAAGCCCAGTAATTTTAGCAGAGGTTTGTCTTACACACAGCACAGACATCAACTTTCTCCTACACCCTACCGTACTATTGCTTCTATCATTGAAAAGGATTAGATTATGTACACTTGTCAACAAAAATACCAGCTTTTTCCCTTCCAATATGCAACAAGAAAGTCAAAATATGTCTTTAGCTCTCAGAGAAAAATGCAAGTACAATAGTGCTCTGTAATACTGGAACTGTCCCTGCAGTGATCTCAGGTCATACCCTATATTTACGGAGTCTCACAACCTTCAGTTTAGCTACTCAGCCTCTTAGACAACGTTGCATTAAGAAATCCTCTTTAAAAAGCTCTTCATTGGGAGTCTTAGAGATATCAGGGTATTCAGCTGCATGCAGCACCGTGGTATAATGCACAGTCTAGGAAAACACACCAAACCCTAGTACATGTAGATCGGCTCTAGGATGTTGGGAACTGAACAAACGTGCCTGTGCTTAATCATGGTTTCCATGTGAGCAGGGTTGGAATTTTTGGAAAGCCAACCAAACCACCCCATAATCACTTCTTTTTTCTCATCAAGTGTACATCCAACTTTCTACTTATATCTAGCTGGTTACACTGGATGGATATGATGAGCATGTACCCCGTTACTGTCTGTACTAGTTTGTTCAAGGGCAACCCCAAAACCCTGCTTTAAATAGAGTGTGAAATCACTCCACTTGAAATTGCCCAGAACACTGGAATCCGGAGCCTTCCTACTGCAAATAATGTAAAATATCAAGAGTAGCATTTCATATGGCTACAGAAGAGTCCCTGTGCATTTCACATATCCAAGCTCTCGGTTTGACATCTGTAACTGAGACAGAACCACACAGCACAGGCCCCTGTTGGAATATCACCAGAATATTGACACAGGAGAAGGTATAATGACCAGCTAACAAATGAATCACTGACAAATGCTGGAATAAATGTATGCTGTTTGTATATAAACACAAATAAAGTTGCATCTCTCGGACACACATATATATGTAATTGAGACATCATTACTACATACACAAGGGAGATGAGTTAGCTGAACTCCCACACACATTTTGATATAGAAAGTCAGTATTTTGGAGTAATTAGTGGCTAATTTGTATTGACATGGGTGCACTTGGAAAGTAACTGTTCCCTGATGTGCTTTAACTCACTTGGTTTCAGTGAGAGTAAGGGCTACTGAGCCTGTGATAGTATTTTTTCTGTAAGAGGAAAGAGATTTCAAAGAGCAAGTTAATCTCCAAGCCTAGCTTTTCATCTCAGTAGTGAAACATCTTGTCTCACCTTTTTAATTTTGTATCCCACAACTTTTGTTATTTCTAGGACTCTCTAAGAAGACCCAGCAGGAGGTCACAGTGCCAGAAAAATACTACTACTTTTAAATAATTTATTTCTAATGTCTTCATTTTAGAACATTTCTCTATGCTGTGGATCCCACTTTCCCCCATTCACAAAAGATATTTTATTGCTCCACCATATTCTAAGGAAAATCTTTCAGAAGACAGCTTCCAATGGTGCCAATCCCCAGCAGAATGCAACAAGGCAACTACATACATTTTGAGAAAAGAATATAAATGATGACAAACTGCAACTAAACCAACATTTTCAGGAGTGTGTTTTTAGGAAAATGAACATTTTATTACTTAAATTACTGAGACAAGATAGATTTTATTTTTTAATGCACTGGTTCAGGGCCAGTGGGTGGCTGCAGTAAAAGCCCTTGAGAAGCCAATGAGCCCTATGGAGGCAGTTAGAGTTCTAACACGTGTCATATCCCTCTTTCTATATACATATACATACATATATATATATATATAAAAATTTCTCTTGCAGTTGTTTCTCAAATTCATTCAGCTATTGTTTGACCAGAGGCATGTTCTATGTAAATGTAGGATGGCCTTGTAGTAGGGTTTCTGAGCATTACTGAAGCTTTCTTCTGTTGCAAATTCTTTCTTCTGCTTCCATGTTCTTTATCATCCGGCAGCATTCTCCCTTTTTCAGCACAGCACAAGTGAGAAAATGAAAAATGTCCTTCCGGGATGAGGCTTATGTGCTATCACTAATTAGCTTACAAGGCTTCCCACCCTAAAGGATGCAGGAAGTAGACCTGGGAGTTAGGGACTTAGAGATTAAATTTATATTATGCAGGTGGATGTAATGTATTTAATATGTATTTCCCAATACATTCACAGGAAAGTACCAAAGAAATTCACACTACTACTATTGATTATTTTATCTGGGCTAAGACATCAAAAGGAATAAAAGCAGTATTTTAAGTGGGAATTGTCCTCCTAGGAAGTTGGATAATCAACAATAGATGGCAGTTCAAAAGTTCAGTATGCTTCTAAGTTCTGCAAAGCAGCTCTTTGCTGATGATAGGCAGAAAGGAAGGGGAAGGAAGAAGAAGAGTTCAAAATCCCAAAATGACATGGATCAAAGCAGCAACTCTGAACGTGTGTTATGGGACGGGAGTGCTAAAAAGGGCTAGCTGTGGATTTCATTACTTAGGAAGATAAACCACTAAGCAACAGAACAGATATCAAATCCTTACTTTTGCTACTTGTTTCCCAAACAAAATGTTCCAAAAGTTGGGATATTCCTAAATGCTGAAATTTTTTCCCCATTCATTACTTAGCACTTCCAACCGCCTCAGCTTCCCACTGAAGAACCAAGGACAAGATTACAACAGTCTATACTAATTACAACAGATCTATACTAATGACGATCTTTGCACAAACACTGTTAAAAACAATCTGCCTTGCCAAAATTCTCACCATTAGATCTACCATCCATCATTCGCACCATGTGCATATAAACTGCTTATTCTCAATATAGAAGGGTTTCTACATGTTTCCACAGCAGATTTATTTAATGCCAGTTGACAGCTATTCTTTTTAGATCGCTTTGCTCCTGACAAAAAAAGACAAGAACAGCTCAGGAAAATTCTTTGTCATAACTCCTTTGGTACAGCAGTATCTCTTCCAGGATAACAAAGATGATCTTGCTTCTTCTCCTACCTTTCCTATTGGTAATATTAGAATCAGAACTCTTATTACAGGAAGGTCCTATACTCACCAGAGTAAACTCTGTCTTGTCAACACTGCTCTTTTCCCAATGACAGTTAATAAAAATTGAAACCATTTGAGAAAAATATGGAACAATTTGGTTTGTCTAACTACAAATCTTCTAAAAGCCCACCTTTCCAGGGCACTGAATCTCCAGTGAATATAAACCCCTATAAAAAGACACTACTGCAATATTTTTTTGTTATATCTCTGGAACTTTCTCCCTTTTTCTGGTAATATGTCATGTAATAAGAATAAAACACATTTGCCAAACTTAGAACATTTAAAAAGCACAATTTGCTGGAAAGATGTGCTATTCATGCTTTTGTTGTTGTTGCTGCTACTTAAATAATGGGAAGATTTGGTGAGTAAACTCTGTTGACACAAAGCTGGAATACCTCACAGATCCTGAGCATGCCGACAAAACTCAGTAGCACCGCTGTCAGAGTAAAATGTTGCACTGTAAAAGTAAGGACACAACACGCTAAGCATAGATGAAATAATCCATACAGTGTTTAATTAGCCAGGGTTGGTGAACACTCCTGCTGGTAAGATATCTCAGCTGGAAGATCGTAGTGTGGAGCAAACAGGTATGGAAGCGACTGCATTACATAGGAAATGGGTTCCAATTTTTTCCGGTTGAAATGTGCCTGTTTGAAATTTCTCATCATGAAATAGAACTAATTAAGTACTGAATGCTCCTGGCTGCTGTGTACAATGTTAATTTTTATTTCAAACAAATTATATGGGCCTCAGATATATTCAAAGCCATGCAGGAAAGTACTTGAGTGAGCAGGTCATAAAAGGTCTTTAACTCTGCCACACATACAGCTCCAAAAGTTCTTGCTCATCCCATAATTCTAGTGGTGGATTTTGGTTGTGCATGTGAGGGGAGGAAAAAAAAAATCTTAGGTTTCTTTGCACTATTTGCAATAAGCCTGAAAAAAACCCATCTCTGAGCACTAAAATCAAATTTCCTAGGAAGAGTTTTTCTAGCTTTAAGCTGAAATAGCACAGCAGCAGGCCTTCAGTGATTCCTATAGAATATTCAGGGCTAGGCTCTGCTAATACATAATGATTCATTTTTCTACCTCTATCACTGCATCTAATTTGAATGTGTAAAATTGAAAACTTCAAGTTATTCTGGTCTCAGTTACAGCTCACAAGAATCCCTGGGAAAATCAGGTCTTTTGAGGAAGCCATGTTGCATAGTCTATCATCTATAAAATATTTTAAGGACAAGGGTTACGAGGAAAACAACCAAAATGTTACAAAATATAGTTATGTGGCAAAAATATGGTTCTATGTAACTTCATTCAGTTTCTGGTTGCTTAGTTTTTCTGCTACATTTCTCAATGACAGTGGCCTTTAGTATTTCTGCAAGACCCATGTTTTGGTCCATGTCAGGACTGGCTGAACAGTCAGTCGTTCAATATTGTGGTGTATCTCCATGGTATGTGGTCTGTCACTTTGTCCCTGAAACAGAATGATAATTCTCCCTTGACTTTTCTTGGCATTTCCCATGACAGTGTCTGAACAGGGGTTAGCATTCACAGTCTGCAAGCAGTGCAGAAACATTCCCTCAGTTTTGAAGATGGGCAACAGGAGTACAAATTATTAAGAACAAAAATATCTGATTTTAGACTTCACAATTCAGCACTGTTCTTTTTTTCTGGTGTGCCTAATAATATCCACCATTTCTTATGTTCATGGCAGAGCTCCAAGAAATTCAGTCACAGCTGAAGAAGAACCCATCCTAGATACCGTTAATGGCATGTAGGAAACAATGGCAGAAAATTTCTTGCCAGCTGTGACAAGAATGATCTGAAATCCCTCACCTAACATCATCTAGGATTTCTATGGCAGGAGAAAGAAGAAAATCCATCTCTACAGTCTGATATACAAGGATGCAACCCAAACCAAATAATTTCTCTCTTTGAAGCTGCCTGTCTAATTCACTACACGCATTTAAAAGAATATAGATGTTGTGGTAGGTTTTGAAAGCCTGGGGGTTAGGGCCTATTTTGGAGAGTTTTTAAAGTTGGCTTAAGTAACTCTGTCTCTCTAGCAAAACATGAAGTTAGCCTGGGAAATTTCTGTCTGAGAAACAACAAAGCAAAAACTAAGAATATCTTGGTTTCTCAAAATAACGGTATTACTTTCTCAAAATACATCTGTAAGCATCTTAGGACCTTTCAAGATAGTTTGGACCTCTAGCACAACAACAGCGATTTTCCCTTATCAACAGGTGCTTTTCTGAAAAGCAGTTCTAGCCAGTATCAAAATAATAGTGAAAGTCCTCAAAACAAAGAGAGATGATCTAATGCTTAACCTCAGCCAATGGAACAGTTAAAACCAAATGTATCTGCCAATGAAATTGTAACGTACTGGTTTTTAAAAGGTGTAAAAACTGAGTTTTCTCATTAAAATGGTTTCCTGGACAAACCCCTGGCTCATGTGTTTCTAAGTCCGCTGGTTTGACTACCAGCCAGGGAATAATGGTAGGGAATAATGTCCCCACTTCCCTTTAGATAGGCCCATCCTGAACACAAGCCAGAAATCCTAGGAAAAGGATAGTATTTGAACACGTAAGTAGGACACTATATTAAGCACGTGTGCAGTGGAGCATACTAAAGTTGCACTAAGAGATTAATTCTGACATTTTCTGGTTTTTGCACAACTGAAGGCTTTTTTGCAACTTCACTGTCTCTTCACATGGGTATATTTGTTTATTTGCTTGGAGTTGTGCATGTGTATGATTGCCACAGTTGTAAGAGGGCAAACTATAAAAAGAGAATTTATCCTGAAGGCATCGGACTGGTCATCAGTAGGGTTATAACCTTCACATCAGTCACAGAAACCTCTGCTGTTTCAGATGAAAGGCTGATAGCAGAAATAACCTTTCTTTGTTAACACAGATCAGGCTTAGAGATCAAAAAGATCAGCACTATTTTTATGACTATTCTGAGTATTTTAGAGGAAAGTCTACAGATTTCTTGGAAAACAGTCTTGACCAAAATGTTTTTCCCAAAATCTCAGCAAACTTCTCAGCAACTCAATCTCAGCAAGTTAATACTTCAGTTTTGTAGGTATTCTTATGATAAAAGACACTTTCTGCTGTTCTCAATGAACCGTGGCCTTTCCACAGGGGCAAACACACTTGCTTTCATAACCTTCTGTTTTCCCACACAGGCAGATGTGTTACTTGCCCCACCAGGCCTCTCCTTTAAGTCTATCTCCTCCTCTCATAGCAGAAAAATGGAGAAGAGAGAGAGAGATTAGATAGATAGATTAGCTAGATAGGCAGACAGACAGTTAGACAAGAGACCGTGGTTTTACCACAAGACCTACAGTGAGGACAAGTACTCTTGGGTAAGAGAGACCAAGGTAGCTTTTTATGGGAAAATATTCTAGATTGTACTAGTTAGCCCTCCACTATTTGCAGACTTCCATTTCCTTCATATAAAACATATTTTTATTAAACTGACTTTAGTAGGATGGCTGCAGCAAAACCTAAACAAGAATAGGTTTTTCCATAGGAAAGCAAAAAAAGTGTGTTTGAGCATAATGGATATATGGGAATTTAAATTCAGACACTAATCAACCCACATGGTTTGCTGGACTTTTTTCTTCAAAATAGCAAAACAAAATGTGAAATGTAACAAAAATAACAAAACTCACAAAAACCCCCTCTCCTCCCCCAGCAGCAATGGTGGTGAGCTGAGCCTGTCTCAACTCGGTCTATCTTACAGTGTTACAGTTACAGATTAATGATTTGACAGATTACTGTGTTTTACAAACATCCAAACTATAATCCAAACCATGTCAGAATTTCAAAATCAGAGCACAGAATTATGTTGGTGATCTAGTTTTCTTTATCAGAGAAGCTACAGGTCAAGTCAATACAAGGTCAAGCTGACTAGTATGACTTGTGATAATATTCCTCCTAACCTGTCGCAAGATCAATAATTGGTGTCATTATGCACTTCTTAGAACTAAAGCAACTAACATTATTATTCTAATAAGAGAGGAAGAAAGTTTATCAACTTTCTACAGTTCCTATTTTATTAAATTTGGAAGTTCTGAAGTGAAATCAGTAAAAGAAAACAATCCAGTAAAATCCAAGCCCAAACAGTTGGTTCCCACACAGAAATGATCATTTGACTAATCACATGTTGGAAAGACATTGAAAACATTGAAATAAACTGAGTTTTGCAATAAATTCATCTTAGTGATTGTTAAAGTGATAAAAGCGTGAGACCTTTCTCATTCATTTAACCCCTGAGCACTTTGTCTCAGCTAGTATTTTTTCAAATCATTACAGGGTGTCAGAGGAACACTATGGATCTGATTCTCTAGCACTGCACAATTGCAGAGTTGTAAAATTATAATAGAAATAAAGTGGATACGAAGTAGTGGAACATCTGTCCTAGGAGGTGCTATTTCTTTGCTGTTTGCTTTGCTTACAAAGCAAATAATATAAAAATAAAACCAAATCCCTCATTTTCCAAAATGAATGATCCAGCTTGGACCAGGACAGCATGCAGCCCAGCTAGGTGCTCCCTCTCTCATGTGTGGGGGTTTGAGAGCAGAGGGGAGGCGGTTGTGGGGTTCTTAGAGGGAGGGGGGGGAGGAAAGGAGATGTTTCCTTTTAAACCCTGTTTTTTGGGGGTTTGTTTTTTTTTTTCTTCCCTTAATAACCTTCCCTCTCCTCCCCCCGACTCACTGAAACGTGGACCGGCGATGATTGACGGTGCGCGGGGGGTTTAAT
>VXBA01005922.1:76960-166713 GCA_013399895.1 Serilophus lunatus
GCTCGCAATTTTGGTGGGAACCGCCATTTTGTTGGAGCTGGGAATCTCAAAGAGGGAGGTGGAGCCCAGACCGCTGGCCAATCCGAAGGGGCGAAGCCAGGAAGAGGACTGCGAGATTCGCGCGGGACTTGGAGAGCTTAAAAGCCCAAAGGAACGGAAGTTCACTCTTTTTGGCTTCCTGCAAAGCTGGAGAGCAGCAGCACGGCTCCCCTTCTCTGACTCCCAGGCCTCGTGGCTTGACTCAGCTCACCCCCATCGGCACCGGAGCCACACCAGCACAACTACAGGTGGAAAAACTTCCCCAAATAACATCCCGGTTTGGGGGGAGGAATTTTCACTGTGTTGTGTTTTCCAGAGACTTCAAGGGCTGGGAGTTGGCTACCATCAGAAAGAGGGAGAGAGAGAAGAGGAAATGGCTTTCCCTTCCCACTGCTTTTCCTGGGCCAGCCTGCCTGGCCTTTGAAAGCAGTTTCCCTTATTTCTTTTTCTTTTTCCCTTTCGCGTGGTTTTTGTTTGGTTTAATTCTGTGTTAAATCTGGAGTTCCCTTAAACTGTTACCTTTCTTTGGTTGAGCTCCAGACGAATAAACTGTTTCCCTGTTGTTCAAAATTCTGTTAAGTCTTCTCATCACTGTTGAGCTAGCCCTTAATTAAAACAGTGGTGCCAAACCACCACACATGGAAGCTTCTGAGTTTTGTTTTCTGTACTGTTGGCTTCACTTCAGCTAAAGGTCACACGGGATTCACTTGCACTTAAAAGGATTTCTCAAAAGAGCTATATGGGCCAACACTGCCAGGGAAGACCAGATTTTACACTGCCAAAAGCTTTCTTTAGATAACGTAACTTTCAATACTCCCTCAGCCGACACTGATCAGAAAGAGTGTTCTTAGCAGAACATATGTACGCATATATTTGCATAGTTGCATTGTTAGACATACAGCTTTTTGGGCGGTAAAATAAATAACAGAAGAATTCATGTGATGAATTCATGTCATGCCAGAAAAGTCACAAAACTAAAAACAAGTCAATTTTGTAATATTTCTTAACAAGCCCACAAAATTATAGCCATTTCCACTAGTATGCTGACACTTTAACAAAATTTCAGTATAGCTTTAACCCAAATATAGGATGACTATTTTCATTTCTGACCGGAATAAGAGACTTTTCCCAGTTGTGGTAGCCCACAAACTATAACCACCACTCATAACTCATATTACACAAGATAAAAATGGAAGATTGAAACAAAAACTCATACCTGAAGGACCTAAGAAACCGCTGAGAACAACAAAATATATCCTGCATTAGATTTAATGTAGCTAGATTTTAGTAAAGCATTTGATTTAGAGATTCTGCCTTACAAACTTAACTCAAATTGGCTTAGATATGAGCAGAGTTACATGGATAATAAATTGTTTGAAAAATCTGTAAACAAAGAGTGGTGATTAATGCTACCATATGAACTTGGAAAACTATATAGCATAGTGATATAGAGATTAATGTCTAGTGAAGCCTCTTAATTTTCATCTGTGTTCAGACGCTGGGCAGTAAGTACCATTTTTTAATATACATATATAAAAAATATATGTATTCACATATACATGCAGAAGAGGGAACAGGGACATCTTGTAAATTCTCATGAGGAAAGAGTGATTTTATAAGGGGGTCCAAAGTCTGAAAACAGATGGTAACACCTTTGGAAATGAGAATCTTATGTCTAATATTCACTAGTAAAAAATCTGGAATACAGAGGTCCAGAAAGCAAATTTAGGGTAGTACTGAACACTGCCATAGAAACGAATTTCCAGTGCTGTATGCTAGCAAGAAGAGTAACACAACCTGGGAGGTGCATACACTCAGGTGCTGTTATGACACAGCAAAGCAGAGAAGATTGGCCAAGACGCTCCTGAAATATCACATTCAGTTCTTTGTCCCTCACTATCTAATACTGACTAGTTAGTCTCAATTCAGAGAGGAGAAAAATCCTGTGGCCTAATGGTATTGGTATCTAGGTCACAATTCCACTGAACTCAGTGACTGGCACCTACATACCTTTGAGTTTCAGGCCCTCAATTCTCATGTAGAAGGATTTTCTTATGAAGAAAGATTAAAAGGTCTAAATATGAACAACTCTACTAAGATCTGGCTAAAGAGAGACATGACAACTGCCTATAAATATTTGAAGGGTATAAACATTAAGAAGGCTGATGAATTATTTAGATTGGTACAAGGGATATAACGAGTAGTAATGGGATGAAATTAAGAAAGTGAAAATTTAGGCTGCTGCCTGACAGCGAAGTATACTTCATCTGTGAAATAATTTACACTGAACGTCATGAAAAATTTCTTCAGTGTGAGATGTATTAACCTGTTGTCGTCTCCCAAAAGTAACAGCAGATGTCCTGTCTTCTGGGGGGTGCTAAATTTAGAGGAAAGAAAGTATGAGAAAATAAATAGAGGACTACCTTTCATTGGCCAGGAGATGCTCTGAGTGACCTAACTTATAAGTCTGTTTCCCTGGTTCAACTTCTCAGGCTCCTGTTAGCTTTCCTATGCAAGAACACCACATCATTTCCAGCATCATCTCTGTAATCTGGTAAGAGAGAGAATACAATCTTGGGAACTAGATACAATTTGCTTAAGAAGGAAGGCATCATACTCACACCTCTAATTACAAGTGTTATCCAGAAAATACAAGGTAGAACAGTAAGTGTCCTGAGAGGAGCACACCAATATTTGCAAGTAGAATTAGGACAGATTAACAACTAAGACGTTGAGGGTAAGAGAAGGTCTTGGCAGAAAAGAACATGTATATGTTGGAAATACCATTTAGGAGGCAATCTTATGCTTCTAAGGTCATGTAATGAGTTAACTTTGGCTGGCCGCCAGGTGCCCACAGTCACTCTAACCCCCTCCTGCATCTCTCCCCCAGCTAGGCAGGGGAAAAGAATGAGATGGTTGGGATAAGGTGGTTTACTAAAAGCAGAAGTGAGAGAAAAGCTTGCGTGTGCAAAAGCAAAGCACTAATCTAATCTCTACTTCCCATCAGCAGTGATAACTGGCCACATCCAGAGAAGTAGGGCTTCAATACGTGTAGTGGTTCTCTTAGTGAGCCACCATAGGAGACAGTGGGTGCTCTCCAACTTCCTGCTTCACCTTAGCTTTATACTTGAGTTGATGTCATATGGTATGGAATATCCCTTTGGTCAGTTTGGGTCAGCTGGCCTACTTGTGTCCCCTCCCAGAATCTTGCCCTTCAGCTGGGGAAGGGAACTACCGTCCCAGTGCTGTGCTCAGCAGTAGTCAAAACACTGGTGTGTTATCAGCACTGTTCCAGCCACCAATGCACAGCACAGCACTGTGAGGGCTGCTATATGGGGAAATGGGTTCCATCTCAGACAGACCCAATACAGGTCATCATAAAAAATTTTGCCATTTCATCATTTGGCTGATGTCTGTTCAAGCATAAGAGGAACCTATCTTTGTCCAGTCACAAAATAATGCAGTGCTGTGGAAAAGAGGGAGTGCACTACCCTGAGAAATTTCATTGTAATTTGTTACGATTGCAGAAAAACAGTTTCAGAGTCTAAACAGAGCTTTCTCTCATCTCTGCTATCAGTGCTCAGCTAGTACCACAGCTTGCAAAGTTCCCATTTTCTCTCTCTTCATGATGAATTTGCCATCATACCATTCCTATTTGTTAAATCAAACTTTGGAAGGAATTCAGAAAATAGGCTCTCAGGAAACCAGTAAGCTATTATTAGGCTGTTTAAAAAATGCAACACAAGAAGGATGGATATCTCAAGAACATGTGTCGGGGAAGATAGATATGAGGTCATTCTGGGTAAAGAATCACAGAGATTTTGTTAGGTTGGTGTGGCAAAGTTTTGGTAGTAGGGCAGGGCTACAGAGTTGGCTTCTGTAAGAAGCTGCTAGAAACTTCCCTCATGTCCAAGAGAGCCAATGCCAGCCAGCTCCAGGACAGACTTGCTGCTTGCAAAGGTCAAACCTATCAGCAACGGTGATAAGCACCTTTGGGATAACAGTTAAGAAGGGGGAAAATAACCTGCACAACAGCTACTGCAGCCAAAGAAGAGAAAATAAAAATATGTGAGCAAAATAGCTCTGCAGACACCAAGGCCAGTGAAGAATTTGAGGTGGTACTCTAGGTGCCGGAGCAGAGATTCTCCTGTAACCCATGATGAAGGCCATGCTGTCTCCTAGCAGCTCCTGGCGGCCCATGTGCAAGTAGACTTCCACTTACTGCCCTTAGAGAACACCACACTGGAGCAGATGGATACCCAGAGACTCTGACCCTGTGAGAAACCCACACAGGAGCAGGCTTCTGGCAGAATCTGTGGATCCATGGAGAGAGGAGCCTACACTGGGTTAGGTTTGCTGGTAGGATTTGCGACCCTGTAGAGGACCCATGCTAGAGTAGTTTGTGCCTGAAAGACCGTATCCTGTCAAAGGGCTCTGCACTGGAGCAGCTTGAGAAGAACTGCAGCCTGTGGAAAGGACTCACAGTGTAGAAGTTCATGAAGAACTGTCTCCCAGAGGAGGGACCCCATGCTGGATTAGGGGAAGATGGTGAGGAATTCTTCCCCTAGAGGAGGAAAGAGTGACAGCAATAATGTGTGATTGAATGCAATCCCCTTCTCTATCCCCCTGTGCCAGCTCTTGGGAAGGAAGTAGTTAAGCCCAGGAAGAAGAGAAGGGTGGAAGGAATGTGTTTTTAGGATTTGGTTTTATTTCTCTTTGTCTTATTCTGATTTAATTGGTAAGAAATTAAACCAATTTCCCCAGGTCAAGTCTGTTTTGCCTGGGACTGTTACAAGTGAGTGATCTCTCCCTATCCTTATTTCAACCCGTGAACCTTCTCTCCTCTCTTCAGTTAAATGATAAAGCAGCTTTGGTGAGCATTTGTCATCCAATCAGGGTCAACCCACCACAGAGAGATGGGAAGAATATTTAGCTATCTGAATTACACTGTAGGGTTTCACTCTTAAATAATTCCATTACTTTTTATAGTCAATTAAAATAGGAACAGTAATAGTCAGCTCTTATCAAGAATTCATCTTTAAGAAATACAATCTGATTTTAAAGTTGTTAGTAGGCTTGATCTTGCACCATACAAGATACAGAACTATAGTAGAAGCCTATCTCACATCAACTTTAGCATTTAGGTTAGCTCATTGATACAAAAAGGGACTCCTAACTCGCAACTTTAAAATGTGCCTGCTGGGGTGTGTGTGAACTCATTTTTAATTGCATGTCTAAATGCACCATTTTCAACACAAGAAAGAAACTTTAAAGACTAGCATGAATTTCTGTTACTAAAATGGTTACATACAAGTTTTTCCCTTGTTAGAGACTAGCAGCAGAACTCAAATGTCCTGAATCACATGCAAGAAAATTGCTAAAATCAAAGTTCCACCTAGTACAGAGTGTCACAAATGTGCCTTTATCAAATCAGTAATAACCTGGCTAAATACTTTCCACTTTATGATACCTCCCAAACACAAGACAGCAGTGTTTCAGTTTAAGGACAATAACCAGTGCTCTAATCTAATTAGTTCTGACTGGACCAATCTCAGCAGTTTGTCTTTCAACTGTACTCTTGGCCAGGTAGTCAAAAATGTTTGTACTTTTGTCTGTAGCCCTCAGCTGTTCATTACATACAAGTTTTTCATTCAGAGTTGCAAGGAAGCACGTAGAGAGAGATACAACTAAAATTAACCCCATTACATTTAGTTAAAATTACTGCAAGAAGAAGAGCAAGCAAACCTGTTAAGACTTTTTGTTCATTCTACAGTAACTCATCTAGTGCTCTCACACAGTATTCTTGTATTCAGTTACATATGCACTTAAGTATTTGATTCAACAACACTTGGATGAACAAAATTTGTTCCAATTCATATTTATGCAGTCCAAGGGAAGTCAATGAGCCAAATTCCACTCTCAGTTGTATCTTCATTAATCCAGAGGACTTAATTGGTCTCAGTGGCTTTGCTACAGAGCGTGGAATATACCCAAGTATAACTTCATAGCATAGAAATCAGAATGGAACACATCTCCAGCAGTAAACAGTGAGATGGAGTCTTCAGATCAATTTTATGACAGCCTGGAATGCTTGTTTTATGACTTCAAAGCCTGAGAGACTGAATAGCAGTGCTTAGCAGATTTTCTTGATTCCACAAAAACAAAAACACTATCACCTCACAGGCCAGCAGAGGTGAATAGCTAATACTTTATTCTAAGTGTATATTACAGAAAGTAGGGCTAGAAGTGACATCAAGACACTATCCTGTTCACCACATTCTCCAAGACAGACTACTGCATATAAATCCATCATGACAGACCTCTAACACAAGCTAAGAAACATGTTAATTGAAATTATACAACCATGTTGTATAAAATCCATTTCAGTGTTGAAATGTCCTTCCTGCTAGAAATCACTTAAGCCCAAATCCACAAAAGGATTTTATATTTAGAATTAAGATTAAAGGAGGATTTACAAGTCCAGAACTGAGATCTCCAGACCACCTGCCTTACTGTCACCAACATTAATGGTATGACTCTTTTCCCCAGACACTTCAGACTTGAATTTTCTCATACAAAGGATCCCATTTTTGACAAGACTGAGTGACTCAACATCTGGTTCGTGTTTGCACTGTTCTGGAGTCAATGCATGGTGAAGGCAGATGGAGGGATTCGGTCTAGAACACATAGTCTTTGCAACATCATCAGTTTGATATTTACAAGCCTACAGCACTAACCTGCTACCTTCCTTCAGAGTGAAAATGACAGAGGAAGGAAAAAGAAGAACAGTGCTCCACTACTACTGTTTTTCTACTTCAATCAATAGCTAAAGCACTCCAAAAATCAGGGTTCTGGGGGACTCATGTGCAATTTCTCTCTTCCAATTAAAAAAAGCACTCACCCACTAAGGTGGTTAATTCCAACGTTGTTCATCCACTTCCACTTAACAGGCTGGACAATATGCATAATCAAATTTTTCTAAAACCTAGCACCCACATAAATGATAACACAATAAAAATTATAAAAATCCTTTTGAGAGGCCATTATAGAGGCTTTTTGAGTCACAAAGGGCCTAGAAACCGCCTATGGGACCCCTGGTCTTGGGAAGCTTCTCACCTTTGTGATCTGTAACAAATGATTATGGAACAGGATAGTGACTGAAATAAGGAGAACTTTCAGAGAGAAGAGCTCTTCAGTGGACCACAGGATTTGATTATAAAGACACAGGATAATTTACAGTCAAGGCATTAAGACTCTCTTAAGGGAGCAGGACTTGAGTCCAAGACCCCAAGGCTTAGCATGATTCTGAACTTTCTCCTTTGCCACCCATACTGATGAGCGATCTTTTCCTCAAGTACAAAGTGAAGGATCCCGAATTCCATTTCACCCTCTGTTTATGGGGGGTTTATTGTTTGTTTTGTTTCTTGAAAGGGCTAACTTTTGCATCATTGCTTTTACATTATTCTTTCAAAAAGCATAGGCACTCACTATTAGGATCAGTTTTACACAGTGAATTCCAAAAAGGATGAAGTTCCTTGTAAGAACAAGCTGAACTTTTCTCCCACTTTTCAGAGTGTATAAAGCAAAATTGTCACTGGTGGATAAACTCTAGAGTATTCAGGCTCTTGGTAGGGTTATAGATTCCCCTGCAGCAATCAAACACCTAAAATACTGGTGTAACAGCACGGACAGCGATAGCAGATTTCTGATTCTGTGCATCGGTCAAGTCTGTGTGCTGTATTGTAATGAAAGTTCCAGAAACAAAATGCAATGAAGAACAATTCTAGACTATTTAAATATTTACAAAGATTAATCAGGACATTGATTTCAGAACTAAAAGAAAATGCTAATATTTCAAAAAATACATTGCTCCCAGAACTCACGACTTGTGTAGAGAAACCATGCCTAGCAGCTCACATTAGGTGTTCGTGGGAACGTTTTGATGTGGAGCACTGAATTCATCCTTATTACCCTTAAAGACCTAAGCACCATGTGAGGAATTGGCACTATAAACAGAAAATTAATAACAGGTGCATAAGAGGCACTTCTGCAAAATGTTATGGACCTTTATCACACACACAGATGACACAATTACAATAAATACAGGCAGATAGCTGCAGGTTTCATATGGTCGACTGTGTGTTCTCCTTTCACATTCAGCTTCCCAGAAAGTTTTCATCTACAAATAAAACCATGTCCTCCTCCTGTTTTTTAGAGGCCATAGAAAAAAAATGTTTATCTTAAAATGTTTCTGCTGATTTCAGGTTCTGTAACTTCTTTCCAATAATTTTTAAGTATCAGGCACATGTAGCTCCCTTTAATTCAAGATCAAGCTTTAAATCAATGTAAAAATAAATTTTCTATTTTACTTTGTGCAAATCTGTGTTAAAAGTATAGAACGTGACTTTCATGCATCTGTTTATCACTAATTGTGCAAAATCATCACTTGATCAGTCCAGGCAGGAAAAAATTCAAGTAACTAAACTTAAACATTTCTCTCTTCTACAGAAAATTATCGGTCTGACAAAGGATGAAGAAAAAAAGGGAGCTTTTGCCATATTTCTACAATGAAACAAAAAGAGGAGCAGTGTCCAAACATAACAAACAACATTAGCTGCTAGCTTTGCTTTTAGTTGCAGTTAAAACTTGAGTCAGTCAGTGGACAGAAAGCTGATCAATGTGCCTCGAGATGACAGAAGAGGTTTTCTTTCTTCCTATTCACTTTTTAAGTTAAAAGAATGGACCAGCTTCAGGGAATCACTGCAGTGACTAAGTGATGAAAGAAAAACAACTGAAAAAAAATTACTGCCCACTGCACGGTGTAATAACGGATACGACCAGTTGGATTCCTGTCATCAGCCTAGCACTGTATTGGGCTCAAGCTCAGCCAAGGAAGCTAAAAAAAAAAAGATTCAGTTTCCCCATCCAGAGACGTTCACTTCACAAGAACATCATCCTTGTTCTTTCACAAAGTTTTGAAGGTGAGGCACTGACAGGTTTTAGACTTTCCCAAATCTTTACAGATGGTGTTTTCCTGAAAGAGACCACAGTGAAACACTTGCTTTTTACACCAGCCCTGCAATGGCAGCAGCTGAAGAAGCTGAAGAGCTTGCAGTATTAAGGAGAAATCCTAGAGATTCACATGAACTCATGAAGTGTCTCGTCCCTGAAAAGAAAATAAAGCTGTGAGCAAAACACTGACCTGTCGGCTGAAAAGTTACAGCAGCCCAACCTCAGCTCTGCCCTAGGCTAACTGAGAGAATTTACTCATCTCAGTGGTGCCAGCTTTGCCCTCTTTCCTCACCTCTGTGGAAATAAAAGCAATCCCTAATTACCTGCAAAAGATACAGTGAAAAACAAGAGCTGAAAACTATATTTCAAACACAGACTTAAAGGAAAGGGCAACTCAGCTTGAAGACTCACATAGGAAATTAGACAATTACGCATCTTTCCTGGACAATTGCTCCCAATTTCTGTGGAGGCTAAGTTAAAAAACACACCAACAAAAAGAAACATTTCTAGCTTGATCACTGGCAGGAAAACTATCCTGGCATAAAAAAGAAGCCTTCTTTTTTCCCAGAATTTCTGGCAGAGGTGTTCCAGGACCTGTCCTGGTGTTCAGATGTTTCCAGCCAAGTGGAGAACACTTGGGTTTTACCATTTGCTGCCAGTGTTTTTCAGAACATCAAAGAGCGAGGAACCAAGTGGTCTTCAAAAAATGCTGGCAGCGGAGCTTGAGAAAGCTCCCTGCTGAGCAGGATCCAGGAACTCTGAGGACTTATGGGAACAGTGAAAGACATGCTAATAAGGGGAGGAGGTAAAACTGGAGCTGGCCCCATCACATTGGGGCACAAACTGACAATTGCTTGTAGTTACCTGCTCAGCAGCAGATGGCTTGGAAGATGAGTATAGAGGCAGGAAAATACCTTGTGTGTATAAACTAGTATAGGGCATTTGGGGATGTTTTCACCTAGTCAAGGCAGTAGCTTAACATGTAACACCAAGTAGATCATGACCATCATGAAGACCTCAGTGCGCTTCTTACCCAGAAGTCTGTAGTAAAAGGACTGATTTCCCATCTAAACACAGCTTTTGACTGCTGCCAACACCGTTATTTCTTAGTGGTTCACAATGATGAAGCACATGGCATGTTTCCAAGACGTGTTCATGAGAGTTGAGAGTCACAGGTTTCATAAAGGGAAGAAGAATTTGAGAAAGTGAAGAAAGAATATTAAAAGTACAAGAGGAGAAAGCAAACATGACAAGAGGTAGAGAGAGAAGAGAGTACAGAAAGTCAAGTATGGGTGGGGAAGAAGGAACAGGTTCAGAAGACAATCGTGGTAAAGGTGATGGAGAAAAATTAGTATGGGGAAACCCATAAATGTACTTAACAGGAAAAGAACAAAGAAAATGGAAGTATGCCAAGAAAATTAAAAGGCTTTAAAAACCAACTGAGCATGAGGGGCCTGCCAAACTGCATTCATCAAATATTATGCACATTTCACCAGTATTTGTCAAGTTTATTCAACAAATACTTTTTTTCCACCATAGCTGGCCAAGTACTCTCCAGCAAACATATTGTTCAAAAAAATACTAAGTAAATTAATTCAATATCCTGTCTGGCTGCTATTTTTTAGTTCTATCACCCATTCCAAAAGTAAGCTGAACTGTTGTTAAATTGGTTAACTGGAATGAGTGTTACTTGTGGCAAATAGAGTTTAACCCTTTTAGCTGATGTATATATGGGTCCTATCCATAGGAATAAGAAAAAGAAGCTGGCAGCAGTACAATTAATTACCATACTCAGCAAACAGATATCTTTTTTCTTTCTTTATATTATGCAGATATAGGTAATTTTCCTCTAGTTTAGTAAGCATAGTCCTTTACCTAGTAAGTGGCAACTTTTCAGACCCAAATTACTGTAATTAAACTCCTTTGGTGCTGAATTCAAAGTTGAAGCTACCAGCAGGTAATTACCTCTAGTCTGCTTAAATACAATGGCGTTTTGTCAGATTATCCTTTTCCCTGGTACTGGAAGTGCATGTGATGAGGTAATTTTCACCTCAGTACATATACAAATCAATTTTCAGTACTGTTATAAGGCAGCGTCTTTTCTCCCTCATACCATGCTTTTCATGCCAAAATATGTCAGGAATGAAGTATAAGTTCCTAACACATTTTGTTTAGGGAACATTATTAGTTCCCTAAAATGACCTATTTTAGAAACTGAAAAGATACATGAGAAAGTTTAGATACAACATAAACTATCAAATATTAGGAAAATATATTTAATTTGATGACATTAATTTAGACCTCTGGTGTACATATGTACAATACTATCCTTAATAATGAAATTACCTGGAAAGTTTCCACATGACCCCTCCTTCAATCAGTGCGTCAAATGGATGTTGCCCTGGGACTGAGTTAGCTATTCAGTATTTCTTTTTATCCTCTTCATTCATCATGTAGTGTTACCTTATTTATTGCATATCATCCATACCCTGCTCTGAATACCTAATTATTAATTTCCTTTTGGACTTTTCTGTGGCATTCATCACTATGGTATCTGATGTTTCCCAAGTACTAATGAATTTCTTTTCCAGACCTGTGAGAAAAACTAATAACACTTTGCAGTTGGAGAAGGGGCAACAAAGACCATGGGAATTTCCTGCAACCACAGAGAGAAGTGTGGAGCAAAGACAAGTTCAGAGCTGCAGGTGCCCAGCCTCACAAAGCCAGTTCTCACTCTGACAGGCTTTATCAACTCACTGGCATAAGAGAAAAGGACTCGCAGACTCCTCCTTACTTCAGTCACAGCTGTGGCAGCAGCTGATCCAGGGAACACACTAGCCAACTATTAGCTCCTGCAGCCCTTCCCACATCTCTGAGTGCCTAACGTAAAAGCATCTGCTTGACTCCAGGTTTCTTATTTCATTGTGTAAGATTGAAATTACAGTCCATAACTGCCAAGAGAAAAACTGGAACAGCAATTTATCACTAGACAGTAATAAATCTCAGGGGCCTTCCATTTGTGATACAGGTTTACTGAAATGTCTGATTCTGGATCCAGATCCTCCTTCTTTCGATAATGAAAGTCACCATGTTAATTCTTCACCTGCTGCCTGGCAGGATCAGAAATGGATTCCCATATCTTCTTCATAAGGGGTACCTCCAGACAAGTACAGCTGGAGGTGAGAGAGAGAGTGTGGATGTATATATGTTTGGGGAACTGAGAGGGTGAGTGGGGAAAGTCTCAATTTACACATGCAAATTTAGAGTTGCAGTTATCCTCATGGTTAGTTCTGTCTTTTTTTTAGTCAGAAAACTGCTGTTAGAAAAACAAAGCAAAAATCCCAAGTATTACACAAGTTTCCAATGATCAACCCAATGTCATAGGCCACTTACACAGCTTTAAATATTCCCCACACACACACACACAAATGCTATTATTATGTCCTATTGAATGTACCTCTGTATGCAAAAGAATTGATGTCCCTGTACATTTAACCCCTGCCCCTAAGCAGTTTGGACTAATTTAAAACTCTGCAGAACAATTTCTTAACATAAAACTCTTCTGCCTTCCCTGCTTTAGAATCATAAAGCAAAACAAAGGTGAGTTGACTATGCAGATGAGGTCTTTGAAGTTGCAAATACCTTTTATCTGTCATTCAGAGTTTGTTCTTCAGGGGCAGGGGCAGGGGAATGAGAGCAAGTTAGAATATACATTGACTATGGTGACCTTGCCAACCAGCAAGATGACTTCACCACAGTGAATTCTTCCAAATGAAAAATAACACATTCCTAATCACCTTAAATGGAGCCAAATTTCCAGAGCACCCTAAAAAGACTAGAAAGACTGTCTTTAATGTTGCACCAAGCGTATACAGACACTCCTTCACACTCAGAGAACACAGATGCATTTCATAGAGGCAATGTGTTAAAGATGATAAAGATCACTGGAAAACAAAAAACCTCACAGAGCTAAAGCTACAGATTCGTTCTCTAGCAAAAGCCTAACTGATTTCTACACTGTGAAGTTTACTGAGTCACACAGGGCAGAATGAAATCTTGAGAATTAGTTCCTCTGATAAACAGCTCAGTTTTCCATCAGACTGACACAAAGTGCAATCTCTGCTTGAAAAAGCCAAAACGCTCTGTGATGGAGGGAGAGAAGGAGGAGATGCATTATTCAAGTAGTGATGGCTGGAGATATTTTTCTAGTAGAGAACCACAGAAGATGTTATGTCTTCACATAGTAAAAGCATTGCTTTCAACAACCATATAGGGTCTCACACCACATTTTGTCTTCCCCAGAGGTGCTGTATGTGAACACCCATGAATTCCTCTTGTACAGGCACACTCATGAGTAGCATTGTTGACACTTACAAGGGGACTCCTTCCCCTCTGTGGCCTAGCAGACACATTTTAGCTGTCCTCTCACAGTAGAACAGGTGAGAGTCACTTAATAGCTCTCTGAACCACCTCTCAGCACCCCAGGCAACAGAGCCAAACTGTGCTTGGAAGTACATGTGAACCACAGAAACTAGGCCTCAAAACTGGATCAAAACATACAGCTATCAGCACCAAAAACTTCATCAGATACAGCAGTCACCAGATCAGATCTGGAGTATTTATTTCCCTCTCTTTCACCCAGAGCATTGCAGGGCCTGGCCTTAAGGTCTTTCAACTGTTTAACTTGTGGATCTAGGGGCTTTTCTACAGCAGTTTCAGCTATGAAAGATATATGGAGACCTACGTTTTTGTTACCTCTAGGAATATGTTTTCTACCTAAACAGTTTAGGTAATTAGAGTGCTTCCTCCTCTTCCCAGTCAAATACTAAATTTCTCTCTCATTTCCCAATTCATCTCCACTCTCTAGATTTAATGTATTTCCAGGTCAGTTCTCGTATTGCTCTATTACTTTCTACTCTACTTGGTTAGCAAAATAAGGAAATATCATTCAGCCAGTTTGCTCATGCTACTTTATAGCTTGCTCTGGTTGTTCATTCTCAGCTGAACTGTGCATTCAAGATAAACACAAGGTAGGTGCTCTGCTTTAAAGCCCAGAATCACTCACAAAAATCCACTGGATCTACTAGACTGTTCTTTCAAACCACATATTTAGCAGTGGGGCTCCCTCAGCAGTACTCTGTCCTCTACTCCCATGTCCAAGGAGAAAGACATTCCTCCATGTCCAGGTTTTTTTTTTTTAATTAAAACACAACAAATGCTTCTATATGACAAAAGTTTCTTTGAAATATCCCCTTCTGTTGTTAAATACACAACTAGTCCCTCATCCATCCAATCCCCCATCCCTGTTGTCCTAGTGGATGAGCTGAGGGTGCACAGTCTTCTTTACTCTTCCATGAAGAAGGAGCTATCAGCTCCTGTGTCCCTCCCCTGACATGGGGTTCAGTCTCCCTTTCTCTCCACATCAAAAGCAAGAAGACAAGTAGGCAACCTCCTTTCAACTTTCCCACTGCTACACAGACAAAACAAAATTTACTTTTCAACCCTGTGTCTGCATGGGGTGAAAAGAACAGTGCCATTTATGGATGACTCAAGCACATCAACCACCAAGTTTCATTATACTGAAATGCCATACCAATTTGTTATTTGGGATTTTACTTTGCTTTGTTTCACAAAAGTTTTCTAGCAGTTGCCCATGAAAAAATGTTAGATTTTTTTTTTTCCTTTCAGCAAGCAGACAAATTTTTCTCTCCTTAGAAAGTTTGTAATTAAAAGTTAGGATTCTTTCTCTTTTCCTTTCGAAAGTACTATAAATTAAAAATAACTGACTAGTCATTCACTGTTTCTAATGCACAAACCCAAATACACTTTCTCCAGTTTTTTCAACCTTGCTGTCAGAGGGACTTTTTATATTTGTGTTGGGAGGAGACAGGCTGCTCAAGAAATCTGATGAAACCCCAAGACCGAAAACGTGTCCCTTACCTACAGGAAGTACATTATGAAGGCAGCTGCAACACAATCAAAGTCACCACACAGTAGGGGCTCCTTCAAATTACATTCTCTATGACATAGTGCAGTTTCTTTGAGCACAAGGTAATACAGTGTTCATGCTAGCACAATCCTGGGCCTCTCTGATGCAGATACTGTCAATCATTTCAGACTGTGTTGAATTGAATGCAACATCTGCAATATGGTGTTTACAATTTTCCATCAAAGATAAAGCTGAGATGGCCAATGCACTGTACTGAGTAGAGCGTGAGACTCCCCTTGAACTATGCTGGGGATTTGAAAGAGATGGCTACCTACACTCCAGTCATTAAGAATCTGGTTTTGTGTTGTACTGTGCATCCTATCACCAAAGAATTAAAGGCCTATGATGCTTAATTTAAAATCAAAAGGGGAAAAAATAAAATAAAAGGTACAATATTATGAGGGTTTCAATCCTGAAAATACTGTTGCCACAATGAAAAATCTTACCAGCACATGGTGGAATTAAATTGTCACTTACAGAAAACTGTTTCTCAGCCCTACACCATCTTTGCATCAGTGGGAATTGGTAAGTTAGAGTGAGCTAGAGTCTTTAACACTGGACTCGAACCAAGAAGCAGCAAGTGGATGTAAACATGTATTGATAGAAATGACCAGTCAGTGTGTGTTCAGTGAGGAAAAGCACTCCTAACTGCAGATGGCTCATTTTACACCTTCTCACTGCAATGCCAAAGTCGCAATTCCAGAGAACTTTCTTGGTCAGAGGATATCAGCACCTCTGTGTTCAGTAGTGATCAGAATAGCAAGCAGTGCAGGCAGAGGGGTCTTGGGAGTCACAATCCCTCTGGTGTTTCATCCTCCTCAAGACTTCTCTCATCTATCGATTCTCCCACAGCCCACTTTCAAATGTTTTTCTTGACACTGTGCTCAATGGATTCTCCTACACTGCCCTACCTGTCTCCTCTGGACTCACAACTGAAGCATTCACTTTCCACCATATTCTCCATTACCCCTCAATGGTAAGAGTTGGGTTTGCACTCTCCTCCCGGGTAACAGCACTCTGAAGTTCCCTGCTTACACACCCTCCTTCAGAACTCTTCACATTCAGACTTGTGAATATTCTCCTGCATACCATTACAGGTTATCCACAAACAATTTTGAACTGAAGCCAAAGACCAGGAACCCACTATTTCGGTACTTAAGACCATGTTAAAAATTATTTGTAGTGTAGTTGTCACAGCTAGAATTGTTGCACATTGTCAACCTTCAGATCCCCAGCAGAGATGGGACCTAAAGCCTTGATTTGGCAAGCATCACTACACTTTCATTTAACAGATGGCAAAACTTAAGCTACAACTTGCCTAAATTTGAGTTGTTTTTAAAGAGACAGAAAAAAAAAAAAAAAGACATTTCATAGTTAATGCTTTTTACCTTCCCTTCCTATAAGCATCAGCTTGTCTCTAGGTAAGATGTGGACTTGGTCAAAGAAGCAAACGTATTACTACCAGAAAAATCTGAGAAAAGAGTTGCAGTTCCCACTGTACCTACTCCTGCCCAACCAGCACCCAGAGACCAGATGTTTCCTGCCTTCAGACCCTCTCCTTACTTTGCTTTAGGTTAGAATCAGGTTATTTCAGCTCCCTAGTCTAAAACTGCTAAGGTTAACAGGTCTTACATAAAACTGCCCTCAAACTACCCTGCCTTAGAGGCAGGAGAGCCCCCTTGCACCATCCCCACTAGGTGATCCTGTAAGGCAAGAGCCTTGAAAAAAGACTGCAAAGTATTTTTTTTTTTTTGCAATGCCTTTTTTCTACACTGAGTTTTTTATTTTGTTTTTAGTAGAAGTAACAGCCCCCTAGCACCAAGCACCATCCTTTCAGTTGACCTGATCTTGACTTCACTCACAGTTTTTACTTCTACTCTGTCTGGCCTGCTCCTGCCTGTCCCCCACTTCTCTTCATAACAAAGATTTTTAGGGAGAGTATAGCACAATTGTTCTGACAATGCATCAATTCCCAAACATGAGAAACTGGAACAACCTATGACTCTACTTTCTTAACATCTGCTGTTAGTACATTTTGCTCTTCTATTCAGCCCTTTTGCTTATCTCCTTTATCTTTAATCTATAATTAGCAGAGATTAAGGGAGCTGATTTTTTACAAAATAAACAAAAGGGCTCAGGGTTGAGTTGAAGGGTAGGAGGGAGAAAGTAAAAAAATCAGTACAGTCTCCTTTTTGAGAAGGTCATCTCGAGGAGGAGTAAGAGCAAAATGAAGGAATTTTGGCTCAGAAGCGATGGGAGTCAATCCATCAGGCAATCCGACGGCAGTCAGTCAGGCTTTCACAGACACCACCTGTCCCTGCCAGCAAAATGTCAAATTTCTGAATTCATTTCCATAGCAAGACAGCACTCCCCCGGGGCAGCATTGAACAGTTTCACAGCTGCTAGAGCAACCTACTGAGCAGGAAGGGAAGAGGCAGCTCTTACTCCCCATAAATGGAGGCAAGCGGTATTTCAAAGAAATGGAATTATGGAACACATCCAGAGTCACACTTTTTTTTAGTATTTACTTTCATTAGTCTGGGTTCCCTAAATCAAGATTCACTAAAGTCATTCCCCAATTTTCTGTATTTGTGTCACTAATGAGAACAAAATATTACACCTCTATCTCTCTAACCCCAGAGTCTAACTTCTTCATCCATGAGGCATTTGATATAAGTGAGGGTGACAGCATTGACATCAACTAGCTACATCTAAGTAAAAATGTGGTCCACATTCATTATAATTCTAGCTCCTTATTAAGAAAAGTTGTAATATGGCTGATTCTCCTCAGTTCAGAGAGTGCACTTTTAGTGATTGTCATTCATCACTGAATATAGTGGTGACAGAAACTTCCTGAAGTTCTTTCTCTGCTCACCCACACCAAAACAAGCACTTCTCTTTCCAGAACAAGTGGAAGAACCCTGTATTCTTCTCTTCCTTTCTACCTTCCACCTATTATTGGAGTATCATTGGGGTGATATTCACTATAAGGCGGTGTCACTGAGATCTCCAGAAGTAACGAACTTTTAGCACAAAGTTACTTCCAGGAATCTTATTTTAAATGTTTTGATTTGGCAGGTCAATGGGGTGCACTGAGGTATAGGAGAGCAGATACTCCAGTTGCAACGTGAACTTAAGTTTTGTCCATTTAGGCATATATTAGATCATTAGAGACAGTTTTCAAGTTCAGGAAGGTATCAAGCTGGGGAAAGGAGATATAATCCTTTACTAAAAACTTAGGAGACCAAAGTTGAAAATTATATTAATGCTAAAGTTTTGATTTAGAAGAGCACTTACCCTAAATTCTCCAAATGTTTCACACTTCTCTACTTCTTTAAAGGTATAATTCCACCATTTAGGTTCTCCTGACATGTTCATCAGAAATTATCATTTACCAGCTGTCTAATATCCCATGTTGTCTAGTTCCATCAGCCCCCAAATTTACAGGCGTGAGTTGGTGAAAAAATACCAGAGGCGGCACAATGATGCCTGCCCAACTGCAGAAGGTAATTGCCAGTGGAGGAGGATTTAAGTGAAGATACTTAGCATAAAATCTTTCAAAACAGGTACATACATTCCTCCTACATAGGATGTCCAAAAAAGGACAGATGGACTGATGGGAGAGCAACTCCCTACATGGCCTGGGTTGGTTTTGAACTGATTTGACTGGCACTGCACCCTTCCAGCTGTAGATGTGTACAGCGACATGCTGTAGGAATTTTAAGCTCCAAAGTTCCTTAAGCAGGATTGGTAGACTGGGGAGGGGAGTTCACCTATATAAGAGCTCCAGGATAACACAAAAATCAAGTACACACCAAGACAGAGACACCTGACTGAATGGTGTACTCACACTCAGTGGTGCAACTGCTCTGAAATGCAGAATCACATAACAAGGACACATGATCAGAGGTATACTGTTCACCATGAAACCTAATGCTGAAACTTCAGATTCTTAATTTTTTACATGTATTAAAGAGAGTTTGTCAGATAGCTATAACAAAATTCTCATTTCACAGCAAGATCTACCTTATCTCGCTCAGTGTCCTCATTTCAGAAATTCATACAAAAATGTACAGACAGTTCACTGTTTTGCAAGCATTGAATTGCTTTGATAAAAGGTCTTTGATGACAAATATTGCTAACTGCCTTCACAGAAGAGGATATGCAAACAAATTTTCACACTCTCTAGAGTGTGAGACAGTGTTTAACAGATTCTTCATCTTTAAACTGATATTGTTACTCTGTTTATAATATACTTCTATGCTGTTCCAGAGCTTTTGTGTTTTGGGGTTCTTTTAAATCTCCTTTAAAATTAATATATATTAATCTGGAATTCATAGGCACTGTATGCATTCACCTGTTTGAAGGAATAATTGCAAGGTACTTTGTCTTAATCATAGCACCATGATACAGAGCAGTTAAATATCCGTATAATTTTATATTGTTACACCAAAAGCCCTTATGAGAAGTCAATCTTTTCTTTTTCTATTTTTTAAGAAAGACTTAATTCGTAAGGGTTAAGAAAGTAGGGGAAATTATTTCACCCTAGTTCCTTTGTATTTTTCTCCTACTTTTATTCTCACTTTTGAAGATTAATATAAATGAGTATAGAAAAGTGTCTCTCTAGTTAATTATGCTTTAGGGAACTTTATTCTCTCCTCCCTCCCCCAAATTCTATTTTAAGGCCCAGTCTCATTCTCTTGCTCATTAAGAAACATTAGGAAACAGCCAACTGTATCATATAGCAGCCGATTCTTCCTTTCATGCATGTCCCCAGCTCACCCTCTTTGCATTGTATAACTCAAAGACAATTCAACTTGAAATAGGTTCCTTTGAAAACAAAATTCATGAGTAAATTTTTTATATTTATTTTGCTTTTACTTGATTGCCATGTAAAATTACCACAATACTCACTATCTTTACCTTCTCGCATAGAAAAAGTAAAAAACAACCCACACCTCCAGTCTCAGTTTTCCTTGGGGAGCTGCAGTTTTCAAATAGACCCTTGTGGTCACAATATTTTATATACTAGTTCAGGAGGGATTCCATAATCAGATAGTATAATCAGTCTCAAGCATTTAACAAGACAGCATTCACATCCCTTTTTTTTCACTTTCAAAGTCCTTGTGTGGTTGCACTCCTCCATCTTTGAGAATAACATATTTGGATAGGAAACAACCTCCATCAATGTTTTTTTTATCTCCTGTCACTCGGTATGAGAATATGCATAAGTCTCACAAAGTCAAAAGCTAAGAAGCCATAAAAAATATTAAAAGACTGTTATATAATTCTGCAACACTAATATCATAGTAGGTTTAATGAGTTTCTATCACACCACCACCAAAGAGCAGAGTTAAAGGGAGGCAGTTGTTTCTGGGCATTGCTTCCTCATGTTGAAATACTTTGGGCCGGAAATCTCATCAGACAATATCATCAGAGGCAGTGCCAAATTCACACTTTTTCCTATAGCATAAGACCACAAAACAGTTCTGATGGTGGAACCAATAGATAAGTGTGGTATTATGTAGGGGCAGAAACAGAGGCAGTGAGAACACCCTTAGTCAGTAACACAATCAGATGCAGCAAATTAAAATGACAGAATGGTTTGGGTTGGAAAAGACCTTTAAGATCATCTCTTTCCGACTCCCCCTCCATGGGCAGGGACACCTTTCACTAGACCAGGTTGCCCAAAGCCCCACTCAACCTGGCCTTGAACACTTCCAGGGGTGCTGGAATCCACAACTTTTCTTGGCAACTCGCTCCAGGGCCTCACCACCCTCACAGTAAAGAATTTCTTCCTAATATCTAATTTAACTCTACTTGCTTTCAGTTTAAAGCCATTTCTTCTTGTCTCTTACTACATGCCCTTGTGAAAAGTCCCTCTCCAGCTTTCCTGTAGGCCTCCTTCTATACTGACAGGCTGCCATAAAGTTTCTCCAGAGCCTACGCTTCTCTAGGACTTACAACTTCACCTTTCTCAGGCTGTCTTCTTCATAGTAAAAGAGGTACTGCAGCTCTTGATCATCTTCCTGGTCATCCTCTGCACTCACTCCAACAGGTCCACACCCTTCTTATGCTGGTAGCCCCAGAACAAGATGCAGTACTCCAGGCAGGATCTCATGAACAGAGTAGAGGTGGAGAATCACCTCCATCAACCTACAGGCCACTCCTCTTTTGATGTGTCAAAAAATCAATCTTTGTGCTGTCTGCTGGTATAGCTGGGTGAAACATCTATGTCTGAAATAAGATTTAAATAAAATAATATGGTTTTTTTAAAAAAGTTCACAGATTTCTCTTTTTTTTTTCTCATTTGCAAAATGTATTCATGTGTTTCAGGTTTTGAGGATTTTTTTCACTCCACTCCTCAGTACTTAAACTTTAGAAAAAAAGAGTCAGATGTATAAGAATTGAAAAGCTAACATCTTCCTGAATAAAGGAAGTTAGATTTATGTGTTGTGTGGGTTTTATTTAGAAACTGAGTACAAGGAAGAGTAGAAAAGAAAACAAAAAAAACCCTAAGTCACCACAAGAGGAATTTTGGGGGTAAACACATAATTCTTTGTGCCTAAATAAAAATATATTGGTTAGGCCATTGGCCAGGTATGTCAGAAATAAAGATTTGCTAAGGAATAAAGATTTGCTGTTAATACAGCAATAAAGAGTTGTTTTCTCCTGAGAACTGAGCCAGCAGAACAAAGCTATGTCCAGAATCACAAGCACATCCTGTCCATTTTCTCCACTGTAGGTTTTCAGCCTCCAACTTCTTTGTGCTCACTGCACACTCGGTTAAAATTATTGTGGAAAACTAAAGAAACCACATAAACACATATTTCCATGCTTGGCTTCACAAGCTTCCGCCAGTTTACAATAAAGTGGCATTTCTTTGTGATACTGGACAACATAAAAGACAAGAAGGGCAATTTACTAAAACAGTCTAGCAATTGATCTTCAACAGCTGTTAAACTGCTAAGCCAGGAAGAGCCTCATGAGTTATCAGTCCATCAAACAATGCAGATACAACTGCTGGTTCCATCTACAAAGCAGGCTTGTCTAGGTGAGAGACAAGTCTTGCTAAATCTGTGGCAAATCTCCTGGTCACCTTCTTATGGGATCCAAAACAGAAAACTGAGCTCTTGATACTCAAAGAGAAAATGCTGAAGAACGTTTAGGGACCCCCAAGTTCTTACGTGCATGAAGAGAGAAAGAGTGGCCTCTACCCGAGTGAGGATATTGGGTCCAGGATAGTAAGGATATTTGATCCAACTCTGTCTCTGATCACAGGCAGAGTACTCTGCACAGGGATAGTTTCTAGCAGCAATGAGAGACTTTACAGCATCTGTACTGAAAGGAAGAATACAGCAAAAAAAGATCTTGTCATTTATGAAATTCTTAAGACCAGAGGGTTTTCCTTCCTAAGATACTGACTACATTGTTTAAACTAGAAAGACTTTGGTTGGTTGTTTTCTTAATCCGCGTAGCTAGATATCTATTTCTTAACAAATTGCAACCTCTTAGCCAAGACCTAAGTTTTTAAAATAAAACTCTTTGCAAAACAGGTATTTTGTATACCTATGGTAAAATGCAGGTTTCGCAGGAGGTAATCCATCTTTAATGGATTATTAAGGTCATTAACATTCCAAGTGACTATTTTAAAATACTATTAGTCTACATGGTATGGTAGAACTAAGGAGATGTCTATTAAAACTAAGGCTTTCCTTTGATTATCTAAGGTGAACTTAAATACCAAGAAATAGAAGGCACTTGTATCAGACTGCTTCAGTGAAGCAAGAAAAAGAGAAGCGAAGCAGGTTTAAAACTTTCTTGCTAGACTTCTGTGTATTTCTTCAACATAGTCAGCTCTGCAGAGGGAATACTTTATTTCTCTTCCCACCACTGACAGTTAAAATGACTCATAGTACATGCCTCCAATACAGCACTTTTGTTTCTTACCTACCACCATTTTCAGAGATTTTTTCAATGTTACCTTGCTCTATCTATTGCCCATATAAAGAGGCAGAAACTAGTCACAATAAGTAATAATTTTAACACTGAGCAGAAATAAAGAGATAGAAATGCTTGGACATAACACACAATTCTCTCACTATTTTCTGTCAACTAGCAATTTCCCTGCCACCCTAAATCTCCACAAAGTAAATAAACAAATGACTGTATTTGCCAGTCAGGCTCCAGCCTTAAATGCTTTAGGAGTTATAAAAACTACACTAAGAGATTGTTAAAATTTGGAGAGCTAAAAAAAAATAAAATCGCAATTTACTATATGTGGTAAAAGTACCCTTTCATTCTTCTGATAATTTTTGAGTAAGACTTCAGCCACTAGGATATTAGGATGTTGTCCATGTGAGTTACACCGGGCCACTTATTGCCAAAAGAAACACCCAGGTACCTTCAGATATTAGGACTTTTACTCCCTAGTAGAACAACGCAATATTAATTAAATAAATTACTCTAGGGAAACTCTCCATACTCCTTGTTTATAGTAGAGACCTTATCGTCAAGATTTCACTCATGGCAGCTAACTACTCTCTAGCAGTTTAAATACCCATCCTTCATTCTTCTGAGATATAGAACATTGTTCAACTAAAGAATGATATCCTATTACAAACTTACTAGACTCTTTAGTACAGCAAGACATTAGTAAGTGTCTACAGCTCAGCTCTGAGCCTCTCACTTGGTTTACAAAGCCACAATTGTTTTACTGCAGTGAGAGTCAGAGTTTATAAAATCAAACACAGTACAAAAGTTCATCCTCTGATTACTAAAACTTATAATTCAATTAAAAACAAAGACCTAGTAGTCCTTACACTTTGGATATTCTACTAAATATGTGCCTTTCACATATCCTGATTTCAAAGAAAAGCATATCTTCCTCCAAGTATCAGACATAAGAATTTTTTTTCACTTAGCACCCTTCTTTTCTCAAATAATCCCTCTATTTACAGCTTATCCTTAGGCATTTAATCAAGAAACTGAAGAAAATCAGTCTCTAGATGGACATGGTTTCCATATATTTGTGAAACCATTCTCCTAGAATGAGCAAGTTTATACAACACACATGGGGAGCCAATTACTATCACAGAGGGTACATAGGGGAATTCTCATGCTGGAATATGAACATCTTTGCTTACCACAGTTTATCATCAAGAGCTTCAGTAAAGTATTGAAATGAGCTCTCGTGGGTCCTTTTGCAGCACAGCACTAAAATGCATTATGTTAAGCTTTTGAGTTGCTACATTTGGGCTTCTAGGTCAGTGTCAGACTCTACTGGAAATATCTGGAATGCATCGCAATGAGATCTCTGCTTCTTTGTGATGCATGTATTGAACCTCATGTTATCTTCTCTAAATCTCTTCCAGAACTCAGTTTAGCAAATAGTATCATGGGTGAAGAAGCTGCAACAGCCAGCATCTGAGCTAAAGGTGATTTGGCCAACGTGGATAAATTGATTTGGAAACAGAGAATGCCATTCATCCAAAACAAGTGTTACCCAAAGCAGTGTATGGGATGGAGAATGACTGTCTCAGTGCAGCAGCTCTCTGGAAATAGATCTGAGGATTACAGCATGCCATAAGCTGTAATGCCACAAGTACAACATTCATTCTTTTACTGAAAAAAGAATGTATTCAGCTGGAATTGCAAACAGGAACACAGCCTTAAAACCTGAAAACTAGCCTTTTGCTCAGGGCAAAGAAGGCTTCTGTGTTTGGATATCATATTTCAACAAGGTGAAGACAGTTCATATAAAAGGCAAAAAATGCCCAGACAGCTGCAAAGCCTGCCCTCTAAGGAAAGTCCACAGGAATTGGGGCTGCCCAACATAAGGCAGGGAGGGCTGAAAGGCAACATCTTCCAGGTAGATCACAGACTGCTGCAAAGAAAATAAATGATTTTTCCAATGCCTATTTTCAATGAACTATAGTAGTTATGTTCAACCTGAATCTCTCTTGCTGTCAAATTCAGGACAATCTTTCCAGAAGTAGGGAGCAAAAAACATTGAAAAGGTTGCCTGGGTTCACTGGCGGAACCACCACTGGAGGGGGTTTTGACAACAGACCTGACAAACAACCATCTTAAAGGAGATTGTGGCATAGCTGATCTACCTCAGGGGCAGAAGCATGAACTAGGAACTTTATGAAGGTCTTTTAAGGGTTGTCACCTTCTAAATACAAAACACATGGACACATAATGAGTAGAAACAGCTGCAATGCGGCAATTAATTTGCTAAGGCTGGTACCATATTAACATCATCCATAGTTTTCAGCAAGCTGTTCGAAACCCAGGCAAAATCATACATTGTTAAGCTCCTGCCATTGGCTCCAATTTCCTTGTGTTAGCACATGTCCCTGCTTCAGCCGTGGCTGTTGGAGGTTGAGGGCAGACAGATGTTAAAAATTATTTGCACCAGGGGTCACCTAGGCCTGCATTTTCAAATCTTGCTGAGGCTTATACATAAGATAATAAGATCATTAATAGTCATAACAACATCCCCCACCCCCTGCCATGCTATATGTATCAGACATAGGACACATAACATTAGAAGCACCACACAGAACATCATCATGGAACTAAAAAGTTCCTTCTCTGTGTGCAATATCAAAAATAACAAAAGCAATTTAACAAAGCACATCAATAACACAAAAAAAACTAAGAGCTGTGTAAAAAGTCATTTTTTAAGAAGTAATCATTCCTTTTTTTTTTTTTCAAAGAGCTACTTTTCAAAGCAGCTGTTCTACACAAAATGTCAACAAGGAGCTTTTCAGAAAAGATAGTCTGATCCCCCAATGCTAAATAATAAATCCATCACCCACTGTAATTCTGGATGATCCTAATTTTATGTCCTTGTTTTATTCTATAATGAAAAAGTAATTTTATCTCCATCTTTAATACTTACATAAAATATAATATATAATACTTGTATAATATTAAGATTTTTAAAATATTGTTTATTAAATGTATAAATAAAGGAGTACTCACTGAGGCTGCATTATTTATGCTATAATTCTCTTTTTCTTTCAGAACATCATTAGTGATGAATAGCAGAAGGAAACAGAAAAATGATGAAACACCATTGGATAAGAACTGTATGTCTCAATTTTTTGTTTCACCTGCACTGTGTCTGAATTTAAATAGCTTTTTTCAGTCACTAATGAGACATTTTTGAGAATTAGCAGCAACATAACTCATTAATCTAGTGTCCTAGTTACTGAAACAAGAGATATTACAGCTAAAATACAGTGATGCATCAAGTCTATACAGATCAAGGAAGAGAGTTCTTTACAAGATGGAGGTCATGTAGGGAATCAGTTCTAGAGCTCCAGTCTACCAGAATCCTAAAACCCAAGGTAGGAAAGGCCCATATTTTTTGCTTTATCTAGGAAAGGGTTTGCAACCTGTAAAATTCAAAGAACTTCATACAAGACCATATCCCACCCCTGAAGAACGAGAATCATTGCCTGAGGAAACAGTGAGCAAGAGACTTGGCATAGTAAAGTTTGACCCAAGCAAGGCGCAATACCCATGAAATGAAAAAAAGTTAGGTGAGCTACAAGTAGAAAAAAAACGGAATTCTAAAAACAAGGTCTTCTTCAATTTCAGTTATTCGCAACTAAATATCTGCTGGTGATAGTGATGATATTATGGCTAAAAATGACTTTTGAAAACATAGTTTAATGCTAAAAAAGGTAGAAAGCTGATAGAGATCATATATCACAAAGACACTGCTATTATCACCAAAGTACCACAGATAACTGGTGCTAGGATAAAGCCACTCATTATAGCTAGTATTAGAGTGCAGTTGAAAGTCTCTCCACCTAATATAAAAACTGAGACAATTTCAGCTGCTAAAAGTACTTTTGATTTATAATCTCTTCTCAAATTAGCAGTTTATTTCCTCTGGTTTGCTTTCCAAGCAACTCAGTTATGACTCTGATGGTGACCTAAAAGCTTCACACATTAATGGAAGAAAACATTAATTTAGCTGCAGCAAGTACCATTCTCTATGTTCATTTTAGGAACTTTGGAAATGCACTAGGTATGGAGCGTACAGTAATTACGAAAAAAACATCACTGACCAACTTCTCAGGGAGTTCTGGCAGTATACTAGAGGTACTTCACACCTAAATGTTGAAAGAGTTGTGAGATTATGGTAATCTCTATATGGCAGGGTCCTTTACCACACTTCTGAATTAAAATAAATAAACCCAGTGGTGATATAAACTTACACAAAAATACAGGCTACCCTACAGCAGCCAAAGCCTTCATTGGCACATTAAAGACCTATGGTATGTGAAGGCAGACTGGGATGCACAGGAGGGTCAGAGAACTACTACAACAACAACAAAACCAAACAAACAAAAACCAACACAACATCAAAACATGTAGGCAATTTTTTTTTTAGGGAATCAAATCATATCCCACCAAACTGCAGCTCAGTTGAGGGGTTGAATCCCCCTGAGCACAGCCTATTTCCTTTCTGCTTGGTGTAAGTCCTGCCTAACCATTGTGCAGAACACTGACTGCCATATCCACACCAAAGCACACATCAGCTGGTTGTCACAATACTGAAGTTTTTCCTTTTACTTTGAAATCTTGTATCTCTCAATGCAATAAGCAGCAAATGAGACTGTTGGACTATTCTCTAAGAGGATGTAGCAAATGAGAGTTTGGTCTAATACAATACCTGAAGACACAAATGCGGGACAGAACAAACTTGAAAAAAGGGAAAAAAAGAGAAATATTTAGGGAAGAATAAACTGAAACATCTCCTAGAAACACCAAAATCTTCATTGAAGGCACTACTATAAGAGAAATATGGTCATCATCTAATATGAGAAATCTAAACTTGTTCTGTTCTATCTTCAGGAGACAGAGACAGCTGAGGGGGCAAGATCACAGAGGCATCCTTCAGTAATTATGCTCCCTCTTATCAAAGGTTTAAAAGACCATGCTAGTCATTTTATAGTTCAAGCACTTATGTACAGGATGCAGTATGGTCGGCATATTAAGATGACTACATAGTCTGGTCTGTATAAATAATACTAATAGATACAGCACCAATTACAGATTCTGTTGTATTCCTTGAAGTCCTTGGAAAAATGAAGGTGAAGAAATGATGAAAAGATGAACACTGCTAGAAATATAAACCGCTAGTAATGTCACAGTGTGACATTTGTTTAGTACCCTGGCAACATTACTAGACAAAAACAGAATAAGATTAAGTCAAAAGAGCTTTCAGCTAACCTTGCTAGAAGCAGTAATTTTTTCACCAGTTTCCTTGATTCAGATATGCATGACTAAAGAAAATTATAAACACTATATATAATCAAAGAAATGAATTTATGGACTATTCAACCCCCTGGCCAAGAACTGAAGACATTTGCTGATAATAAAAATCTTAGGGCACATCATCTTCTACAGTCAAAAAATTCCACCAACACCTTTCTGGGAAAGAATGTCAAAAATATTCCTTTAGTGTAGACCAGCCTTATTTTTCAGGAATCAGTTCTACTAAACATTTCTTATCTTCTGAAAAATTGGTAGTTTGAGTTTGTTACTTATCATTTTCTCCTAACTTCAAAATAATTGTTCCACCCTCTAATTAATTTTTCAACATTTACCCTATATAATGGCAGTCTTATAAAAAAGATAGAAACTTATTGCCAAAGCCTGTAGTGACAGGACACAGAACAATGGTTTTAAACTGTAAGAAAGTAGATCTAGTTAGGACATAAGATTTTTTTTTTCACTTTGAGGGTGATGAGACAACGCAACATATTACTCAGAGAAATCACCAGAACTGGAAGTACTGGGGCTTTGAGCAGCTTTATCCAGTGAAAGATCCTGGCCATGATGAGAGGGAGTGAGAGTGGGTGTCCATAAGATAATAAAAGATCTGTTCCAACCCAAACATTTCAATGACTCTATGGTAATTTTTACTGAGGCTACACAGAATTTTAACACACTAATATCATTAGAGGTTGTACATTTCTTTGTCTTAAATGGACAAATTTGTTTAAAAATTATGAAAGGTAATAATTTGCAATAAAAACATTTTAAAAGATAAAATACAGGAATTATATTTATACATGTATTTTAAATAAGGTTTTAGAAAACCCATTATTCCTATCAAGAATCAGCAAGTTTTATTCTCACAGGTTAGATATGCAGTGCTTCTAAACTCTTTTAACCCAATGTGGCACGTAAATTCTTCAGCAGAACGCATATTCTGAACTGAGCATTCTATTTCTGTGTTGAAGACTGTTGTGGGTTAGGAAGGTGTTTACCTTTTAGGTTAGGGGAGAGGGGGGGAGTTGTCTTTTAGAACTTTTTTTTGGTTTTCCTGGGAGAGTGAAGCAGAGCAAAACGACTGAGTCCCGGCCCCAGGCAATGGAGTCAGCAGCAGAGCAGACCCACGTCCCCACCGGCGAACTGGTGGGCATGAGGTGCAGGAGGAGCTTGGCGACCGTTTTCGTGCTGCCGGTGCCCACCCCACACTGCCACCACTGCGGGGCCGGGGCAGGACGCGGCTGCAGGAGCTGCACCTGTGCTGCTGCTGCTGCTGCTGCTGCTGCTGCTGCTGCTGCTGCTGCTGCTGCTGCTGCTGCTGCTGCTGCTGCTGCTGCTGCTGCTGAGAGGGGCCCGAGTGAGTAGCGGCACGGGGACAGCCCCCCAGGGCAGCGGCAGGCGAACGGCGCCAGAGGCTTGGGGGCGCGGCTGGGGGGAGCTGCCCACGGATGGTGGCCCGGGCCACCCCGGGGTCCCTGCAGCAGTGGCGGATGTCTCCCCCCGGCAGCGCATCGGCGGCCAGTGTCCCACAGCCCTGGTGGGTGGGGGCGGCAGTCTGGCAGCTGCTCCAGCTGCCCGTGGATGGTGCCACTGGACCCCCGTGCTGGCGGGCAGGCACACAGCAGCAGTATCTCTTGGTGGATGGTGAGTTCCCCCGCAGGCAGTGCCGCTGGGGGCCCCTCCTCTTGGCGAGTGCAGCCGCAAGCATTTTGCCAGGAACACCGTCTTGCCTCATGGCGAAATCTCGGAGAGGGGGCGGTGTCCAGAGCTGCTGTCCTCTGGTGGGGCGGCACACCCTGCAAGGCTGCCCTGAGAAAACTTCAGAACAGGCACTCCATAAAAGCCAGAGGAATAGAAGTTCTATCTCTTTCGGCTTCTTTCGGCATTGCAGAGGCACAGCTCCCCTCTTTCTCAGTCCTTTGCCATGCAGTGTCATCGGAGCACAGTCAATGTCATCAGGGGACTGCCCAGAGGCGACAGGAGTTGTGGCATCTATCCCCTTGGGTTCCCCCTGGGGTTCCTTTTTGTAGTCGTTCTTTTTCAGCAGTTCCTATAGTGGGACCAGCACCATCCACAGGNATCTCTTTCGGCTTCTTTCGGCATTGCAGAGGCACAGCTCCCCTCTTTCTCAGTCCTTTGCCATGCAGTGTCATCGGAGCACAGTCAATGTCATCAGGGGACTGCCCAGAGGCGACAGGAGTTGTGGCATCTATCCCCTTGGGTTCCCCCTGGGGTTCCTTTTTGTAGTCGTTCTTTTTCAGCAGTTCCTATAGTGGGACCAGCACCATCCACAGGGCAGCCTTCCTTCCTTTCCTTGCTCTACAGCCCAGAAGCTAGCACAGAGGAGGAAGTTTGTTGTTTTTCTTTTTTTTTCTTTTTTTTTTTTCTTTTTTTTTTGTGAATTATTGTTAGGTTATTGTTTCTTTGTGTAACTGGCTTATGCAGATAGTGGTTTCACAGCCCATAGATAATAAACTGTTTTTTGTTGTAGTCTTTTTGGTGAGTCTCTCGTCGCCCAGTAGCATGCCCTAGTGTCCAAACCAGGACAAAGACTTTAATTCTTAAAGCCTCAATTTTTAGGAGCAGCAACTGTTTAAATGCCTAAAGATTAGGGATTACGATGGTAAAATCCACTTGCCACTCACAATTTATAAGATATTCAAGCCTTAGAAGCCCATCACAGAGCACTGACCAGGGTACACTGTGTACCTTGCATGACACCCAGCCAACCACAAGGAAAGGTATCATTGCAGTTCCCTGAAGATTACACACAGAATTACACACACAGAATTAACAAGGCTGGAAAAGACCGTAGAGATCATCTAGTCCAACCTTTACCTAGCTTAACAACCTATCCAACACCAGTCTAACATCTAAACCATCTTAACCGTATCACTAAGTTCATCATCCAACCTATGCAGGGAAGGAGCTGGTAAGAATTAAAAAAAGGCAATAAAAGCCCCAAAATCTCAATGACAGAACATCTGTCTAACTTACCCCTCCTCTTTTAAGGATAAGTCTTTATCTGCCACAAGGACTCAAGAGGTAAAAGATAGCTTAACTCTGTAAGCACTGTAAGCACTGAATTCAAAGTACAAGTCAAAGGTCTCCTTGTATTTAAATACATATTCAAAATATGGTTAAGTGTCTCGTATTAAGGTCTGAAATAGAATAATGAAAGCAGACATTTTAACTATGAAAGTATCTTCCCAGCTTTATAATAAAGATGCTTGATGACACTTCCAGTAAAAGTCCCATCCTAAGCCATAACTGGAAAGCATCTTTCCATTCATAATAAGGAGAAAAAAAAATCTGTTTTCATTGCATAGAGTTGACTGTGAACAATTTATTTCTAAACTGTTTTTATAGAGGAAACTAAAACATTGTTCTCTCTCTGTATTTGGAGGTTGTTTTTTACATGCCTGATATCTGTAGATTAAAAATAGCTTTCATTTCAAAGTGTGAAAAAAATAAGAGCTTTTATGCCTTATAAATGTTACCTGAATATTTGTACTCTTGTTTCTCTTCTTGCAGAATTAGGATTCCAGAAAGAACTTTCACACACGGTTGGGATTTCAAACAAGGAAAAAGAATAAAAATTTCCAAAAATGGGCTTTTCATTCCAATAAAAGTAAAGCTGCACTTCACGATGCCTTTATTATTAATAGGCTTTTATGCTTACAAGGAACTAGTTTATAAAGGATTTAAAGTATACTAAGGATAGATATTTCATGTATGATTCACTACTGCTACCCACAAGAAAGCCCATCTCCTAATGTGTGTACTTATTCAACAAAATAAAACACATTTTGTATTTTTGAATGTGCAATTCTTTTAATGTGAAACTCTGTGAATGGAAATTCATGAATACTTTTCGGTATATGTAAATTTATTCTGAAAGCTTAATTGACAAATCTTTCAAACTGCAAATGTAAGCAATTCTCTCAAATGAAGAGTTTAATTTGCAGAATCTCCTATATTTTCAGATAAATTTTGTCTCTTTCTTACCTAGAGATAAAGAAAAAAAATGTATCTATGCAGAGGGAAGATAACTGACCATTGAGCATCAAGAATCCTTCAAGTGAGATTTAGTCTAAAACTTAGGAAAAGGTTTCGCATATCAAGAAAGGATGCATCCCAGATTGCAAAATGGAGAATCCACATGGATGAGGAAGATACGGATTGCTGTTGCCTTCAAAACGAAATTGATTTTGTAAAGGTGAAGAAAGGATCTGTATGGGTTCCTGAAACCCAGTTCTCTTCAAAGGGAAGGCTAATCTAAACTAGGAATTAAAAGTAGGTACATTTTCATAGTCATACTCATGAACGTATGTGCCCCTACATATAGAACATGTGGTCAAGGACAGAGATCACTTATAGATTTCCCTGTAAATCATCAGATTCTAACTACCTTAAGCAATAAGCACCCAGTCAACTGGTCTTACCTTCTCTCCTGGGTTTAATAAGGACTACCTTTCTTCCACTCAGTAGCAAGCAAGAAACTATAAAATAGAAATGGGAAGCTCTCTTAATCATTTGAATTATGTTCCATTCTTCTTTAGTGTGTACAAGAGGCCACTAGGAGAATTATTCAGTAATAACATCGGAAGTGTATTCAAACATGGATTCCCTACTTGCATCCCATATTGGATCTGCCTGACTCATGGGAAAAAACACTTATCCCTAGTTCAGATTATGTAATGACAAATATCTCCTTGAAGCTGTTGATCCAGTGAAGTCTAAGCTTTACTGGATACCACAACTATTAAAACTGCCAATACAACAAACTGAACTTCCTTCTTCCAGAGCACCCCAAGAACATAAATTGCTGAATGGTGAGGTTCTTTAGCCTGCAAGTTTCTAGGTGAGGTTTTTTGGGGTTTGTTTTCGCTTGGTCTGCATCAGAGAAAAAAAAAAGTGAACCTGGGATTGCCTAAACAAAAGTACAAGTCACGTGTTACTTTGGCCCATTTTTTTTTTTTATTTTGATCATCAGCTGCCACCTCTCTTTGACACTTCAGGTCCCCTACTCCCAACCTTCTGTATGACTGTCTTGATAGTCACTGAACTAATTGTATGAGAGCAGTGTCCCAAGAATAACGCTGAGTTAAAATGAACTCTAACATACAAAAATTTTTTAACCTTGTTATTTCTTTTGAGATAAAAAAATCTTATGCTTTTAATCCACACACAAATAACATAGCTTTCTAATACATATTTTTTTATTTCAAGGGAAGGAAACTATTCTGGCTTATAAAAAACAAAGGAATATAAAGAATAAAAACCCTTCTTTGAATGTGTTTTACACACATTGACTTTAGTAGATAAAGCATGTTTGCTTAGTAATCCAAAACAACAGTCACAAAAGAGCACTGATTCTTTAATTATTTAAATGTTTATACCTCCCTGTCACAGTCACAGGTGCCTCCTTTCTAATTGCTTTGACTGAATCTGCTTGCACACACAAATACACCCTTACATTATTTGAATAGATTGATTTGAATCTCAGATTTCACATTGTCTTCTACAGTAATTAGGTACCTTAAGAAGTGGGCCACCAAGATACAAATACCTTTGCCAGGGAATAATGACAACTTTCCAACTGCTCTTCTGCTGCCCTCAAAAGTTTTCATTATCCATATCACTTTCAGAAAATAGAAGGGGCAGAGTGTTTCCTTGTCCAAGACACATGCCTTTTCTCCTTAGTTGACAGCAAGATACAACAAAACAAACTCAAAAGGAGAGCTGTCATCAAATCCGTTTCCTACAGAGCTATAACAGTACTTCTATTTCCTCTATATTCATATTTGTTGTACTCATGATCCTCTTTTTTACAGAAGATCCAATAAAAAACATTTAAAATAGCAAGAGCTTCAGAGATGGTTTTAATTCAACATAATTGGAGAACCGACCACACACAGAAAGGCTGAAAGTTTAATGTCACTCACGTTTGAGATTTTGAAGATGTCTAGATTTTATCTTCATTTTTTCCTAGGCTTTTTCATTCCTCCTTTCCATTAAGTTTTAGGGTGTTTTCTATTTTCCTCTTGACATTCAAACATCAAAGTGAATATGCTAATTAGATAGAGAATAGAAAGAAAGTTTGACTGTCACTTTTGCAAGGACTATCAAAAGAATTCCAGCCAGCTTCCTTTCATTTTCTTCAAAGTTGTATATAATTCAAGAACATAATCTATTCTGGACTGTGTCTCTCCATGCCATATTTTTATTTGGAATTCTCACTTTTGTTAGAAATGAGGCAATTTGTTTCAATTCACAAAATCACAAGAATGAGATTTCCATTGTATCATATGTGCTTGAGTGACACTTGTGTTTCTCCAGGGAAGTTAATCTGTTGTGAAGGACATTGAATACTGTCCTGAGGATAACATCCTTTGCCTGCAAGGTAGTGTGAACAACTTGAGCCAGTCCGTGAAATTCATCACATACAAGCAAAAAGGAAATGTAATGAAGGGCATTGGGCTGAAAACACAGACCAGATGCTTCCATGGTATACATTCACTCTGGTTCACTTAATTCTGTCAAAGCCTTTGCGACAGCAAAGGGACAGACATGGAAGTGCATATGTTCCTATGTACTTTTTTTTTTTTCCTTTTCCCAAGGCTGTGAGAAGACTTTAATTGGAAAATCCAGGACTCTCCTTCCAATCATCCTAGGAATTTCATGCTTTTTGAATCTCAGAAGGCAGCCTATTTTTATCAACTCTGGCTTTCAAAGTCAACATATATTTCTAAACAGAAATCTTACTGGTTTGTCTTCCTTTGTAGACAATGAGAGACAAACTCTTGTGTAGTGGCCCTCAGTGTGTCCCTTAAAGCAGGACCTGAAATTTTGGTAGGCGAAGGGTTACAGACCCTCTGGGTCACAGCTGCCACAAGAAAGGAAGGAGCCTAGAGCTCGTGTGGTCCCAGAGGATCCAAGAAAGGCAGACTGTACAAGAGAGTGGTGAAGGGGTAAATGAAGATGGAAGAAGTTTATTGCAAATTTAACTTAATGATTTGTTTTGATTTATTACAGCCAATAATAAAAGGTTCAGTAGTCACACGCTATCCAGGGGTTGCTTCTTCCAATGTCTTACAGCCATAGCAGGATCACGAGATTCTTATACCTGATGTTTACATCCCTTTGACATTGTGTCATGGTCTGGACATGTTCTGTTAATTATTTCATAGCATCATACTGTTGCATTTTACAAGCAATAGCACCCTGTAAGCTGAATTATTTTTCAAATACAACCATGACCTAAAAAATTATAGCGAAAGGGAAACATTTATTTTTTGTTGAGAAAACATAATTTCATTCCAAATATATTCTAATTATTACAACATCCCTCCTAAAGACGGTTTTCTGCAGAAAGGTATATTGTAGCTCCTTATTGTTTGAAGAACAATTAATTCTCAGAAGGAAGCATTCTGTGACCCATTCAACAAGTTCCTGGTGCATCATATTAATTACAGAGTGATTAAAACGTCATTGTTTTGTAGCAGACTGATTCCTCTGTAACGATAACAGAAGGGGAAAAGAATACAGAATTTCTTACACTAATGTCACATAATTACAACTCCAGATCTTCACATGGAAAGCTGAGAACACTCTGTAAGATCTAGCTTCAGATTCCCAAAGATACATCAGAGTTCTCAGAGCTAGAAAACCTGACCCCAGAAACTGTGAACTGTTGACATGAACCAACCTTTGTGACTGCAGCTATAAATGTAGACACCAGAGCAAGAGTAAGAAAGTTCTGTATTACATATTACTGCTGCTTCTTGCCCAGTACTGCTGTGCTATTTAAATTGATGAAATGATATTGAGATGCATAACCACTTCACCCTCCTATGGGAACATACAAAGCAAGTAGCAAAGACTTATACTGAATTTAAACCACTGCAGGCAGTGGTTTATAGTTTCAGAGTTATAGTTTCAAAGATGTTACCAGAAGAAAATTATTAAAATTATGTACTCGATCCACCTTTATATCTAACAACAATACAGTCTGCCCACGTACGTCTAAGACCAATAAATTCTGTTTGGCTAAAAACATACCTTCCAGACAGTTGGGCTAGTGAATCCTTTCCACTCACAGTAATTTGTTCCAGTATCCAGTCTCTCTCACTTGCATTTTTGTGTGCACACTGGTTTTCTATTTTTAAATTTGTTAGTCTTCAACTTTCAGCCACTAGCTCTGTCTTTGCCTTTTCCTTCACTAGGTTAAATATATTTCAGAACCCATTTTTCCCCTCTGTGTTTATGCATTACACTGCAAATGTTCCCTAAACAGTTTTCTGATAAATCAAAGTCTTCCATGTCTCTTTCAGTGTGCATTTCTGACTGCTCTTCATTTCAATAGCAGTTTTGTGTTTATTTTCTAGACCACCAAGGAGAGTCCTGAACAGGCAGATCTGGACTGAGTACTGACACTTTCACAGCCTCTTCTTAAAAAGAATCTGCTCAGTGATAGTCCCCCTTGTTGGGGATTTTGATCTCTCACAGCTTACCAGTTCACATATCATGTATAGCTGCACTTCTACAATCCTGTATAATTTGCCACCTGGCATCGAATCACTCCGTATATTTCCCACCATTCCCCACTCTTAGCAATAGCAGTCCAATATCATAAATTTATTTCTATAAGTCTGTTGTTGCCTGACGACTCCAGCTCTCATGCATCCTCTTTGCGTCTCTTACTTTGAGAAAAGAAGAAATTATCTCTATGTGCACTCCTAACTCTTTATAAGTCAGTTTACAGAATATGTATTCCAGCATTTAATTTTTCATTAAAGAGAGCCTGTTTCAGTTGTCTCATTGCTTTGTCCCAGAATGAAGTCAGGCTAAACACTTTGTATTTACCCATGTCACCTTACTTGACCTTTGTCTCTATTTTATGAAGGTTCTGGTGCCTATCAATGAGATATCCCTCCAATAAGCAGTACAAACCAGCACACACTTCTGTCAGCTGAGTACCCTGCACCAACTCCAGCAGTAGAAGTAACAAAATATCAGTGATATGATAAATATAGAGGGCAGAAATAATTTTATCACTGTGTTTTAGCAACAACTAGCAGCAGCATCCTCACGTCTTCAAGCCTTAAAACTTCCATCCCAAGAGAGCAGAGAGATGAAAGGGAGGAGCTCCACAATTTCAGCAGAACATGATAAACAAGCAGGTAACCTGCAGACCAAGTTTTGACAGCTTTATTTATGCATCACTTGCATGCAAACTTCCTTTGAAAACATAGGACTACAAGAAGTAGGGAGTGGGCAGCAGCAGTATTTTCCCCAGGCACAGGACAAATTCTCAACTTTCAGATCTGTGGCAGAAGACCTGGGCAAGCAATTGAGAACCAGAAAGAAGAGGAGCAGGAGTAGGCTTGACATTTTAAAGAAAAACTCTCTTCAGGCCTCTCTGGACCTCACAGAGTGCTTAAAGAACAGTAAAGAGCTAGCAGCATGCTCCCATTCCTCAGCGGGTATCTTTTCTCTAACTAGGCACTTATCTACTAACTACAGGCCTACCAGAAACAGTGAAAGCTTTCAGAATCTGGTTTTAAAAATCTCAACAAACAAAAGGTTCCCCCATTCATCCAAGCTATCTTGTATTAAAAGTAACCATATATACCCCGGTTAGAAGGGTTGCATCTGAGAGGAGGAAAACAGCATGCTAGACATATACCTGTTCAGAAACATTTAATGACTTCAGTGAAAAATATTACCCTACAGCTAGAATAATTAGACTTCCACAATACAGAACCTGAGTAAAGATTATTTCTGACACACTAGATAGCCCAATAGCCAAATACCTCAAAACAGAGTGAAAACTGATGCCAGTTTAAAAGAATATTGCCGGTTTGAGGCTTTTTGTCCTCTTATCCTCTGCAATATTCAGCTTGCCTTTTCCTTTGCCAAATTTTATTTCATTATGTTTCTTGGACCACCCCTGATAACACTTCTGTTTCTGCTTGGTATGGATACCCTCCAGATATTTGTAGATGTTTATTGCCCTAACCCTGCCTGTTAGTACATGCTTAGTTGAGAATCATCAATTCTCATTTGGAGCATGTCCGATGCCTGCAATATCTGTTATAGTCCAATTCCAACATCCAACTACCTTTAATTTTAGATGGCTACCCAGTGTGTTCCCATCCAGAACACCAAGCACACATAACTCCATATTTCTAAACTCATTGTATCATCAGGAAAAAATTTGCCATAATTAAGAGTCTAAAACAGACATATCCCACTGAGGGCCTTTAAAGTTTATGGCCCATCCCGCCTTGTGTCCTGCACTATGCAGATTGTGAAATGCTATGTTAGCAGGACCACTGAAGCCTAGATTTGGCATGCGTAGACATTTCATTCAGCCTCCCAACTAATTTATAATCTACACAGTATTTTAAGTCTCAGGGAGATGACTGTGAAATTACGATGCACATACTGATTATCTCTCCAGTCTAATAATCTGGTTTGATTTGGAACCTGCTGCAATGATGACATTTCACAAGGAAACGGTTGAATGCCTTCTCTTCAATCTTTCTGTACATCAGAGATCTCAGGAGAGAAGTTCTGCATAGGCAGAAACAACTACAATCTTTTTATATGGAGTTAAAGGGAAGGCACTGTGTATCACGTGCTGTTTTCAAGTCTTTTATGCTTGAGAAATTTTTTTTAATGTCCATGGCCAAATTAAGATTTTGCTATAAACAAATTCAGTGAAAATTGGTGTCTTTCTTACTATTTGATTAGAAAATATGGTAGAGATTACTTTTTTCCTCAACAAATGCAAGCTCTTTTTCTTGCTGGCTGATGCAGAAGGAGGGTTTGACTTGCAAAAATAGTGCTTTAAACAAAAACAAAAGTCTGGGTCCAAGCTTCACCTGCTGTGATACGGAGCCAAACACTCGACTAATGAGCTAAGCTCATTAAGCTACTCCACTCCTTTTGTGTACCCTTCTACAGGTATAAATAAGACCAAGTTTTGGGCCCAAGGCAGAAAAACCCTAAATACAAGCTGTGTTATCTTAGCTTTTCTTAGATCTTAGTGTCAAAGAAACCCACAACCCCCAAAACGAAGTACTACAACAAAAAAACCCCTTGTAAAACAAAACAAACAGCGACATAGCGGTTTGGTAAAGTAACTTGAGCTGATATGGGCATACGCTTCTGTTCAGGCTCATATAAAATAGCAGTTGATGGACTTGCCTTTAGGTAAGCCTGTATCTTGACATGATGTAAGACCCCAGTTTCAAAGCCAGAAGCTTAACTGGAAGTATTACTTTTAAAAATATGTTTAAGGCTTTTGAAAAACCTTTAGTTTGTCAATACCTTGAAGTGGCATATGCGTATGTTTTCCCGAGGAAATTTCTTTTAATTTAGTGAGAAAATAAAACATTTTGTCAAAAGTCTTACAGGGATAACATACAACCAAGTCAGAAGCATTCCACAAAAGCACTCAGTACAAAGCACTACACACTAGCCTAGTAAAATACAACCCATCAGTTTTAAGTTACCCCAAAGAGACTAAGAGTAAAGAAAAAAGATTAGGAACAGGAAAAGAGAAAGAGAAGAGATAAATAGGAGTAAGGAAAGAGATTAGAGAAAAATAGTTACCCCCAAAGATCCAGTGGCTCTCATTAAGAAGAGAAGACACATTAATTCTCTAATATATCATATGAACTTCAGCATTGAAATTTTTCTGGGGGAAAACAGTTCGTAACAAGTTTATTTTTTTTAGGACTCTTGTAAGAAAAAAATTGTCTTTCACACTCTCTGTTTCTACGCTAAAAGATGTCATGTGTATATATGTGGGGTTTTTTTCACAGCTGCAGAACTTTGTCCAAGGAGACTCTACCCCTAATGCAGCCCAGAAAATTTTTGATGTTGACATGACTTCTGATATATTTACACCTCAAAAAAACCCAACCAAACAAACAAGCAAACCCAAAGCAACAAAAAATAAGCACCACAAAATCCAAAACAAACACAAGAAAAAAAAACCCAAACAAACAAAAACCAGGCAAGAAGTATTTTCCAAAGGCAGCACTTTTAGTATATCTAAAAAGCTATTTTTTAGCACCAATATAGGAAATTGAGCTATCTGTTATCGTACTTGACTATACAGGTAAAAGGAAACCAAGTGATTCCCCCATCCAAGCTCTCCACCTGCCATTGAAGTTCACTATTACAAACAGAGAGGCAAGGGCATGTGATGCGTATTGTAAAACTCAGCCTTAAGCCCTTCATTGAAAAGGACAGAGGAGTTTGTTTAGTAATCAGGAATAGATTACTGAAGACATGATAAGTGCTAGTCTAAGCAAAGTGTTTAAGTCAATGCAGAGAAAATAATTACATTTCTATTTCTGTGAAGCACTTGAGCATGCATCTATCTCTAAGTGGTGATATAAAAGCTTTGCTGAATAGAGATGAGCCTTCTTGCATTCTGAGAATGAAGCACGCACTTAAGTCCTTGTCTGAATCAGCATCTACTTGAACAAATATAGTCTCCTGAATTTCCTCTTATTATTTGCACACAGAAAGCTTGCAAGGACAAAAGTGTACCAAAAGCTCATAAATCCACTCTTTTTACTATAACAGTTGAGCTTTTGCCCTTGGGATTAACTTTCTTTCATCTATGAGCCCACATTACTCTATACAAATCAAAAAATACAGATATACAGATCGGGAACTTCCTTGAAGAAAAAAAATGCCACAAGATGTTTGGGAAATTGCCCACAGTGGAACACTGTGCTAATGATATGGCCTGAGAATGAGGAAATAATGGCTACACTGCCAGCGAAGGACCCATTTACACAAACAGGACTTCCTCATGTATATCAACATATACTAGTTAGCATTAAAAACCTGTGAATTACAACTGGAATGTTTTTAAATGTAACTGTTTAAAGGCACTGAGTAGGAATCAGCTGAGTAAAGGAAAGTAGGGAGTACTGTTTCTCTCCAAGTCCATCCCTCCTCTGAAGCAAGAGCTCCCAGACTTTCACAGATTAATGGTCACCATCTAAGATACTAGGTGGCATCTGCTACGGACCATCCCTGTACACTGAAGTACATCATAAACTGCTCCTGTAAATTAACTATCCATTGCTGAGAAACGCAAACTAGAAATCTCAGAATATTAGTACTAAAATATTCTACAATTTGTACTTCTTTTTCATTAAAAATATCTGACTTACAAGTATTCCATATCCAACATGTGGTCATTCTACATCAGCCATAACCTGGACAGATGAAACATTCCCCAAACTAGAGTCAGACATCACTATCCTGTTGTATACTGGCATAAAGGTGGAACTACTAATCTAAGTGCAATGGCACAGATCCTTTTGCTGAGCCTAAAACCATCAGTTTGTAGTCACTCTAGAGAAGGAAAAGAATACAAATTTTACTTAAGTTAAAATAATTAAGGACCATGTAAAACAACTGAGAGATGTCTCCAAAAGTCACAGTCCATCTGTTATGAATGAAAGTCATGTGGACTAAGAAAAATCTCTTTTAGAGAGATGAGAAAAATCTGTCAACACACACACGTAGGAGATGACAGCATTATAACACTGAATATGAATTAAAATCTAGAAAGAACAGAAATTTTATGCAGCAAATAATAGACATAAAAGGAACTCTTTGACTAGCACTCAAAGGTTTTTAAGCACAAGAGCAAAAGTGATCTCAGTAATAGTACATATGGAAGACTAACAAGTTATATATGATAATATAAACAGAGCAGATGTATTAAATATTTTTCCCCTGAATTTTTTGAAGGAAAAGTGAAAAGAATTTACATGCTTTAAATATAACAAAATACCTCTGCATCATCTTGTGTTAGTTGAAATGTAAATACCAGTTTAATATTTCAAAAATAAAATTCTCAGGAAAGCAAAACAAAAAAATCCAAAAAACATCTGCAAGTATTTAAAAAGTAGCTAGCTGAGAAGTAACCTGAACCACTAAAGTAGATTTTCAATAGATTCTGAAGGCCTAAAAATGTTCAGCAGTGCAAGAAAATAAAGCGGTGACGGAACAATACTTCACAAAGGCAAATGAGCTGACTGGTTTAACATCAGCAATCAGTAGACCTGGCACGAATCCCAACAAAATAATGAAATGACTAATTTATGGCACTGTTAGCCATTAAAAGGAATGCAATATAATCAAAGACAATGAACATGGGCTTATGAAATCTAAATCTTGCTTTCAAATGAGCTTTTGCTAATAGGAGGGTAAACTTTTTAACGTAATAGATTTCTGTAAAGTACTAGATTTGGCCTTAATTAATGAATTATAATTATGCAAGATCAGCATGGCATGCATTACACAAATTCAAATCTCCTAAAATAATAGACCTTAAAATGTTTTTTGAATGTGGAGCAGCGTTTACACAGCAGCATTTCCAAAGATGTGTTCTGAGACATAACGTATTTCCTAGATATTAAATCTACTGCTTAGGGGAGAGAAGAAGCATCCCAGATTCTAGGCAATAAATTTACAGATTATGTGCCTCCAAAAAGAGAGGATGCACCCATTTGGATCATCCCAAACAGATCCTAAACATTACCCTATCCTCAAGCATTAGATTGTGCATCTTGTAAAAATACAGACTTATGAGCCAGGTATGAGACACAGTCACACAACCCCTATTCCCAGAGTCCTTTGCTGTAGAGTCCAAGATCAAAGTATCACAGGAAATGTTTTCATGAAACTTGCTGTGAAAGGAGCCACTTTGCTAAATCAGTTCTGAAGTACAGATGAAAGATCCAAGTCCGAAATGCCAGTTTAATAAGCATTATAGAAGATTCAGATCTGGCATGCATTTACCAAAAAAGAATGTGGCAAAATGTGTTTAAGAATAGCCTAAAGAATAACTAAAGTCTTGGAAAGCATACTGTATAAACGAACAAACAAAGGAGCTTAGGGTATTTAACTATCAGAGAGAATATTAAAGTTTGTTTCATCTGTACCCCAACATACTAACAGAATAGAAATTTGACGGAAGACATTTCAATCTAGCAGACAAAGAAATTATGGCATCCACAACACCTAGTTTAGGGTTAGTTTAAATCGCACAGAACCCAAAAAGTCTGAATATTGTACTGCTCCTACTGCTATTGATAGTTTATACAGTGTGAAAATAAAAAACAAAATAAAAAGCACCTCACCCAACAAATCTAGTGAAACTGAGCCTTTGATGCCATTGAGGCCCTTCCACTTAAAAACAATTGTTGTACTTCTAGGACATGGGGTTTAGAACACAAAATAACTTCTTTTTTTTTCTTGGTTGGTTGGTTGGGTTTTTGTTTGCTTGTTTATTTTGTTCATTTGTAGGTTTTGTCTTTTGGTTTTTTTGTTTGAGTTTGTTTGGGGTTTGTTTTTGTTGTAATGCTTTTCTAATTCAAGTTTTTACAACACTTCACAAAAAAAAAAAAAAAAAAAAAAAAAAAAAGAAGCAGATTCAAAGACTCAGGTCAAATTTTATCTAACAGCATCCTTTTACTTTTGTACCATTCTGGTATATCATGAAGTGAGACTAATTCTTATCCACTGTTCTCTGATGCAGTCTGGCATTAATCAAAATGCCCTGGTCTCCCCAGAGCACTAAGAAGTTGATGACTGCCTTGTCCCACTACTGCAATTCTAGCCAGTTTGTTCTTGTGGTAATTGCATGACAATCATAAAATTTAGCTTTACCAATAATATCACAGACACCACAGTAGCATTTCCATAATGTCTATGCTAGTGTAGTGGTATTCCATATGTTAAGGTTTTGCTGATTTCTTGCTACAAAAATCTATAATCAGTAATATAAGCAATATAACACAGAGTCATTTCACTATTATCTCTCAAGTCACTGTAATTGAATAACTACGTTAAAACAACCATGACTGTTAACTAAGAGGTACTTTTGATGTTAAACTTCAGTGAAATCATAATAAATAATTACCTGCGTTGTATAAATTTAACACATTATGAAACATGTTATTTCAGCTGTAAAGAAGCCCGATTGAAATTTAAGGCCTTTAACAAAAATTTAAGCATTTGCTTGAACTCAAATTTGCATTACATTCCATAACTTGAGTGTAATGATGAGTCCAGCAGATTTAGGCTTTAATGAGGGACTTGAGTAATGATTAACAGCTGGCCATCTTGTATCAGGATGTCTGCTGAGAGTGGGCAATTTGAAAAACCATAGGCTATCTGTTGCCAACATTTGAGAAGCAGTGTGAAATTCTAAGAAATTAGGGGGAAAATGTCTTTGCTAGGATTTAACCCTCTGGCTATCCTGGGTGCCTGAAGAGAGTGACAATGTCCATTAAGTCAACAACAGAGTGACACAGCACAAGAGTGAAATTTGTCTGTCCTTTCATGGTTGCAGTCAGATATTGGTGCAGGACATGAAAACCCATAAGCATTTGATTTCTCTTCCTAGTAAAAGAACTGAAACCTTCTCACAGCTGTCCACATGTAAAAGCAGTACTATCATACATATTCTCCTAATAGGTAGGACAAAGACTAGAATCCAAAATCTAAAAGGGTGTAACATGAGCAGAGTTGTCATGGATTTTTAAGTGTTACCATTTTTATATTTTCCAATATTCATGACCAGTTACTGTAACATTCATCACAAATAACTCAAGAACATCCCGAACTATAATTAGCTATCACAGTAAGCTGAGGGAGAACAAAACCATGATACCCTGTATCTGAAAAATTACCACCTCTCTCTTTGCACCGTTTTCTTTCCTAAGCCATTACACATCCCATTAGTTTTGCTAACATTCATTTTCCATCCCGCTTTTATGCTGTCATCTCTTACAATAAATTCAACATTCTTTTCCTTGAGTCAATACACCATCAGCTGCAAATCTAGTGATTCAGCCTTGCTCTCTATCTACCCTAATAGCCATTCTCTCCTCAGCTCTTGTTAAACACCACATGTAGGGTCCAAATAACACACATATTTTGTTGGAAGGGAACAGTGGCTTCTATCTGAAACCTCCTTGATCAAACACAGACAATCATATGTATGCTGGCTGCTTGTTCTTATAGCCCTGCCTGCAGCTCAGGACAGCCAAAAAAGTTGGGATGAAGAGAAAGAGAACTTCATTATCACTGGTTGAATTCTCTGTATGGAGAATGAATCCTCTAACAGTGCTAGACACAAATTTCAGGTCCCACAGGATTAACAGGGAGAGCCCACCAACCATTGGACTCTCATCTTGTATGCAAACCTCTGAGTCAATCATACTCTAGCATATGTTGTGCTTACCCCTCAGACCAAGGTTGAGCTATTCGAAGTTTCTTTTTAAATATGTTATGCTCTCTCCTCCATAAACATATTATCTTTTACTTTCCAAGTGACAATTAAAAGCAAGGGGCACACCAACACTGCAATGGAATTTCCATCTCAGCCATTTCACAAGCAAGGTAGTCTTTCTCAAGTGATCAGCAGATCAGGGCACAGAAGACACCTTTGGAGGTGACACCTTTGGAGGCTGACAACACTGACCCAGCTGATTCACAGGATTACTAGAAAGATTTGCTTCCTGCATGGACAAATGGGAAATCACAGGAGACTAGAAGGAAGCTTTGACGCTCCTTGCATCTATGGAGATACCAATCTGCCACTAGAATCAGAGAGAGGAGTGTTATAGGAAGCCCCCCAAACAAGAGAGAATTTAGAGTAGGCTCAGTTGTTTTCTTCAGTAGGGTTTTATAGAGCATAGAGTTGTCATAGTGAGTGGTGCAAAATGGCTGTCAGAACTTACGGATTAGACTTCATCCTACCTACTGTTAATTACTGACTGTGTCTGACCCCATATGGCTACATAAAGGAGAGGAAGGCACACCATGGATAGCATTTTGCCTGAGGTGCCTCATGTGCAACTGGAGCAGAAAAACTACAGTATGAACATTAATTGTATTTCTCAATGAAATATTTTATTCTCTATTTGCAGCTTTGGTTTTAATATCTCACATTATGAGACCACACTTCTTCTGCTTATTCCCTCTCTCAGCAAAGGTATTGAACTCCATACTATATTGAAATCAGTTACACTTTTGAATGAAAAACGTTGAGTAATTTGAAAAAATTTGCATTGCTTTAGAATTATGTACATTAAGAATGTGAACAAGAGATTCTTGCAGTATTTCATAGGGAAAGCTATACAATGCTTCTGCTGACCTATCTGTATTTTGTATCCTGCCAATTGTCTAGCACATATATAAGTAATTCTGATGTGCTTGCTTACTTTAGTTACTGTCTCACAATTAGGAATCAGAATTACTTCGTTACTTGGATGGCATTTCTTAGAAAGGGACAAAGGGACCTGAACCGCTGCATTGGAGCAGTTTGAATTTGTCTCCCAGAAAAGCAGTATTTCCTCTAAAGTGACTGAGAGATAGATGAATGAAGGAGAGTCAAAAATATGGGACACAGTTGCTACAACTTTGAATAACTACTCATTTTCATCTCATAAGCATTTGCATGGGGAAAACTAGTTGTTGCAAGTACAGTGTCTTCAGTTTAATTTAGTCACCAGTTGGCACTTAATTCAATCCTCCATTTAATTTGATCAAGACCTCTGAAACTAAATCATCTGGTGTCTGAAGATACAACTTCCACTCCTAATTTTTATTTCTGCTTTAGTCAGGATAAATTGCCGCTGAATAAATTGATTCTTGGCTACATTGAGTTGTTATCTAATTAATGGTGATGAGCATAAAGAAACTTGCATAAATAAATGAAGAAGAACATCATCTGAAAGAGATAGAGACTGATCAAGGAAATTCTGTAGAACAGTTAAGGATAGCTACAAAATTAAGAAATATTTTCATAAGTATTGCCATACCTTGGCATTTCTCTCCTCTTATTAGTATACTACATGGTAGTCATTTACTTTCAAGGAGTTCTTGATAAGTATTGCACCCATTTCACAGGTGAATGCACCCAAATACAGACTGATTAAGACTTCAAAGGTGCTTGCATGTGTGATACATCTGGAAACAAAAATGATTGACTCAGGACCAGTTTTTCTCCTCACAGGCAAGACATAGATCCCAGCAGCAATATTAATAATACAGGAAACCACAGATTTCAATAAGAATGGTGGGGAAAAAAATTGGTTTTCAACAGGCAGGATGGTAATACAAAATTAAGGGACACTTTACTTTTTAACTCTGTTCCTACAGGGATTTTGCTTTTCATTCTCTGAGTTGAAATATTTGTCCCACACAGATTTGACAGAGTTCAATTCTGGTTTTCTCTCCATATGGAAATTTGATATGGCTAATGCAGAAAGCACTTAGTAGATGACCAAAGAGACGTATGTCACAGACAATGCCAGGTTAATGCCCTTGGTAGCCAAGGAAAACTGATGAAACGCTCTATAGTACAAGAAATTCCAGGGCTCAGATGTTTGTAGTATCATTTAATATCCCAACTCACCACAATGTGGCAGATACTGATAACACATAAAACATGAGGAATACTGATATCCAGCCTTCACAAGGATGAAGATTTTTTCGGTTTTGCCCTGTTCCACCACCTCCACATCCAACTCTTCCCGCCATGGGACATGATGTTTGAGGTTGTTCTCTTCTCCAGCCATAAAGTTCTTTGCCTTCCAGTTCCATCCTGCACATGTTCTTCCTTGCCTATTTTTATTTTTCAGGTCGGAGGATGTACTGTAAGTTGTCCAATAACATTATGTTCATTAATTTATCCCTTGATAGTCTATTCTGAGGGTAGCTTGTGTCAGCAGCACATTTCTATAGCTAAGGTAATTTTCTCCCTTTTAAAATAAATTGGGCACTGACAACTCCTTTGTTTTGAAAAATGCAATGAGATACGACATCTGTTATTTTTTACCCCACAGTCAGGACTTCTAAAAAAATTCACTACAGCACTTTTACATCGTCTTCCACTCCCTTACCGTGCCTTCTTTCACTTCTGTATCTCAATAGGCAAACATACAAGTTGAGAATTCTTAAGAAGCACCTGAGGCAGAGAGGGGGTTAATGAAAATTACAGTGAAGGGTTCTCATTATATGTGAAACTATCTTATTAGAAGATGACATAGGTTATGAATAAAGTGAAGCGCTGCACAGCATCTCTGACTTTCAGAGAATCTCATTCTAGTCTCCATAAAATAGAATTATTAGTTAAAAACAGAAAGGAAAATACACCTAATTAGTTACTACAACACAAGAGGTATGCCCATTGCAATCTGTCAGGAACAATTTCACAGTCAAAATTTGTAGCTCAAGTACAACATGGTTTTAATTGTTCATGATTTAGAGCACTTTATGTTGGCTTGCAACTACTTGACAAAGAAACGGCAGCAAAGCAAAGCCACGCAGCTTAAATTGCTGCATGTTTCCATTGTCATCCATGTAAAGAGGATTGTCTCATTGAAACACAAAAGACAGAAATTTGAGACTGCCTTTTTTGCCCCAGCCTAGCATGACTGCAGATTTTCAGAAGAAAAAGAAGATATCAGACAAAAGTAGGGGGGTTGCATCCCTGCTTGGCATCAGCAAAGTGATGCAGCCCTCACTTGAGCCAAATGATGGAGCAAGAGATTTCACCTCTCTCTTGCCATGGTTTCTTGCCTTGCCCCATCTCCATATGACTACATTCAGTTTATCTCAACATAAGTATGAATAATTTTTTAATAATTATTATATGTCTGTTTCCTCACGCAGACTTTGAAATGGAGGAATAAAAATGGAGCCAAATACAGTATTTCGTGTGGCCTATGAGAAGGGGATATTCTCATTTTAAGGAGATTTTTTTTTATTTTTATGTTCTCTGCTTTACAGTACGTATTGCATTTGCCATATTCTCAGGTGCTGTAATTATAATAAAATCATATGTTATAAGAAATGAAGTAAAATTCAGCCATCACATTGGTACCTTAGAAAAATTTAGATGTGCTCTAAGTGAAGAAACTCTCTTAGATGGATCTGCCTATGTTTCTCTCTGCCTAAGGGATTTTTTTCCAATCTTAATTATGGAAGCAACAATAAAGCATACTTTCTGAAGACGTGTATTTGTACTTATATTAGTAAAGGCACCACTCAGTTTAGAAGTTAATACTTCTTTATCCTCTCAAAAGAGCTATTCATCAGCATACCTACAAATATACACTTCCTGTAAATTATAAATCAAAGTGTTCTTATCCTTGGTTGTTTCAGAGAAGATCATTTTAGGTATAAAGCTGTGTGTGGAGCATGAACAACAGCCTTGAACCAGTTAAAAATATGCTGTTAAAGAGAAGCTGAGAAGGATTTTGTAAAGCAGCAGAGGAGAAGAAAAAGAGAACTCGAGAGATGAAGATAAGTTCAGTGGCCTAATAGAGAAGAAAAGAATAATCGTCTTTGCCTAGGGACCCCAGTGAACATGAAGGGCCTCACGTGCAGCTCCATTACTGACTGATTACAGCACAGCAGCATTTACCTGAATGGCATGTAGTTAGTCTTACCTCACTGACCTCCCGAAGGAGGGGAAGGGAAACATATCTTTACATAAGTCTACCTGAAGAATAGACCATTTACCACCACTCATTTTAAACGAATTTACCCCAGCAAGATTTTAGTGTGGGATTTTTTTAGAATAACGTGACTTTAGTAGAATCATAGGACCATTAAGGTTGGAAAAGACCTCTAAGATCATCAGGTCCAACTGCTAACCCAGCAGTTCACCATGTTCACTACTAAGTCATGTTCCCCAAGTGCCACACTGTGGATACTTTTTGAACATTTCCAGGGATCATGATTCCACTGCTTTCCTGGGTAGCTGTTCCGATGCCTGAATATCCTTTCAGTGAATAAATTTTTCCTATTATCCAATCTAAATCTCCCCTGATGTAGCTTGAGGCCATTTCCTCTGCTCTTTTCACTTGCTACCTGCGAGAAGAGAGTGATCTCTACCTTGCTACCTCCTCCTTTCAGATAGTTGTAGAGTGGTAAAGTTCCCATTGAGAATATTTTCAAGTTAAGAGAATCACCTGAGCATGAGATACCTAATTATTATATGATAAACAAATATCTAGAGTACTTTAAAAATAAAAATCACTTCTTTTCAAAGAGGCAAATCTAAGTCAAAGCATAAACTCAAGGCTACACCAGGAAGATCACAGCAGTGTCACGAGTCTGTATCCAGTTCTTCTATTCCCATGCTCCAGCTAGCAGTCTAAACTATTTGTGACACAGTCAGACACGAAAGAAAGAAAGAAAGAAAGAAAGAAAGAAAGAAAGAAAGAAAGAAAGAAAGAAAGAAACTAGCTATACACAGGAGATGTGGTCAGAGAGCCTGGCACTTGCTGAATTACCATAGAGCTTGTTATTGCTGCTGCATTACATTCAGTCGTTTCAATAGTTTAACAGCAGTTCAAACAAGTTTGCCATACCCAGACAAAATATAGCATATTTAACAAGAAAAGTATGGAGAGACATGCATAGTCAAATAGACCAGTTGATAGATGCAATTTACTAATAACATCATTAGTAGGAAATATATTACTATTACTGTGATCAAAAAACCTAAAGATCCAGAACATCACCCTCACACTATCCTGATGCAGTTTCAGTAAGCCTTTCTTCACTTAAGACCACTCATAAAATCAGTAGAAATCTACTGATATACACAGAACCAAACACAAATATTAACAGCAACAACTTCAACATCATAGTATGTGAATAAAGGCATACAAACAGGACCAAAATAACACATTATAAAAAAGCAATTGCAGTGGTTTACCGTTTTTCAAGCTGTCCATTATTTGCAGAAGCTAAGTTACATAAGATTTTGAGATTTACTTATGCATTTAATTCCAGACAAGTAAAACAGAGTAAGATGATTCTAGCAGGATTTGTCCACTATTCATGAGCACCTTCTAATCTGGATTTAGAATTTAACATGTAGAAATGCCACTTTTCACAGTAAACTCCAGATTTAACAAAAATACTTTGTTAATTCTGCAGACAGAGCTTTATCGGACTTCCCAGTTCATACATTTACATGAACTCTTTGCTCCTCAACTGAGCAGCAATGACAAAATGAAAATAAACAAAAGAATGTTGTAAGATATAGATGACCTTTCTGTCCAGGCTGAGGGAGTTAACAGTGAATTTAGTTTTTTTTTTTCTACAGATTGTTTGCCAGAACACTCTTTCCATCTGTTTTTTTACTTAAATTTCACATATCCTCCACATTAATATTTTTTCTCCAAACTCCTTTCTTTTACTGCCTTAGTTTAGCTTTATTTAGACTCATTCAGCTTTCTACCCAACCATCAACGCACCATTGTCAAAACTACACAAAAGACCTAATCTAAATTGAATGGAGTGGACCTAAAAACATTGCTCTGGTGAGTTTTCTTGGGAGCAGGATAGGGAATAAGCGTAAATGCATTCATTATTTCTGTCATTGAAATACATTTCTGAAATTTTAAAGCATTCAGTTGAACAGTGCTTGATCCAACTGCAAAGAGTATCATACCTTAGTGGATATCGGAACTGGATACTGGGTATCTCTGAAAAGGCAAAGCATAGCAATTCTGCTAAAATACCAGTCTTACCAGAGAAGACATATTTTTGAGGAAAAAGGATCAAGTTTGTGTATGTTCAGCTTGTTTAAAAATTCACGAGTTGACTTGAAGGGATGTACCCATAAGTGCTGAAGGAGTGGGCTAACATAATTGCCAGATGAACCTCAATTATCTTGGAAAGGTCATGGGAAATGAGAAAGGAGGAATAGAGGAAAGTAAGTGTCACTCCTATACACAAGAAGAGCACTACAGACCAGTCAGTTTCATCTTAGCCCTGAGAAAGTGATAGAGCAAGTCCTCCTGGAAACCATTTCCAATCACATGAAATTAATGAGGAGTAGACCTGACAACTTATGATAAGGTATCTGGCTTGCTGGATAAGGAAACAGAGAGAATAAGGTGTAATGGATGTTGCTTGTATCAAATTTAGTAAGCCTTTAACACTAACTCCTATAACACCATAGACAAACTGATTAATTACAGGTAAATGGACAGAGAAGTAGACTGAAAACTGACTGAACTGCTGGGCTTACAAGATTCTAACTAATGACACCAAAGTTGCTTGATGTTCCCAAGAGAATCATACTGAGACCAATACAATTGAACATTTTCATGACAAGACCCATTAATAATTAGAAAGTGCAAATTTAGCAAGTTTCCAGATTACATTGAATCAAGAGGAGTGGTTGGTACATCTGATATCTATATCAGAGAAAAAAATAAAATTAATAGAGGTAAAAGAAAAGGTGCAGTTCTTTAATGGAAGTTTCCAGATACAAAAAGAGAAAGCAATAACCTTTATCACACCATATTTATAATATTCATTAATTCGACTACCCCTCAACATATCCAACCAGAGTTCATCTAACTTCCGTGCCCTCCCCTGCGTCTGCCTCCACTAGAGCTTCTAGGGGTTCTCTGGGCCCTTTATTTTGTCTTGTTACCCTTGCTATGTCCAAAAGAATGTTAAACATAATTTCACAATTCACGGGAAAAGGCCTAACTACTAACCATACAGTCAAGTGAAACCCTAGAAATGTGAGAGAAAAACATCAAGGCACCACATCAGGCTGTTGTGTTGACATGTAGAAGGACATCAACAGATTGGAGAAGGGAGACAACAGGAACCTCATGCAATTCAACAAATAAAAATGCAAAATCTCACACCTAAAGAGGAACAACCTCATACACCAGGATGCACTGGGGTTTGACCAGCCAAAGAACAGCTTTACAGGTAGGATCTAGGTGTAATGGAGGACAAGTAGGACATTTAATAAACGATGTGCCTATGTAGTAAAGAAGGCCAACAGTAACTTGAGCTGCACTAGAGAAACATTATCAGCTTACCAAGGGAGGTGATCCTTCATCTCTGCTTGACACTGTTGAGACAAATTTAGAGTCTTGGGTCTGGTTCTAGGCTCCAAACTACAGAGAGTTCTGGACAAACTGCAACAAGTCTATTGAATAGTCATGAAGATAGTTGAAAGCTTGGAGCATGACGCAGGCAATATATTCTACAGAAAATTAGGAGGTATTTCTGATCATAGCCCCTGTGCCTATAGGTGATTTCAAAATCCAAGACATCATCTGGGACCATCAACTTATTTTGACAAGCAGGTGTTGGGAATTCTTGAAGTTTGTGGGAGATAACTCTTGTTTCAGGTACTCAAGTAGGCTAATCAGGATAGATGTTCTTCTAGACTTGCCATTTGTGAAAAGAGAAAGACACGTGGGGGATGTGATGGTAGGCGGTTGCCTTGGTCACAGTGATCATAAAATGACTGAGTTCAGAATTTTCAATGTAATATAAAAACAACAAAAAGAAAAAGGACAGCAGAGTTTCTACCCTGGTCTTCAGGAGAACAAGCTATTCAGAGAGCTACTTAGTAGAGTGTCCTGGGAATCTTCTTTTCAGAAGATTCCTTCTTAGGAGTCCATGAGTACTCATCAGTCTTTAAGAATCACCTTTCATAAGCACAGGCAATTCCACTTTGGAAGTCAAGCAAGCAGGAGAGAATACTATCTTGTTGAAGAATACCAACTCCTCACATAGCTTGAGAGAAGAAAGAAATTAAATCTGTGTAAGCAGGGCCAGGCTTCCAGAAGAATACAGAGCTGTGTTTTGTTTATGCAGGGAGAAGGAATGAAAGGCCAAAGTTCAGTGAGAGTTGAAACTGGACAGTGCTGTTTCAGATAATAAAAAAGGCTTTAAGAAGTATGCTAATAAGAAGAAGAGGTCTAAAGAAAACATGGGACTAATACTTGTTGAAGATGGTTGTCTGACTTAGAGAGATGAAGAAAAAATTGAGGAATTGAATGAGGGTTTTGGCTCAGTCTTTAATACTGTCAGAACTTGGGTTGCCCAGTCCTCTGAGTCAGAGGACCACAAAGTGGTAGCATTGACTTTCAACACACTGACACTGAAATTTTCAGGGACCAACTCTATCAGACAAATGTTCACAAGTCCATAGGGCCCAATGGAGTTCACTGCAGAGTAATGGAGGAACTACTGAATGCTATGGTAGGACCTCTCTTATTCGTCTATCAAAGATCTTGAGAGTTTGAAGAGGTCCTTGGTGACTGGAAACTATGCAATGTTCTTCCAGTCCACTAAAAAGGTGTGAGAAAAGACCCAGGTAACTACAGACCTGACAGTCTAACCTCAGTTTGCTGAAAAAGAATGGAAAAATTATACTGGGTACTGTTTAAAGGCCTTTAAAGAATAATTCAATTGTAAGCACAGTCAACATGGGTTCACCAAGGAAATTATTGAATTAATTTTATATTCTTCTATGATAAGGTCATCCTGTCTAGTAGATGACGGGAAGGTGCTGGATGTAGTTTTTCTGGATTTTAGTAAGACGTATGATACTGTCACTCACAGAGTCATTCTGGAAAAAATTGTGCAGTTGTGGGATGAGCAGGTTTACAGAATACTGGCTGAAGAACTGGCTAACAAGCAGAACTCAACGTGTTGTACTCCCTACAGTTACATATACCTGGTGACTGGTCACCAGTGGAGTTCCTCAGGGTTAGTTCTAGGGCCAATTTTGTTCAATATATTTTTGCAATTGTTGGGATGCAGGAGTTGAAATGCACCATTAGTAATTTTGCTGATGACATTCAATGAGAAGGTATTATTTACTCTATTGAAGGACAATAGGCCTTGCAGAGGTATCTAGATGACTGCAGCTGTTGGGTTACAACTGATAGGATGAAATTTAAAAAGCTGAAATACCAGATTCTGCACCTAGGACAGAGTAGTCCCAGGCACAAGTATAATTTGTGAGAGAAGGGGCTAGCAAATAGCCCTGCAGAAAGCAATCTGGGGGTGGTGGTTGGCAGCAGGCTCAGTATGAGTCAGCAGTGTGCCCTGACAGCCAGAAGGGCAACCTGCATCCTAGAATGCATCAAACACAGCACATAACTGGCCGGTCCAGAGAGTTGATTATCCTGCTGCATTCAGCATTGGAGAGGTCCCATCCTGACTACTTTGTGCAGTGCTGAGCCCCACAATGTAAGAGATTTGACAGCTCTTGAATGTATACAGAGAAGGGCAAAAAAAGCTTGTGACAGGGCTGAAAGCAATGTCCTTGCAGGAGCGACAAAGGATTTTGGCCTTGTCTACTTTAGGAAAAAGGAGCCTGAGGGGGCATGTCATTGCTCTCTGCAGAAGGGAAAAAGAGAGGGAGCTGAGCTCTTCTCGCTGGTATCCAGCTATAGGATGCATGGGAAGGGCACAAAGATGCAGCCACCAGGTGACATTTAGACTGGTCATTAGGAGGCCTTCCTATGCCAAGGGTGTGGTCAAACATTAACAGGCTTCCTAGAGAGGTGGTAGATGCTCCAAGCCTGTCAGTGTTTGTGGCATTTGTATGATGATCTTGATAACATGCTTCAACTTTTGGTCAGCCCTGAACTAGTCAGACAGTTGGACTAGATAGTCGCTGAATAAACAGACAGTTTATTCCATTCTGTTCTTTATATGAGTAGAAACAGAGAGTTAGGACTGTTCAGTCTGGAAAAGAGAAGGTTCAGGGGGATTTGTTAAGTGGATCAAACACCTGAGGAAGAAGTAAGAAAACAGAACCAGATTCTTCTCAGTAGTTCCCAGTAATAGAAGAGGCAACTGGCACAAACTGAAACACACAAAAACCTGTTTAAACCTAACAAAACACTTTTTTACTCAGAAGATGATCAAACATGAGAACAAGTTGTGAAATATCCATCCTCAGAGATATTAAAATTCAGAATGGACACAAGCCTTAACAACCTCCTGTAGGTTAACATTTCTCTCTGAGCCAGTGGGGATGGGAGGAATGGACTACAGACCAGGTGATTACCAGAAGCACATTCCCACCTCAGTGATTCTGTAGTTCACCCTGAAAAGAACCACAAGATGGGCAGGAATGATAGTCTGCAGATATCCAGTTGCTGAATATCAAAACAGAAGCTCAGTCAGCCCTAACCTACTCATCCTTGCAAAACCATTTGATCAAAAGTAAGCAGATTTGCAAATTCTTGCAACAGGCAGATCTTGAAGTTGTGGAAGCATCCAAAAATTTTGCTGACAAGACAAAGGCCCAACTCAGCAGTCAATTCTGTAGAGTGTTAACAACTGTTTTCAACCATGCTGAACAGATCAAATTTTCCATCAGTCTCTTGTGACTGTAAACAGCACTCTAATATGTCTTTAAACTCAGCAGAACTGCATGATCAAACAAAACCTTTTCAGCATGCTTCTAGCCTGCTTGATTGTTTATTCATTCAACTCAAAATTCATTGCCCTTAAATTGACATTAAGAGTTTTCACCTTCCTCTTAACTCTTTGAACCATCAGCAAATTAACAAGGTTGCTGTGAAGTTCAAGTTATATTTATTAGATGTAAACATCCCATTCAAACCACCTTCTGGTCTGGATCTCAGTTGTTCAACAGGCAACTCAAACATCACAATGCAAACTGACTCAAGAGGCATAGGAAGGGTTGACAACACGCTAGTATGCTATTATTTCTGTACCAGTGCACGTAATATTTAAGAATGTCTATGCTGACTTCCTCTACAGAGTCTTGCTTTCAACTCTGGTGTTTGAATATTTACTTGCAAAATTACTAAAGAAATGTAGATGAATGGATTGCCATTCAAGCATATGGCAAGGTGCACGTTAAAGAAAAGCTTTAAGGATCTGAGAGAATTCATGCACAAAGGAGAGCATTAATTTGTAAATAAGTTTTTAGACTAAATACATTTTCTGAGGGTTCTTTGCCTAACTGAGAAACAAATCAATATTTCCTACTGGCTTCCAGCAAATCCTGGTTTCTTTTTTCCTACCAGGTCAAAACCATAACTTTTGAGATTTGCTTACATCTCTTATTTCTCCACCATTTTTTAACTTTAACATTTTTTTTTCAATTTGAGAGTGAGTAGAAAGCATTGAAGAAAGTTACTAGTGACTGCTGCAAAGGAAAAAAAAGAATCAACAAAAACACAAGGAACAATTTTTTATAGTGGAAGTTCAAACTGGCAAGAGTCACACATAGAGAACCATTCTGGGATGGCAGCTTCAAGAAATGCTTTTCTTTCAGTTACCATGACACTTTTTTCCTGCTACCAAGGAACTCCCTGAGGGCATTAATATCGAAATATCTGCACACATTCTCTTTAACCCCAAAACTATGAAACTGGTTTTAAGTTTTGGAAAAGCGTGGGCCAACTGTAGAAAGCAAATTGCTGTGAACTGATCATCTTGGAGGGCTTGACTGTGAAATCAAAACCTGGGGGAGTTTCAGATGAAAGCAGTCCACCATCACATTTACCACTTTGGCTTTAACACTAGAATATCTGAACTGCAAATATTTATCACTAAAGTTTTACAGAAAGTGACTCTCGTCTTGTCCTTCAGGAGATAAGATATTCCTACAATACCTCTATAAAGAATGATTTTACTGTAAACATAATAGAGTGCTATTCTTGTATGAGGAAATGAATAGTGTGAAATACACAGCTGATTATGTAATCAGAATTCGTGGAGAGATCACTAGACTTCAGAGCTTTTCACTTGAAGAGGAAGGATCCATGCACATGTTATTACACAAGAGACAATAAACAGATTTCCCTACTCTTTATCTGTGGTTCTTTAAAACCTGCCAAATATCAATATATATCTTCTCAAAGGCTTCTAGTCATAAACTCTGACCACTCACATGTCAAGGGGCTATCAGCTACTGCATTACAGTGATTCCTCAAAGCTTGTGTTTTAGGCAAACCCTCATGAAGGCAACCCAGTCATATACATTATTGTGACCAATTACTAGTTCAGGTACTTCTGTGTTTCCCCTGTCTTACCCCTTGTAGAGCTTAGATTATTTGAGGAAAAGGGAATATCTTTGTTCCAGCTGGGACAAGGTTGATGTTTTGCAGTAGCTAGGAGGGGTCATGGCTTCTAAGACATGGAGGTTATTCTGTTTTACTTTATATCATTGGCAAGGGCTGGGAAAGGGTGCAAGCATGGTAGACAGAGCATTTTGCATGTAAATCACTGTCTTTTTCATCCACTTGTGCTCTTAGTATTGTTGCTGTTATTTTTGTTTCCTGATTTCATTGCTATTTCTAGTAAATTCTTCTTAGCTCAACCCGTGACCTTTGCCTTTTGTGCCTCCAAGTCTCCAGGCATCCAAGAGGGCAGAAAAAGGGGAGGGGGAGTAAGCAAGCAGCACCACGGTTTGGAGAATCTCAGTGGGAGAACTAACTTAGGGAGTATCGTTCCTAAAGCACAAACAGGGAACAGCAACCCAAAGAGGTCTATGTATGAAAAACAATCACTCAACCCAGTATCACTGTCCTATCTCTATTAAAAAAATTACCTAATATTTACTACAAGTACCAACCAGATACTAACCCAGACCCAGAGTATTCAGGACAAATCATGTTCAAAATATTTGATAGGTAGTAACTCAATTCTCAGAGATACTGACCACAACAGGAGTCCAGCCAAACTCAGCTTAGTGTTGCATCTCCAAATCTGGGACTGAAAATTACCAGAATGCAGAATTCAGAGCGGATGACATTCCCCACAGCAGTTTAGCTTTGTTCACTGTAGCATTTTGCCATGGAATGCTATGTGCCAACTGAAAAACGGCTTCTTCAGCGCTGAATGAAGGCAAGGAGGGATGCCAAACCTTTACAAAATGATACTTGTCTTAGAAGTTCTTCATAGCATACAACAAGCAGCAGCTCTGTGTTTATTTTACAGTAGCATTGCAGAACTGTACAGGACTCAGTCTCATCAGAGACATTACCTGGATGAAAAACCCTTTAGTTCACCAGCTGGAACCATTTTAGGATATATATATATGTTAGAAAAGTAGATGAATTAAGTCTAGTCTGGAGTCAAGGTACACCTCCCATCACAAAACCAGGAGCCATATCTTCCTAGCAAATCGTGATAAGCATTATGATGAGCTGCCAGCTTTCTTTCTTCTATTGCCAACATTGCTTGTACATGGAAAGCCAAGACACCTAACTCCATGTTGTCTATTTCTGTATTCTGTATTTTAAATTTCAGTTTCAGGCCCTCTTTACTTTTTCCAGCAGAAATCAGTCCTTCAAAGCTTCTTTCTGCTACAAATTGTGCTACAATTCCCTCATCCCCACAGGCACCTATCACCTCATCAGTTCGGCAGAGCTATTCAGCTATTTCCCCACTGCATTTCAGTGTAGGGAGTGTTCAGCTTTACATGAGAGAAAGCAGGTGCTCCCACCACTGAAGAGCTCAGATAATTTTAGAGTCTCCTGTGCAAGACAAGACAAAAAAAAATTGGGATATCAAAATATTTTTTGAGCCAAGCTACTGTCTCAAAAAAAAAAAAAAGAGTAAAGAAGAAAGGAAATTAAAAGTGAGAGACTGAAGCTCCAGTAAAACTGCCCTCAGAAATGGAGGCAGGATCATTAATTTTTTCTGAACTTATTAAGAGCAGTTATATTTCTAAGCGTTACCTGTAGACCTAATATTTTGAGTAACTGCAGGACACTTCTCTTGGCTATTACAATGCTGACTGGACTTGGCAACCTACAGTCCATGAGTATCCATTTTAAAATAGTCCTCTGATGCATTGGAAAATTTCTGTCCCTTTGAACTTTCCTGTTCCTGAATTGTTGCTCTTTCCTCAGTGCCACATTTCCTACCAATTACTGGTGTGCCATAGAATACTGTTTAATAAACATCATTTTATTGGCAGAGTACATCATCTAAGTGATCGATCATGAGTCTAGGAAATAGAGTTCTAAGTACTATATCAGCTTCCTGCCTCTCCTTCGAATGGCATCTCCTAGTCATTAAAAAAACTACCCTTGGCACTAAAATGATTTATTTTAATCTAAACAGAGATTACTTTAATTAAACACACTTTATTCCTCTTGAAATTGACAGAGCACTCCCCTGAAGCCTACTATCACTCCATTTATCAAATGATGTCGTTGAGAGCAGAAAGCCGCTCCTCCCAGACCACTTTGCTCTGGAGCTTCAGTTTTGTTCCTAAAACAGAGAGAAGAAAAATCCACAATAACAAAATTTAGGCAGATTCAACTAGTCTCAAATAACACTACAGCTATGTCAAGGGACTTCTACTATTGTGATTCAGCTCCTGAATTTGTAATTGAATACTAAACAAAGCTGCAAAGTTTACATTTGAAAAAAAAAATCAAATCCATGTTTTCATGCTAAAAAAATATAGAAACACCTGACCCTAGAGTTTCATTCAGGCAAATGAAGAGTCTGATCCATTTCTATAATGATTCTGGACCATTTGTAGTGACTAAAAGTCAATAAAGCCTAGAGCACAAGAGCTGTAAAAATGGAGTAAGAAATGTGTCCTGTTCAAAGAATGCTGGAGAAACATCAGACAAGCAGTTTAAGGAGAGGTTGGGAAGGTATGACTAGTAACAGGCATATGACTGAAAAGGTGGTTCATGATGAAGCCAGAACTAATAGCAAAGCAAGTACGTTACATCAGCAATACTCTTCTCAGACTTTCTAGAAAATATTAGGAGGGTTTTGGAGTCAGAGGTATTATACCTGAACATGTTAAATTAAAATAAGATGGGCCCATGTCAACTTCAAGAAGTTAAGTGTGGAGCAAAAGTACAGGCTGGTCAGAAAATGGATCAAGAACGGCCCTTAAAAGAAGGACTTTGTGAATATTGGTGGATGAGAACCTCAACATGAGATACACTTACAGCCCAGAAGGCCAACTGTATCCAAAACTGCATCAAAACCAGCATGGCCAGCAGGTCAAGGAAGCTGATCCTGCCACTCTACTCTGCCCTTGGGTCCTGGTTTGGACGCTAGGGTGCAGTAAAAGTGACGAGAGACTTAATAGGAAACAGCAGCAAACCGTTTATTTATCTAGGGGCTCTATAAACTATGGAACCCCACTAAAGCACAACCAGATTACAAACAACCGATCTGACAACATTTCACAATAAAAGAAAAAAGACAAACTATGCTCCTGCAGGCTGGCTGGTGGCCTGTGGAGCAAGGGAAAGAAGGGAAGAAAGGCTGACCCAAAGGTGATACTAGTCCCACACTGGAGATGCTAAAAAAGAATGACAATGAGAGGAATCCTGGGGGGAACCCAAAGGGGGAAGATACCACAACTCCTGTCACCATGTGGTTCCTCCGCCAGCACTGCCTGGGTTCTGCGATGACACTGTGTGGCCTAGGGACCCAGGAAAGAGCAGCCGTGCTTCTCTCAGCACTGAAGGAACTGAAAGAGGCAGGAAATATTCGCTGGATTCCCTTTTCTTGTTACTTCCAGTATAGCTGTGGGGGTAGAGTGGGGTGGGATGGAGGGGAGTCATCATATTATCACAACAAAAAACTGATGAGAATTAAGCCAGAATATAACTAGAAGTATTCAAACATTCTGAAACATTCTATTCCCCCTTCCTTCTACAGTCAACATTTTCAGTCTTTGCAGGCAAGTATCTGAAATGAATCCTATTATAAAATCAGCATGCTAGATGACTGACGTTTACCCTTCACTGAAAGTCCCTTGGAAAAGAGATTAATGAAAATTCTAAACCAGATACCTGAGCTTTCTAATGACTGATGGAACATTTTCCATTTGTTTCCACCTTTGATTTGTTATTTACTCAACAGTATTCACACACTGTTAAGACAGGCTAAGCCATACAGGGGATAGACATGCACAAATACGAACGGAATCATAATATCCTGTTTGCAAGGTAGTTGTAATTGTAAAATATACCAGTTATGCAGAAGAAACTAGGGATGAGTCACCCCTCTGAAACACTCAGGCAGTTCTTAAAATGGCTGTAATAATATTTTCTACTCAAGTACTCCTTTTATTGCCTTTGAACCATTTACTGCCATGTACTTCCAAAGAGTTGTACCAGAGGAGGCTATCAGAAAGAGTTTTAGTCCTGTAGTATATATCTTGGAAGACTCAAGGGTACCCACTAATCCTGATCTGAAACTAAAGGGGCAGATTTTGTTCCCCAGCTGCTTTGGAGCACGAGAATAGAGACAAAGCCTCACCCAAAAGGAAAGGGGAAAAAAGCACCACAATAAAAATCCGAAAAAAAACAAACAACCAAAAAACAAAACAAAACAAAACAAAAAAAAATACAAAAACACCAGACCAGAAAGATAAAGTAAATATCTCTCCTAGTAAGCAGTATAAATATATTAGAACCCTGATGAAGTTGTTTATCCTGCAGGAGACAAGTCTCCTTTAGACATTTTCATTGATCAAATTATTTATTTGCACTTATCAGTATTCAGGTGTGCTTAATAATTTTTGTGCTTAGAGGGCTAATTAAACCTATACAAAGTCTCTAGTCACTCCATCTCTAGGCTATGTCTTCCTTCAAATGTGACAATTTAGCAAATAAAATTGTGTTAGCCTAAAGAAAAGTTGACTGTTATTTGCATGTAAAAGACTTATCTTTCCTGTCCCTTTTTCTCCACTGAGAGAATGGTCTAGCTTGGCAAGCCCATGATATCATACAATGGGAAGAAATTAATAGACCATTCCCCTACTTTCTACTTCTGGATATTTTTTTTGATGGCCACCACCCTAATTGAGTGTTCCACCAGTCGACAGAAATAACAAGCAAGTAACATTTGACAAGCAATAACATATTTTCCCTATCTTCTTGGATTGCAGAAACACATTATTTCCTTACAGCAAGGAGAAACAGAGAGGGCTGCAGCTGAATCCAAAGTTAATCTTTATTGAACAAGTAAAGAAGCCTCATCCTTCCTATATTTGAATGCTCAAAATATGCAAAAAACATTCTTGCATAATGCTCTTAAAAATTTGTTTCCTAATTCAGAAGTACAGGCTACAAAATCTCCTTCTCCTGTTAGTACAAGCTGTTTGTTAGTTGAGTGAAAAACATGTCTCTCCTGCTTTAAGTTTTCCTCTGCAATTTTTGTTAGCCAATATTTTTTAACACTGAATGTTAGTTTTGAGCAACAACAAACTAGTTCTTCATAAAACTGTACATAGGGATACATCCCAGGTCATCATCTCCCCAGGAAAGGAAGCTCAGCCACCTTCTCTTGCAAACAGAAGGTGGTTGGCTGTGACAGCATCCCCTGAGGAAATCCTCAACTGTCTCACAGATTAGTTTTTGAATTGGGAAAGGTCTTTGGACAGATACAGAAGACACAAGATCATGCCTACAGTTTTACCCAAAAATATAACAGATACTAGGCCTTGGTCTAGAAATATATTAACAGAAGGAAGCAAAAAGATAGAAAAGAATATTTGTGGGGAGGAGTAAAGATTTTCTGAGTCAAGAAATAAACTGCAGTTTGGTCTGGGGTTTGGAGATGCTAGAAATGCTGCTATTCAGTGCCTGGTTACCTAAATAATGTTCTACCGTATCTTTAGTCACTGTCTACAGATTACTTTCGATATCCCATGCAGACACATCTCTACACATATAAGATTAAAAACCAACAAAAATAAAAAGCAGTATCCTGTTTTAGAGGACACCAATTCAGTTGACATTTTGCAAAACTTAGTCATAATCTACAGGAAAAAGTGACCTGTTCTCTAGGAAAAGGGGCAAGGGAGAAAGGGATAGGGAGGAGATTTTCCTCTGTAAAAAATTCCATCTACACATCAGCATTTCATTTTACTCTCTTATCATAAGAAACAAACACAATACTATAATTTCTATGTATTAAAGATATGGAAACATTTTTGTTTTGTTTTCTTCACTTCAAATTAAATACTTCAACAGATCTTGCCACAAGCAAAATCTGTTGATACCTTTCAGCACAAGTGACTTGACAAACCAAACACAGCCTTCTTCATCTAGTCAGTTTTTCAGATTCTCTCTTCAACTATGAGAATTCGATTAGGCAGAATCCTAATTGATAAAGACTGCTTTTCCTGCTAGCAGTGACCCTTTACATCATTGTTAGCTGTGTTCTATGAATAATTAGTACAATGGCAGCAGACTAAATTTCTTGTTTCTCCAGACTTCCAAAATATAGCACTCATTAAAGAGGCAGTGGTGAAAAAAAATTATTATGCAGTTCATCTTGTACCTCTATTTACCATGGAGTTAGCCCTAGCAGCTTTCTATAAAAGGCACTTCAGATCTACCTTTCCTGCAGTTTGGAGATGCAAGGCAGGTGGCCAAGGATAGAACATGGTAATACTGAGCAATTTTGCTTTAGACTGGATTTTGGTTGCTAGAACTGAGGCTGAGAGATAAGAGAGGAAGACAAATCTTGTCCTTGTCTAAGGAACACAGCATCAAGATATATATTAAAGTAACATGTATTACTATACATAAACAGCCACTTCTGTCTAGACAAAAGCTTAATATATTTTTTGTTAAAAAGATATAAAATTCCACATAACGTGGAGGACGAGCATAGTTTCTGCCTGTTATGCCTCTAGCATTTTCTACTTTCTGGAAATAATGACCTGAAAGAATCAGAAGTTTAAAATCCATTCAAGCAGTAAACATGGAAATAAAAGATAAACATTCAAATATTTCAAAGTATTCAAAGAAAGCATCAAGATGGATGGAATAAAGACTATGACACATTGTACACCAATAATTCTACAAAACTCTACCTAGAAGATAGAGCTACAGCCAGTTTCACCTAAGGATAAAAAATAATTTTCTGTAGATAACCTTGTTAAGTGTTTATGCACTGAAGGTTAACCCAAATATAATAAAGCAACTCTAAAAATTTACAAGTAAACTAATGGTTTCAAAAGCTCAAACCTATCACAGGTCAAACAAGAGTTGCCCACATTCTCCCTCTTTTGATTTCTTCATTAAAAAAAAGAAAAACACAAAAAATCCATTAAGAGTTAAAAAATGCCGATGTGTATAAACACTTTAAACTAGAAGTACATTGAATATTTTAACTGATATTACATCTTCAGTTTTTTTAAATTTACTAGAAATTACACTCTAACTCTTCCTGTTTAAATCAGTCTTTCAAAATGAATCATGAAATTGCATCAACTTATAAATAAAACTCCAGTTTCACCAGTGGAAATCAAATAGATTACTTATTAGATAAATGAGATTCCAGTGTTGCCTTGGTCTGAACAGCGGAAAAGACAACTTCTATGCCAGCAGCAGAGAAACAGGACACTTAACAGGTAGCCCTGGTAGTCTGTAGAAATAGAAAACTCGCCAAACAGTCAACACTCATTCCCCCCACAAAACTACCGAACAACGGAACAGAAACAAAACCAGAGTTAAGATAGTTCCCATAACTACTTTGATTGAGATTTGATAAATAGTGCTTATTTGAGTTCAAAGACATAAGAACCAAAGATCTTCTGGCCACAATTTATGCCTGGCTAGAGTTTCAAAACTTTACATTTTCAAGTAGGCTTTTCCGTGGACATTTAAGGAGAGAAAAAATAGGTTAAGTGAATGAATAATTCATCAGATTACATATTTTCATGTGAGTTTTTACTGAATATGTAAGAATATTTGTCAGGATAAAATACTGATTTTTTTTAATGTAGCCGTTTTTACTGAAATATACAAATAGTATTGGTCAAGCCTAAAAACAGACCCACAGAGAAACTTTACCTACTTTGGACATATACTTCTACCCTGAGATCTTTTTGGCCTGTAGATTGCTTCTTTCTTTTTTTAAAAAGTATTAAAAAATCATCAGTAATAGCTCTCTAGCTGATATGGAACAAAAGCTCCATGTACGGTCCCGTAATATCTGAATATCAGGTGGGAAAATGCTAAATAAAACTATTAAATCATGTCAGAGTCCAAGAGGAACCTTGGTTCAGAAATATTTCCCTGAGTATATGCTCCCAATTATTAGTTAACACCCCTTCCTCAGAGATGTGGAGTTAAAAATAAAAAACCAAACAAACAAAAAACCCCCAAACAACAACAAAAACTCCAAACAAACAAACTCCATCCATCTCTTTACATCATTCCTTTTGATCTAAAAATCTAAATCTTTATAACATACTATTATATAATGAGTGCAAAATACAGGTTTTTCTGCGGTTTGTTTTTTTTCCCCCACTAATGTAAAACTCCTTTGCATAATACAGACATTAAAACACTTAGTTTTCCTGTTTATGTTAGACAATGTCCTTAATGCCTGCTAGTCCTAATGCTTTCTTATTGGCTCAAACTTCATGAGAAAGGACATAAGTCTGCACTGGATAGCAGCTTCTATCTCTGGGAGGGGGAGCAGGAGTAAACTGAGAGACACCGGTCTCTGTTTCAGTAACAATACACAAGGACAAGCAAAATTCTAGGCAAAATATTCAGATTCATCTTTGCCAGTTTACATCCTCTCCTTACCCTCCAAAGCACCTTTATAGAAATTCATCAGCTTGTTAAAACAGAGACAGAAAGGTCTCAGTCATCTACTTGACCCAAACTCCTCCAGTCTGTTGTCATGTTAACTCCAACTTATCTGCTAAACTTAGTTTGAATTTCAGATGGTTTCCATTTTAATCACTGTAAAGCCAAATTCAACCTCACTAAAAATTAAAATGCTCTGCTGTAACTCAGTCACTCAGAATACTGAATATTCTACTGTTTTAAACATGATATATGTGCCAAAGAGACACACTAAACAAAGTAATTTAAAATCACTTAATACAATGTGTAAGAAACTATAACTATTGTTAACAAGTCTATTCTATAACAAATTTGCTTTTACATTAAAATATTTAACAGGGAGGTGGTTAAACAGGTCACCTTATAACAATGAGTAGAACTACACATAGCTATGACACCTAATAAATTTATAAGCGAGCACATACAGACCTGAGTCTAACACAATGGAAAGTCACATACAGGTCTCTTATTTAAAGAAAGAATAATGCCAACCAAGCAGCTTTTTCAAAGGGAACATCAGAAAATACTGATACACAGAATTTGATTTTTTTTCCCAAGAAACATATCCAGTCTTATACTATTTCTAAAGAAATTTATCAAAATATTTTCTTTTAAAGTATAAAAGCATTTGAAATACTTTTTGTTATCAGTCATGATGACATCTAAACAGACTAATTCCTTGAGACCAAAACTGTGTTGCGAAAGGTAAACAAGTTTCTATATTTTTTTCCACAGCTTGTCTGGGGATAGAAATTTAAAGTGTTAGAGAAGGTTGAAGTCATTTTAAATCCTTTTCTGTCTAGTAGCCTACATTAGTGAAAGCTAATCTCATGCATGCAAATAATGATTTTTTGAACAGTTATTTGTAGTAACGAGGGCAAGAACAGCCTGATCTGAGCTGTTAAGGGGTCATCAGTGCTTTGAATTTGGATGCTTAGGTTTAACACCTACATATCCAAGACCATATAAAGTCTGTAACTGCAATGAGTTTCACAGTGCATAGTGCAAACAGTAAATTATAGTGTACACAATCGAATAGAGCACACCTAAACCATTTCCATCTTGCATTCATTACAAGAGACTTGTGGTGCAGTTAAATGCAAGCATAAATGCCATTCTTCACAATCTTTAACTGTAAAGGGGACACAAGATATAAGTGATGTTGCCTAGCATGTAATAAACTGAACAGAGTGTGTCTGATATGCAACTTTCCACAGCTGAAATATGGGAAATTGAGTAGCCAATAAGTGAGTGCAAAATTTTTTTTTCAGTATTATGATCCATAATGCTTGAATTCTATAAAGGGTTTTCTTTTGGTTTTGCAAACAAAATAATTTTGTTCTTGTTTATTTTGATTTGGCAGATAATACTAGTCAGAAATCTGGCTTTACAGCCCTGTACTTCTGGTGCAATAGAACAGGGAACGAAAACAACATAAGAAAAATAATCTGAAAGTTAGATAAACACCACAGTTGCAGCAAGAGTCACAGAAATTCAATTTCAATTATCACTAGATATCATTGTCTTCACTAACCGGATTTCCACTGATAATAAGCAACATTAAGGTAGTAAAAAAATCTGATGTATGAATGCAACAACTACGTAAACCATCTGCTGCTTTAAAAGTCAGCTGAGAGAATGATGATGGACATATGGGGATACCAGCAGTGAATCAATCCTTTAAGGGTAAGACAAGCTCTGGTCAAATCAAGATCTGAAAACAAGGCAAGGATGTTGAAGGAGCTATAAAACAACTGCTACTGGTTTGTGGCCTTCTCAGGGTCACCCCAGACATGCCACTACCTTTACAGTCAGCCTGTTGCCTGGAACAACACTTACTCTAGTTCAGAATAACCTAAACACTGCCCTTCAGAGGGGAAAGTATAGACATGAGGAACAGTTGCAAAGGTGCTTTATAATGGGAAGAGCGAAATTATTTTAAAGCACCAAAAAGAAATCCAAAACCAGATTTCAATTCTGATTTTTAAAGTTTGGGTTCTGTGGTGGTTTGAACCACTGTTTTTCACTGGGGGCATGCCCAACGATGATGAAAAGACTAAACAGAATTTGAACAGCGGGTAACAGTTTATTCACCTGGGGCTCAATCAGGGGGAAGAAACAATTTATGGGAACCCCAGACTTAACACAAAAATACACCCGACAAAGTCATGCAAAGGGGAATAAAAAAAGGAAACAAACAAACTGCTTCTCAAAGGCCAGACAGGCTGGCCAAGAAAAGCAGGGGAAAGAAAAGGGAAGCCATCTCTCTCTGATGGTGTCACTCCCGACCCTCCAAGTCTCTGCAAAACACAAAGAAGTGAAAAGCACTCCCCACCCCAGGGAGCCACTCGGGGAAGCTTTTCACTTGTGATTATGCTGGCTTGGCTCTGGTGCCAATGAAGGTGGGTGGAGTCAAGCTGCGGGGTCTGGAAGCCAGGAGGAGAGGGGCTGGGCTGCTTCCCAGCCCACAGGAAGCTGAAGAGAGGGAGGATTTCTTTGTTCAGACTTGTTAAGCCCTGCAAGTCTCGCGCAAATCTCACTGTCTTCTTCCTGGCTAAGCCATCTTCTGATTGGCCAGCGGTGCCAGGCTCCACCTCTCTTCTGGGCTCTTCACTCCAGGCAAAATGGTTGTTTCCGCCAAAAAAACACGTGTTTGGTGCTTGGAAGCCCCATCTTTGCTGGCTGAGGGTCATCCACAGCACCCTCGGAGTGGCTGCCGCCTCCCCAAGGCACCCGCAGGCCACAGGAACCCCCCCCCAGGAGGGATCCCCGAGGCCAGCAGGATCACAGGAGCCGCCCGCGGGCCAGGGAGTTGCCACCAAAAAGCCATGTGCTCAGGGTCTGAGGGGCCGGCAGCCACCGCCGGCCAGCAGCTGTGGAGGCACCCCCAGGGTCACCCGGCTCACCCACGGGGCACTGGCCGCAGTGGCAGCCGTCACCACATGCCCCCCGGCAGCGTGAGGCAGGAGCTGTGCGGCCACAGTCACCCCTGACGGGGCCCCCGATAGCCGCCCACCGCGGCCAGGACCCACACGGATCCCAGCTGGGACACTGCTGGCAAGGAACAACTAGCGGGCCATCCACGCCGTGGCGCGCACCCTTGCCAGCTGCCCCCACCAGAGCCCACCGAGGTAACAGGGACTGGGGCCATCCGATGAGAAAAAGTGGAGAAGCGGCCGGAAGCGGCCAGAGCGGCCCTGCACACCCCTCACAGTGCCAGCTGGGACCGGGCGGCGCTCTCCTCCTGCATGGGGCCAGGGGAAACCGTGGGAGCCTGCCATGCCGCCGCAAGCCGGCAGCTGCTGCGCTGCCCACGTCTCCGCTGCCACGCCGGCGAGGGACCCAGGCTTGCTGAGGCAGCCCGCGCTGGCCCCGGTGCCACCGGCATACCGTTCGCCCACGCCGGTGCCGATCGCCAGTCTCGTCTCTCCCCCGGCACCAATTTGCGGTGAGTGAGGATGGGGGCTCTGCACCAGTCGACCGCAGCTGCTCTCCCAACCTAGGGAAAACCATAGGGAGATGGCTGGGGTGACCCCCACCTCCCCCGAGAGAGAGACCGAGCAGGAACAGGGGCTGCCTCAGTCCCCCNNNNCCCTCAAGAACCCCCCAGGACCACCCCCTCCCCTCAAGAAGACCCAGCACCCCCCTCCTTCCGCAAAACCCCAACAGTTCTGTTTACAAAGTGAGCAGAATGCTGGATCAACTCCTTTAATTTAAATGTGTCCTTTTAACTTTATCTAGCAGTGCCCACCAGAACTTCCACTGCTTTATCCATATTCACAGAAAATGCTGGAGAGGAGTCAACCAAAGATGCTACTCAGGCTGATACTTTGCCTCTGGATGGCAAAAGTATTTTTCAGGGATGTGTGACATTGAGCACCTTTCCATATGGAGGCAGAAAATATTTTTCTGCACTTTTATAACCACTAGATTGCAACAGCAGCAAAAAGCTATAGGATCTGTGGCTGGAGTGGGATTGCTCTTCAACTGCAGTAAGAGAAGAAATATAAAAGAAGTTGCCCTAAAGTGGGACACGAAGCCGTCTACACACTACCTCAATTTTCATCTGCGCAAATGGAAACAAGTGTTGCACAAGATACCTCTCCGAGTCCATTTCACTGAGCTTGTATCTAGAAAGATTTCTTTTTATTTCACTTAGAGGGATAGAGATTTCTGATAGCTTATTCTTTTTTTTTAATTATTTTTTACAAACATTTTGCCTAGCCCAAATCTCATAAGAAACAGCTTAGACTAACAGAACCATACATACCAAAAAGCTCACAAACAAGCCACCAAATTCCCCTCCCCCAAATGCCACAATCTTAAAATTACTCTGCAGCATTTCCATCTCCAAAGCATCCCACAGAAATATGCTCACTTGACATTTGCAGAGGACACCATCTTCTTTCAACAGTTGCATATTTTTCACCTTTTCATCAGGAGCTCTAATTCTTTGTTACTGAAAAAAAAAAAAAAAGGCAAAAACTCTGTTTTTGGAAAATATAGATACTACCCCACTATTTCTAATCTGCCTTTTTTTGCTTTCACTTCCCCCATTTCCCTTGTTAAATGAAAATTTTACGTTTGTAAGGAATCAGATGCAAAAGAGCTAGTAGGAACTTCAGAGCTCACACCTAACATGGGATATGAAGAGATGTCCAGTGAGAAGCTGCTGCTTCCTGGCAAACCAGTGCTTTTGCCTTTGATCAGAACTGCTCTGAGGAGCAGCAATGGGAAGAGATGTATTTTCTTTCTGAATGTCTTGTTCTCCAAGGCCATCTAAAACATGGTAAATACAGGAGAATCACAGAATTGTAGTGTGGTTGAGTTTGGAAGGGACCTCTGGAAATTATACAGTTCAACCTCCCTGCTCAACCCAGGTCAACTAGAGCAACTTTTAAATATCTCCAAGGATGGAAACTCTATAACCTCTCTAGGTAACCTGTGCCAGGACTCAGTCACCTTCATAGTACAAAAGTATTTCCTGATGTCAGAAACAACCTCCTATCTTTCAGTTTGTGCCCACTGCCTCCTGCCCTGTCACTAAGCATCACTGAAAAGACCCTGGCTCCACCTTCTTTGCACTTCCTTTGCTAAACATTACGAGATATTTTTCATAGGAAAGCTGTTCCCATCCCTTCATTCTCTCCATGCCCTACATTATGCAACAAACACATTTTCCATGTTTGAAGTTAGGGAGAAAAAAGACAATTAAATCACCTGTAATGACTATTTGTCCTGCCCTCAGTCAGTTTGCGGATGACACCAAGTTGCTCTCTACAACTACCTGAAAGGAGGCTGTAGCGAGGTAGGTATCAGTCTCTTCTCCCAAGTAACAAGCAATAGGACAAAGGAAAATAGCCTCAAATTGTTCCAGGGGAGATTTAGGTGGGATATTAGGGAAAAGCTTCATCAAAAGGGTTGTCAAGCATTACAGAACAGAACATGTAATATAAATAATTTCAAATGTGTTACACTATTTCAATTTTCAGTCTGTGAAGGTCAGATGTATGTAAACATAAGTGAAAGCATCCCTTGCAGAAAGCTTTTGTTTTGTCCAAGAGAAACTTTCCTCTCCTCAATATTTCTTTGCAGAATCCGAGTCAAAAAGGCTATAGCAAGCATTCAAGCACCTGTCTCACCTTTCACCAAGGCCCCAGAGCTTCGCTATACTACTTTATATCAATCTGTACCACAGTTGCTACTTGGCTGAAAAGAAGCTCTCTTACGGAAGCAAGAATTTGTTTACAGAAAGTACGTTTCCTCTTCTCCTTCCTGCTGTTATTTTAGCTCTCTTTCAGATGTTTTCTTTCCTATATGCAAAGCAAATGGCATTAAATGAGAAGATCAAACTTAGGCAAGAAAGTTGTCCTTCTGAAACACATGACTTTATGACAATCCGAATTTTAAATTTGAATTACATCAATTGCCAGAAGAGCTGTGCTGGCTTTGAATCTATGTATATAAGAATGGGATAGTTCATTATATCTTAAGGTTTTGTTGGTTTGGTTTTTTGTTCTCATCCTTTTAGATTCCCTTTTCCCCTTTTACTGGAAGTCTCCTTTCAGTTGCTGTACTTGAGTTTCACTATTTTATAGGCATGCAAGCGCTGTTTCTACTGCACAGGATCAGCAGCTCAGCACTAGACTCTATATCCAGACAAAATATTCTTGTACTAAGAACCCCCAGACCTTGATGCTAGTGGCTGGCTAAGAAATGAATCAGCTAAGGAGCCACAAACTTCCAAGCTTCATTCAGGTTTTTCTACAGCTTATTCTTAAAGACTCAAATATGAGTTGACGGGTTCTGGCAGATCGTGATCTTCTGGAAGTTGCTTGTAAGAATGGAATGGCCAAAGGATCAGAAGGTCTGGAAATCTATCTCGAACACCAGGATATTACTTGGCACTGTAGGTACCAGTCAGGTCATACCATCTGATGAATGAGCTTAGTCAACCTCTTACTTCCTTAATTTGTAAAGAGCGTGTTTTCTTCTCACCCTGGCCTGTTCCAAGAAGAATATTTGTGCAGCAGATTCCAGGAACTTCTCAAATATGCCAAGAGAAAAATTTTTTGTTTAATTAATTATCCTTCTAATCAGTGGTATTTTAATATAACTCTAAGTAGTGTGGATTATTTTAAATACCCACTCAATTTTAATTATAGGACTTTTAAAGAGATTATTTTTAACAAAGATGGGTATCATTATCTCTGAGACAGTATTAACAAGTTGTAACTACTTTGACTTTTTCTTCCAAGAAACAAAAGTAATTCTTTATTCAAATTAACACATTTGCTTGGTGATTTTGCTTATGGCTCCTATCAGTCAGCAGTACAAGAAATAATGCAAACATGTTCTCAGTCTTTGCCTCAACAAAATACTTTTAAAGCAGAAAATATGAAAAATATGCTCAAAGATTAAAGCCTTATATTATTCCAGAGACACATGAAGGTGTCAATTGCGCAGCTTTCTGCCTTCATATTCACACTAAGTAAAGGCACTCAAGTGAGGAATTAGTTTATTGGCAGCAGATTTTGAACTGAAGTGTTTCAAGTCACTTTCACGAGGCTAAGTGGGGTCATGAGATTCTGGATTGCCACAGTTCAACATGAACACGAGCAGGTATTTGAAAAATCTACTAACAGGTTTAGAAACTAAGCTTTTGCACACATTTTTGAGAGCAGGAAGGAGCTTCTGTCAAGCTCAAAATCTTCATGATAGTGAGGAAGCACATCTTATGCTTATAGCCAAGAATTTATTGTTAACTGTCAGTCCAGAGGCAGCTGTTACAAAAAAAAAAAAAAAGAAAAAGATAATAATACCATTAGGATAGAGAAAAAGCCTAATAATAGATGTAGACCTCAATGTTGAATACAGAGTATTGGGTCTGCACCCTATTCTTTGGTCTTATGTTAACCCTACACTGAGTCTTAAAGCTGGTGGTTTAACCTTGGGCTTGGAGGAAGTGGAGAAAAAGGCATGATAGCAACCTACGAGCATCTGGAGGAATATATTTTTGGGCAAGTTTTTTTCCTTTGTTACTCTAAGAGCCAGCTGGAGTACTTTTTATACACCTACTAACACAGTTTTACTCTGTTCCTCCATCAGTCTGCATTTCCACATCACCTCTAATTTTACTCTGTATGGTGCCTTTCATATATGTTAGATACTACTTCCTTACTGAAGCCAGTTTTGTCTAGCTTCAGTTCTGTGTTCTTTTAACCATTGATTGGCAAGTCGTTAATATCTGTGGGGTCTTCTGAGCCAAGACACTTCTTTTATTACCCCATGCCAGCACTCTTTCCTCTGTGTCATCTCCTGCATCACCAATTGTCAAGGCCTTTTCTTTACACTGTAACTAACTGTAAATTTCTGATTCTACTCACAATAACTGCTTGTTACTCCTATTTATTTAAAAGGTTATATCTTATAAAGATAACAAAATTTCAAGAAAATTAGAGAGATACCTGATCAGTAGAAGAAATCACTGTCACAGTAGACCAAGTAAAGCAAAGATGCAGGCAAGTAAAGAAAGTCAAGCAAGCCTGACAAATGTCAATCCTGAGGCTCTACAAATTCAATACAGAGCTTATGGCTTGATACTAGCAATGTCAATGCTGTATTACAGCACTGCATAGTTACAGAACACAAAAATTTAGAAGTTCCTCCCAAAATGCCACAAGACTTAATTAAAATTGAACAGATAGTTTCTTTAAGACAAACATGCACAGGTAATGAATCTTAGGTGTTATTCCTGGACCCAAAGCACCCAGGAATTCTCTAGCGATGCTAGAGAATGTACCATTCAAGGATGGAAGAGAAGATGTATCTTGTATCCATGCAATTACTCCCGGCAATGCCAGCAATCTCCCAAGTAAGAGATTCCATTGTATTCAACAATAATTCTCACAACTCCCAACTCTCAGTAATTCAACTCTATACACTGTCAAAAAAGGGTCCACAGACAAAAGCTTGATTATTTCCCAACTTTTACACTTGAAATATGAACAATTCCGTCATCCAAACTGTATCTGGATTACAGATCCCTTCATTCTCATCAGATGTCACAAAGGTACAGTAATGGCTACATTTCCATCTTGCTAAATTAAAATATTAAAATCAAAAAACAACTTCTGAGCTGATGTAGTTGCAGTAGAGAAAGACAAGGACATACATCTGGGCAGAAACTCTCTTCCTACCAAAATCAGGTAAGCAGAGTCCACAAGACTGAACTCACAGACCCTTAATGCAGTCAAAAACGAACTGATACTGCCAGAGCACATGGGCAGCACACATGGATTTCTGGAAAGGCTGATGGAGCTGATAATTTAACTGATATTATATGAATGAAAAGATAAAAAGTCTGCAGTGATATTAATCTAAGGCAGCTTCAAATATTAACACTTCTTTCAAAAGTGATTTGACTGGTATGATTTGTGTTAATGAAAGAATAAATGAATTAATCGAAATACTCACTTTTGGAAGAAAAAAGTTTTCTGAAGGTTCAGATACTGAAGCCCAGCAAATATTCCCCCCCTCAGTCAACCTTTTTACACAAACGCAAGCCAAACACATAGCAAGACTTGCTGAACACTCAGAGGAGAGACTATGGATTAGGAGTCGTTCTGCAACTCCGATAAGTGCTACCATGTATTTCTTATCTACAAACGCCATATGACAAATCACATTACAACAAAACCTCATTGTGCCTTATTCATTTTCTTCAGGTCCAGTATCATACGGTGCTCTTTGACTGATATGCTAAAGACACAGGGGGGAAGGGAGGTGTGGTTGCAATTTTAGGACCACATTCCCTGACATGTGAGGAAGGACTCAAACCAGACGTTTTTGTGTTCATGTAAAATTTTTACCAAGGTCCCTAGAGGTCGCACATGCATAACTACTGAATTTACCCACTGTGCCTCTAGCTCTCTCTCGGCTTTGCATTAGTAAGACAAATGGCTAATTCACTATAGACAAATGTTGTGCATTCCATGATTAAACACAAGCCTCCTCAAACTTGGCTTCATTTATTTCCTCTGCAATGAAATATGTGCCGGTTTGTATTTTTTCATTACTACATAAATACAAGCAGTTTTTAAAATGCTGGAGGAATTATCAAAGCAGAATCTTTCATTCTAACAAGAATATGGGTTTTGGTCACTATTTTTTCCTTCTGCCACATAGTTATTTATTGATATTATTTAAATATGTTTAAAGAATTTGAATAATTGCTGAAGATCTTTCCCTTAGGAATTCAATTAAATCTAACCCCAAATCTGTAGCCATTGTTATTAGGGTTTATATAGTGTTAATTGTTAGTAGGCCCTAATTATACAGTTGTCAGTATTAGCATAGATAACAAGACATACCTTGTAGCACATTCATGACCATGCTTGCTTGATGCCCAGTCTCATTAAATACTTGGGCAGATGTTTTTTCGTTGGTGGTTGGGGTTTCATGTTTTGTGTTGTTTGGGGGGNTATATCATAGAGACCTTGTGCATGACATGACCTCTATCAAACCTTCTCCTTATATGCCCAAGACTGCACAACAAGAATTGGCTTTTTTTCACTGTTGTTATAAAGACTGTTGCAGCAGTCCAGTGGTATTATCTATGTTCAACTTTTTCAATTAAGATTTCCTCTGTAGAATAAGGCTCTGCTGTATTGATGGAGAAGTAATTCATCAATATCTAAACCTCTATCTTTTTACAAGCATGTACATACTAAGGAAGCCTCCCTCTTTGCTGTTCACAGTGACCTCTATTGCTATCTAGCCTTGCTAGATATGCACACACTCAGCTTACTCTCACTTCAGCCAACAAAGGATAGTGCCAAATTTATCCTCTCCTGATATAAATAGCAGATCATACTGTCCCTGATGTAAATGAAAGTAAAGTCTCATAAGTGATATTGCTAATCCATGTGCAAAAAAGCTCAAAAATAAAACATGTTTCTGATTTAAACCTCCCCAACCATGTAGAGCATGTAACCCAGTGCAAAAAACTCTAGAAACTTGGCTGTAACACATTAGATGACCAAGGAGCAAGAGTCTGTGCTTTGAAACAGGTAAGACAGAGGGAACAAACCAACAGGTCAAAATTATTCTTCCAGTTTTTGAAATCAACTTAATGCCTGAATGCCTGTAGCTTTGTGGTCTTAGCATCTTATGTAATCACAAACAGGAAAGAGTGCAATAGCCCATTACTTCAGGCTGTCAGATGAATCACTACATCTTCCTTTTGAGTTTTCACCAACAGTTTCCCAAATAAAACACAGGAACAAAGAGATGCCTGATCTTACCCAAAAGCAGGGGCTTTGATCTTCATTTTCACTTCTCAAGCTTCACTATACGCTGCAATTTCTTCCCTGCTTTACCCACAGTTGTCCACTAGCCAAGGAAAGGGCCTGTACCTGCCTATGGCTTGTACTTGTGTTCTGCTGCACCTACCACCATTTCAGCAGGTACACAGTAGAAGTACACAGCAGCTCAGATATGAAACCATTTGTCAAGAATTTCAACAAACATTTTTGGCCTACTTAAGACTAACGTATTCTAATTTTATCACTTGCTTGTGTTATATCAATACCTACAAAATTTTCAATTTTATTAAAATGTCACTTTTTTTTTTTTTGGCATGTCTCTCTTATGGAGAATAATAACAAGAAATAACCATGGTGACAAAATAAAAAAAAAAATCTTTTTGAATACCTTGAAACAATTTTTTAGTAACTTCTTGACAGTTACCATAAGCAAAACATGTGCGCTTTTCACAAAATGCAAGTTATATTATTGTCACTGTAGGCAACAGAGATAAATTATAGGTAATTTCCACTTCTTAAGTCCCGTTTCTATGGTTATAGGAGCAACTGCCATTACTTCAGAGCTTGTTACCATGGTTATTTCAGGTAATTCTGGGGTTTTAATACCCTTAAACCTGAAGTGATACTTTTTCCTCCTATTTTGCAGTTGAACAAAATCATAGTTCAACTTCACTGGGAACACAACTCTTCCAGCTAAAATAAAAAACAACATATAGCACACATATACAAGGAGACAAGTCAAAGCGAATTACTTACCACTAGCATCTAGCAGATGCTCTTCACCTAAAAGGACAGCATCACTTTCCCACACACCATTCTATGGAAAAAGGGAAGTGTTTCCTTTAGGGTGTGAATTCTCTAACTGCCCTCAGCTGTGCAGCCTACTCTCCCTGGCCATCCAGATCCCTGATGAGTCTGCAGAAGTACTTTGGATATCCCAGCTTTGAGAGCTGACTGATGAGGTGCCTCCCATCACTGTAACAGTGATTGTCATTGGGGATTCTGGATTCACTCACCTCCAAGTCATCCAGCACTTATGCTTAATTCAAGTGCACCAGAAAGTAAATGGGCTTAATAGAGTCTTGTGGTAATTGAGCAGCCTTCACCACTTTATCAACTCAAAGAGCACCAAGACCTTCACCTAGGTCCTGCAGGCAACTCTTTGGATTTGAAGATGGCCAGGATAAGTCCGGTTGAACCTTTGTGTAGGAAAGAGGTGGCAGAATGTTTTATTTACCAGCAGCTGGGTGGTGATAAATATTACTCTAAGGTTAAAGTGATTCTTCATCCTGAGCAATTTTTCACATGCTGCTGCCTGCCTTTCCAAGAGGTCTTTGTGCAAATGCTGCTCTTGACCTAAGTCCATGCACACTGCTCCCACACAGAGAATTTTTCCAAGCTTTATGTAGAGAAAAAAATTTACATAATCTGCCCCTTTTCCTTCACAGTGGGAATTATTTGCTTGAACAAGCTGTTACTTTCACTGAAAAGGGATTTTTCCCTACAGTAACTTGCTATAACAGATATGAGGTCAGGGCACTGGACAGACTCCAATCTGAGTCACTGAGAGACCATATGAAACTGCTAAGCTGGTTTCAGTGTTGTCAGGATTTTGGCCTTTTCATGAACATCTTTTTGAAAGCACAAACAAGACAACACAATTTTTTGATTCTTTAAGAAACATAGAATTTTAAGCCATTTGATTTCAGAGAAAAGGTAGTAACTGTGAAGTAAATGGACCCTAATGACTTGGAATAAGGAAAGAAAATATCGAGATCCCAAGGTGTTTCATATTTTCAATTAATCTTTTCTTTTAAAGTCCCTAAAACCCCCTCATACTTCGGGCTGACAGTGTTACGTCTGTTGTATGGCTGTGATTTTTTTCTTCTCATAGTAATTAACAAGACTCATTGTAGTGGGCTACAGTACTCTGTTCAGATGTTTGATAGAGAAAAAGGTGTTGTTAGTCCTTTTACACAACACTCTAAAGTCAGCTTTATTTATATGTATGGATTTTATTCAAATAATTAACACTTGTCCTCTATTTTAACCATTAATAACATCAGGGCAGTGTACTCTTTTAGAAAAGGCAAAGAAGTATGAGACCTTGGAAATCTATTTTCCTACCAGTGGGTGATTGGTGGAACCTAATATTGATGTTCCACATGAACTGCATCGATCAGTTCTATGTCCGCATAGATTATCAAATACTTTGGTTTAATAAGGATAGATTCATAAATCAAAGCAGTTGGTACTGATGCCCCTCATCAGAAGTTTTTCTCTCATGCTAACATTAGTCTGGTCCTCTGAACTAAACACCCCCACCATGTATTTATTTAATACATGTGCTCAATATCCATCTGATTTAGATTTCCTCAGCATGGGTTACAGTGCATTTTCCATGTACCTCCTAGAGAACACAAACAACCAGGGCATGCATATTGTTGCTTTAAACCAAGATAGCAATCTGGACACTGCCTTTCTATCCCCTTAGATATGAAAAGAGTTTTAGATAGAAAGTAAGCTGTTGGTTGGTTTAAGATACAGAGAGTTGTTAGAGATAGGGTACAGTAAGTCAGGAAATCACTTAAGGGTTTTTTCAGTTCCTTCAGGGTGAGTATGTATTGGCTGAAATTCTTCTACTTCCACTTGAGAGTTCGAGAAGATCTATGACAGGAAGGGCAGGTCTAACTGAGCAAGTTGTGCCCACTCTACACTCAGAAACCTGAGGATGGGGCGAAGGTGTACCTGAAGCTCCTCTGAACCAGAAGTGTTATCACTGTCCACAAAACTATTGTATTTCCTAGCAATATTGCAAATCCTACATTGTATGGATTGACAGGCTACCATGGAATTCTTTGTTGGGATGGAGGTATGCCCATGTCCCTCATTTGGAAAGTATGGTCATTCCCCTAAGTTTTAGATTTCTTTAAGATTCCTTTACAACCACTTATTATGCATACATGCTATGTATTTTCGAAGCTGATACATTGATGTCACCTGAGGTGTTGACATCTGTAGAAAACAGTCCTGCAAATGGCATGGCAAGCTGTTCCATAAAATTCCATATCCTGCCAGGCCAGCTGGCAGAAAGGCACTAGTCTAACCAGTTAAATTACTCAGGCATTTTTTAGTACCAATATTTATTTACAGGCTTGCGACATAAAACAATTAACAAAGCTCTCTCTAGTTCTTTGGACTGCGCTTTCTTATTGAGATATTCATGGCTTCTAAGATCCTGTTAAGTTGAAGGGCTTGTGTTTGCTTCCCTAAAATGTGGGGCCGCTCCTGTTCTGAGTGATATTCTTCAATATTTACAGGATCTGCTTGAAATATATTTATCAACAATAATCTTTCATAACAGTGGCACATTTCTCATTTGGCAATTCTGTTTCATTTTCCGTTTTTAATGGCAACCTTGGACTCTATTATGACAAACTGCTGGCATTTTGCTTGAGCTCAATCAGGGTGATCTTAAGTACGAATCTTTGAAAAATGCCCAAGAAATGCCCTTCAGTCCACACCAGCTGTTCTTTTTCCATTTTACGTTCTCTTGAGGATTGCGATGCTTTTCATTATTTGTCTCCTTTGTACTTGATAATACTAACACTAATCTACCCAGCAAAGCAGTCTCTGACCTAGTCAGATCATACAATGATAAACTAGAAAAAACCACTGATCAGTGACTTTATATGATCCAAATCTCTGATCCTAATATTTAAAGATATGTTTTTGCTTTTCCTGTTTCCTCTTCTTGCATTTTAACCAATGCAAAATTCTGCTTTCAGAGAGAAGAGATTGTAAGAGACTAAAGCATTCCCTGCTTCAAGAAAGCTAACTACAGCATCTATTCATTTGCATTTCAGCAAATACTCACTTCTAATTGTAAACAGTCTTTCTCTAATAAAACATATCTTCATATCTTTCTCCAGCTTGGAAAGATTTTCCCAGCTTGATGTCTGAGAAGACAAGGAACTACCCATGACAAAGATAGATTTAACACTTAAATTTGGCTACATTTTTGTAGCCAGAGAGACATGGCTTTGAGTGTAAGGGAGAAGACAGGGAGGTGTGAGGTAAATGTTTAAAACAGTCTTGGGGATTTAAAAGTCTTCCCTTAAAGTGGCACCTTAAGTGGCAACTAGCACACAGGAGAGTTGAAATTTCTCAATCCTTCCTATGGAAATCCAAGGAATTCTTTTCAGAAAATAATCTTTTATAGAAACTTCCTCTCTGATGTGGAATTAATACACATTGTTAAAAGTCATTGCGTGGTCCATGTCATTTTACACACATTGCTTCAGGAAATACCATTCAACAGTAGAAACTGACTCCTACTATAATGGATCTTCACTAGAATCTCAAGAAAGTAGAAAGAAAATTCCAGCAGATGCAAATTGTAACAACCCATTTGCAAAAGTAAGAAAAAAGCTAATGGACCTCCCTGAAAAACATGACACAGTCTATGTTTCTAAAAGGTCTTCTAGAAGGATCTCAGAGTTCTTCAAAAAAAGAAAGACCCAGCAGTAAGATCAGTCATCCCTGACAGGAGACCCAGGCTGCCAAATTTCCCAGAGGCATAGAGTACACTTTAACTGGTATTTCAGGGAATGTTTGGCTCAGGCAGTAAGGCTTTGCAAGAACTTCTCATTAAGGACAGCAAGAGCAATTTTTGTCATTGGTTTCAAGAAACAGTTTGATTTGTTTATTATAGCACATTTGGTGCCAGGAGAATTACTTTGATGGTTCACAATATCTCTCTGAGTCCTGTGTTGTTGTTACCACAAGACTAAGACAGGAAGGCATATCCCACTGCTAAGTCCCTTCCTTCCCTCACACTGACTTTGATGGATTTCATTCTAGCATAGATCTCAACAGTACCACTTCTGAGACTTTCCATGAAGTGAGATGTGAAGCATATAGACTGCAACATCAGCTAAGCAGAGAAGTGAGCAGGGATAGAGGCTGGCAGAAAAGTCTGGGAAATTGCAGTTGCACATGAGCCCTACAGCTGTGACTTTGGCCATCTTGCACCTCCTGCAGCACTTCAGTGTGTTCTTGTATCCAGTCAACAGCAGGGGCATTCATTTGCCATGGGCAAGCATTTCTGAGGGGAAGTGAGGGAACGTGAGCATTAAAACAGTTCCTGCTCCACCTGGAGCCTAGAGTACCTAAAAATCTAACTGCGGCGTTAGAAGGTCCTCTCCCACCTGCAGAGTGCTTCAGAAACTAGTTGAGGTGGGTAATCTCAAATCACTGATTCTAGTCACATGTTATTGGATGCTCTGGGCCTGGACTTGACCCTTCTCTCCATCTGCCTCCTGCTCCCTAGAATTTCCCCATCAACTACTTGTCTTTTGAGTCTACATTCTCAGTCAAGAAGTATATTGACTGCAAATGGAGGAGGCAGGTCACAGAGGGTATTTCTCATGTGAACTTTTCTTCCATAATTCCCTCCCACACAGAGGACAAAGCCACATTTTTATTATAAATCAACCCAAGAGAATAACCACTATCTGAAAAAAATGTTAACAATTAAACAATAACTCAGGGATTTGGAAATTAAGCACCCTGTGTGTGAACAGATTAATAGAATATTGTCTATGCAGTTCTAGGGAAAACCAATTAAGCTTACTATTTAATGAGCAGTGATGCTCTCTCACATCTGCCAGCAAAATGAATCAACATAATCTATTGCAGGTGGCTGTGTTTTCTATTCACTATATTACAGAAATGATTCAGCACCATAAATTATGGAAGCGTAATCAGCAATTGGTAATATGGGGGAGTTTATTCCTTTCTTAGTTTATAAGCTTATAGATACTGTTATGTCAAAAAACAGCACTCAGATTTGTACCCATTAACATTTACTCATGAAACAGGAGTGTTTTTTTTTACCAGCTCTTAGATCAAATGGCATTTCAAGACATCAGACAAATTGCAAATAATGACAGAAGTTCTAGAATCATCACTTTCCCTCCCAGTTTTGCTTTTCACACAGATGATCAGAAAGTCATTGAATCAGTAGTCAGATTTTCTACTTGCATTGAAAGGAGGATGAAATTTTTGCTGTTCTGTTTCTATGATATTTGAAAGAATCTTGTTATTCAGTAATTAATCTTTTTCCTTTGGTCATGTTGGTCTGACAACATATGTACATGATCTTCCACCAACTTCTAAAAATTTTTATCTTCAGTAGGGAAGTGTTTTGGTATATGTATAAAATAACTGTAGCCCTTAACAAGATTTTGTGTGACCATAGTAAAAAGGACTTCATATTTTTCTAAGATTTGGTAAAATTACTATTTTCTGGAACAATGAACTCTTCTAATATGAATCACAGAAATATGCAGAGTTCCACAGTAAATCCATGAAAACTTGATATAAAGCCACTGAAATAATGGTAATTAAATCAATGAGAAATGTGACCCATAATCATTATCCATAGCTGTGACTACAATCAGGACAAGGGTACCCTACCCTGCGGTCACCTTGAGGTTGATATATGGCTCAAGTAACTGGTGCTGGATTTCCTCCATAAGAAGGAGTAACTCAAATAATTGAGATAGTAACACTACTGCATTGCATCCGTCAACCTATAATACTACTGTACAAAGGAAACTAATTTCTGTTTGATAAAAGAAATCAAAACATATGCAAGATTTTTAGGAAAATAAACTTTCCCTTCTAGTAGACCAAATAGGAACTGGGGACAGAACACATGACATGGTAAGTCTCTGACATCTAAAATTTTAGAAACCTAAAAGGGCAAGTAATGATTCAGAAATTATATTATTTTTCAGTTCATGATAGAGAAAATTTCAACTTAAATTAACAAATAGTAGATTTCCTTTATTACCACAGCATTCTTAACATTATTTTGAAATGTACTCAATTTTTTAAAAATGCTTAAATAAACTAAACACTTTTAGGATCTTTACTATTTATATTTTTGATTGCAGATTAGGTTTTGGGGTTTTTTGGGGGGTGGTGATTTATTTTTGTTCATTTGTCTTTGTTTGAAGAGGCCATTTCTTTCTTTAGCAAAATATAAAAAGTAAGCCAATATATGCTAACTTTAATTTGAAGGCAGATGGTCTCTTCAGCTTGTTTCTTTCTTTTTCAGTAGAAGGCTGAGTACCTTAACTTCACAAAGCACAGGAGGGTCACAGTGGAATCTGATTTACCTTTCCTTTTAGAGCTCCATAGCTCTATAAACGTTTCCACAGATGTGTCCTTATGCCAAGGAGATAGAAAAGGATCCGAATAGACCGATAAACTCACAGGTCAGCAAATTGATTTTTACACCTTGCTTGTGCACTCTGATAGTCTCAAAATTTTCAGTATTTTATTTATATCTAACCAAACACACACGTGTTCTGCCACGCTGTTCAAAAAAAAAAAAGTCCCACCAAAGCATCAGCTTTATGTCAGTTACATGCATCCATACATATTTTCAACACCATTTTCTGAAACGTATGCCATGGGAGGAAGCAAAGTTTTTGTGTATTACTCAAAAAAACATTTCTTTTAACTTTGAGGAATATGCATCAATAGGCTCTGTGTGGAGTATTTAGTGTATCAAATAGCAGATTGTCGGCTGCACCACACAATTTAAGTGAATGCATCAGTATGTAACTGTATGAATGCATATTGACAAGTGGCTGATTCACTGTAGTCGCACTGAATAGAAAAGTCTGTCATAAAAAAATTGCTGCTGTTCAGGAGGAGGTATCTAGAAGTTGATGAAGAGAACACTTGTGGCTGTTGCCCAGTATAAACAAAGACACTGCAGGTACTCCCAAAATTCCAGGCACTGGACAGACTTAGGAAAAATTTGTTTTTTGAAGGTGAGAACACTAGCTTAATGGCTGTACACTGGGCACAAAAGAGTACAAAACCTTTTCCTCTCTGAGCCTTCTTAACAGCTTGCTTCACCCTCACTTGCTGGGGCTCCGAGATCATCTGTGAAAAAGTTATCTTTTCAGGGTGTTAACTGCTCTGCAAGGCTGGAGAGGGAAATAAATCCAAGCTAAGTCTCCTGGATATCAAAGCTCTCTTGACAAAAAAAAAAAAATCCTTAAATCAGACTCTCTCCTTGCCATCTCTTGTGCAGGGTTCACTTAACCCCCCTACACCCAGCACCTTACACAATAGGAACAAAACATAGTTGTTTCCTTAACATTCATAGTTCTGCCATCCATCACTAGGATTTCTTTTGCCATTCGCGTAGACATAATGAGCCTTTCTATAGGAATTTCAGTAGTATTTAAAATCGGAATCCATTAGTGTCTGCTTATTCTAACATGTTTGTGTATGCACAGCTGTACAATTGATACATAGCTGCCCATGTACAATGCCACATTGCAACCTCATAATTCCAGAGTAGCTGTGATTTTTATAGAGGAAAAGTGATCTCTAAAGGATCACAGTAAAATTCTGTGATTTTGCCAGGAAAAACTGGACCTAATATTCATTACTTCCAAACGTCATATTTCAACTGGAGATAGCCTATACCTTTTATGAAATTGTACAAGGATGATATTTCAGTCTGCTCTATCCAGAAAGATGATGATCTAGATTTGACTTAGATGAGTTAAAAAGGTCATATCTTTGTTTCCTCAATGCAATATAAATATAGTTATAAAAATTGACATTTATCCCTCTAATCTTCAGTTATAATTTACAAATAATGCAGTTAAAAAAAAAAAAAGAGAGATTGAAACGCAGCTCATTAACTGAGTTCCTTAACAGCTGGTTTAATTGCATTAAAAAGCTATTCTAAGGCTGAGAATTGTACGGTGTAATTTCTTACTGGTACTGCTGACTTCTCCATTTCATAGTCTTAATACCAATTTTAGGTTAGACATTATGGCTTGTTCATTTTCATCAGCAAGAGTATCCAGTATCTTGCTTTCAATTTTGTCAATTTTGTTCTCCTACATATGTCACATTCCTGCTTTAAAAAGATGAAAGGCTTCTCCATCCCAACTAGTGTGGCAACAGAAAGACTAAAATGCAGTAAATGACATTGGATCTGATTCTGACAGAAAACGTGAGTGCAGTATTTACAAACACAAAAGGATGAGACAAATTCTGATGAGACCAAACAATGGGGATTGTTCACAAGCAGCTCATATGGAATTTCAGCTTGATAAGAATCAGAATCTTGCAGTAAGGACAGGGGTCATTTAATAATAATATCCATAAATGTGCACATGTACTTACATAACTGCACTCGTTATTTGAAGAAAATAAGCCACTTCTTGGGGCATTTTCCTCACTAAAAACAGATAAATTAAATCTTCCTGCTGCCCTTTTCTCTTCTCATATTGGACACAGAGACAGATCCTTCACGCCATGTAAGCCGTTGCTGATACAGCCTAGTTTAAATACAGCTCCTGAAAGTATACTTTATCTTGGTACCAGCTCCTATCCATGACAAGAGCGGTGTAAGTCTCTCAGGTCTTCTCTAGCCCATTGGCAACATTCACATCAGGTCTCCCTTTTCTCTGCTCCTTTAAATATTATAGGAAAATGTCTCTCATAAATGAATCCTTTGCAAGGATGCTAACTGACAAAATGTTAACTGAAGTTCTATGAAGTTCTATGCAATAAGCATAGAAGTATAGATATGTGCTGTCTCTTAATAAAAGAAATTCTCAAAATTACATATTGTTTTCTTGAAGAAAATGAAAGTAACATACCAAAGCTTCTTGGAATGATATTTGTATGTATAAATAAGTTTTGAGAGATTTTTTTCCTAATTTTCCTAAAAAAAACCCCTGGATATTTAATTACTTCAACAAATACCTTGTACAACTAATGCATTCACAGAATGTAATCTTGCACACTTACAATAAGTATTTGCTTACAAAAAGTTATATGCCAAATCCACAAGAGGGTCACAGTAAAATCTGATTTGCCTTCCCTTTTAGAGCTCTTCTGTCATTTAATCATGAAGGAAAAAGAATAAGATACAATTTTAAAAGGTCAATTGCTCATAAGTAAATTGTTGATGACAGTCCACAGAAATAGCCTAGAAACACCCTGTGGGCTGAAATATATTTTATTAAGTTTTTGAGTGCTCCCATGCAAAAAATATGTTCCATATATATTCTGATGATTGATAAGCAGCAGGAGTTAAACTGGACAATTACATATTAAATACTAATTAACTACTTGTTAATTGGTGTTTATTTGTTGTTCTATATTCTTCAAATGTGCTAATATGGCAAGGTTTTGACATCATGAAATATAATTGTAAGAATCACATGTTTAAAGCCCAGATAAGTGAAAAATGATGATTTTAAAATGTTATTTCACTTTTTCTTCAGCTCAGTTTATGATTCTTTACGTTCTATTGCCAACATGCACACAATTTGGTTACTGCACCTTCAAACTTTTGGATTTCTTTTTAAGGGAAATCTCAGTCTTAAAAATGTCTTGAATTTGGATTGCTTGATTTGAGAATATGTAGACTGTCTATGTAATATAGTTTTATTTTTTAAAAAATCATGTATTCTCCTTAAACACTATAACATAGTTTTTGTCTATCAATGTGCATGCTTGAAAGACTAAGTATTTCCTGCACTAAGTCAGACAATACCACAACCTGGCAGCCCGGGGATTTGGCAGGAGCATTCTGTGCTGAGTTAGGAACTGGCTGAATGGCCAAGCCCAGAGAGTGGTTGTGAATGGTGTCACATCCAGTTGGCAACCGGTCACTAGTGGTGTCCCTCAGGGATTGGTACTGGCCCCTGTTCTGTTTAATATCTTTATAGATGACCTTGATGAGGGGTTTGAGTCCTTCATTAGTAAGTTTGCAGATGACACCAAGGTCTTACCCTCTGTTGGAGGGTAAGAGGGCCCTGCAGAGGGGTCTGGACAGGCTGGAGAGATGGGCAGATTCCGATGGGATGAGATTCATCATGTCCAAGTGCTGGGTCTTACACTTTTGTTACAATAACCCCATGCAGATCTATAAGCTGGGGTTGGAGTGGCTGGAGAGTGGGCAGGCAGAGAGGGACTTGGGAGTGCTGGTGGATGGGAGACTTGACATGAGCCAGCAGTGTGCCCAGGTGGCCAAGAAGGCCAATGGCATCCTGGCCTGCATCAGGAATGGTGTGACATGCAGAACTAGGGAAGTTAGTCTTCCTTTGTACTTGGCACTGGTCAGGCCACAGCTCGAGTGCTGTGTCCAGTCCCGGGCCCCTCAGTGTAGGAGAGATGTTGAGTTATTGGAATGTGTTCAGAGAATGGCAACAAGGATGGTGAAGGGGCTGGAGCACAAGCCCTATGATGAGCAGTTGAGGGAGCTGGGGTTGTTCAGCCTGGAGAAGAGGAGGCTCAGGGGTGACCTTACCGCTGTCTATAACTACCTGAAAGGAGGTTGTAGTCAGGTGGGGGTCTATCTCTTCTCTCAGGTAACTGGTGACTGAACAAGAGGGCACAGTCTCAAGCTCCATCAGGGGAAGTTTAGACTTGATATTAGGAAGAAATTTTTCACACAAAGGGTGATCCACCATTGGAATGGGCTTCCCAGGGAGGTGGTGGAGTCACCAACCCTGGAGTTGTTCAAGAGTAGGCTGGATGAGGCACTTGTTACCATGGTTTAGATGATGGGCTGTTAGATTACAGGTTGGATTTGATGATCTTTAAGGTCTTTTCCAACCTTGTTGATACTATGTGATACTGTAACCTACTACTTCACAATTTTCGTATTAAAGTATCAGTAATAAGAAATTTTTGATTTGAATTAAATGTTACTGGACGAATCAGCCAAAATAGTTTTTACTTTTTTTGCCCATCTGAAGCAACGTAATGCAGTCATAGAGTATTTGCTCAATGGGTTTCCACAAATTCTGCTTCATTTGATTAGTTTATTCACAAGGTCTTAATTTCTTCCTTCCTATAACGCTGTAGTGGGTTGAAAAGGGAGGGAGGGGTGCGGGGGGGGTGCTGGCAGGTTCTTGGAGGGAGCGGGGAGGGGAAAAGGGGACGGGATCCCCCTGTTCTCAGTGTAAACCCTGGTTTTTCAGTTTTTTTTCCTTCCCTCGCTCCTCTCCCTGATTCACTGCGGCTCCCGGGAGCCCACGGTGCCGGTGCGGGCTT
>VXBA01005922.1:167104-182333 GCA_013399895.1 Serilophus lunatus
CGTGGCTTGACTCAGCCCACCTCCTTCGGCATTGGAGCCACACGAGCACAACTACAGGTTGAAAGCTTCCCCAAATAACATCCCGGGTTGGGGGGGGAGAACCTTTCACTATGTTGTGTTTTTCAGAGATTCCAAGGGCTAGGAGTTGGCTACCATCAGAGAGGGAGAAGAAAGAGAAAGTGGCTCTTCCTTTCCACTGCTTCTCTGTGGCCAGTTTGGCTGGCCTTTGAAAGCAGTTCCCTTATTCCTTTTTTCTTGGTTTTCCTTTTTGTGGTTTTGCTAGGTGCTTGTTTTTTTGTGTTGAGTCTGGGGTTCCCTAAACTGTGTTTCCTTTGAGCTCCATCAAATAAAGTGTTTCGCTGTTGTCACATTCTGTCATTCTTCTCGTCACTATTAAGAGTGCCCCCTAGTTAATATTGTGGGGCTTAAACCACCACAAACGCCACAGCCACACATCCACTGAACTCTCTTCCCATATATACCACCCATAATACTTCTTCCAGCTTCTATGCAGATTGAAATTTGTATATTCATGTGCAATTTAAATTCCCCTTCCAGACAGCCCTCACTTTTGATTACACTATCTCTGCAATATTGTAGAATCGTAGAATGGCCTGGGTTAAAAGGAATCTTAAAGGTCTTCTGATTCCAATCCCTTACCATGGGCAGGGACACCTTTGACTAGACCAGATTGCTCATAACTCCATCCAGCCTGGCCTAGAATATATCCAGGGATGGGGCATCCACAGCTTCTCTGGACATATCGAGTCAGAATCAGTCTATCCTTATAGACAGATACATGTGTTTTTTTTCCCAGAAAAACTGTAGTCAGATATTTCAAAACCATGTTTCTAGTAAGCATGAGGCTGTAGGTCAATGTTATATTTTGGACATCAGCCCCTTATATTATTCTAGATAAAAAGAAGTAATTCTCTGATCTCTTTGTGAGAGAGTGGAATATTTGGCTCCTATTTGAAATACCAAGATGCAAGCTATTCTCTGAAAGTCGTTATCTTATCAAGGTTTATGTAAGTTGTCAGCCATTTAGAGAGCAGGTATTTATACAGAGGTGTGGGATGTATTTTCCCTGGGTACTGAAACTGCCAGTGATGATTCTCTGGTCAGTCTGTAGCTACCCCTAAAATGATTTTGAGGAGGTAAGTTTCTCCTGTGTAGACCTGGAAAGACATCATGCAAGGGTCTTAGTGACATGAGAAATCTAGAAACCTGGCTTTTCCTTGTCCCATTTGAGGGACAACAGGCTGATTCTCTCCAGTCAGAATGCTTAGCAAATGCAGGGATCATTCCTTCCCAACAAAGATGTTGCCAATGTCAGTATCTTCCTAAAATAAATTCCATTTTAATAAACCTTTATTTTCTGATCTAGAAGAATTTTACCAAAAAATTCACCCCAATTCTGTTATTAACCTTAGTCCATTTTTGTCAGTGGTCATTTGCTAGTTCACTTACTCTGACACCCACTAGAGATCTTTGTTCAAAAGCACTCAAAAATATAAGTGCATCATTATATTTTGGATCGAATTTCATTATTTAACTCCATCACATATACAGTGATTTCTAGAATTTAAATATATTCTAAATAAGGATACTGTCTGCAGGCTTATTTCTCTCAAGCAATGCTAACACTAAAAAAAAAAAAAATAAATAGCTCCTGCAATATTAAGGGAGAGGAAAGAAATATTTAAAGATTTATTCAAAAAAGCTTGAAATTATTTGGCCTGCAGGATCTGTTTCAATACAAAAAACATTTCTGCACACATATATGCATATTTTTTCTGATATGCAGAAAAGTAGCACAATCTTCAAGAAGCATACAGCATCTGACTTTCAATACCTACAGCCTCTTTTGCTTAAGAACAAAATCAAAGCTACTCAAAGCCCTGGGTCACATCTTCAGTTAGCCATTTCACATGCAACTTTTGAAGAAAAAATGAAAAAAATTCCATGCGTCTAACCCAAATCCTTTGATGTAATTTTTTATTTTTAGATGTAATGGACTTAAAATTAGGCCTTTTTTAATTTAGAATATTTTTTTTTTTCATTTTTTTTGTCTTTTAATAAAACTCTTCAATGCTGGTTCACAACACTGGAATTATTCCGAACAGGTAAGAAACCTTTTTTTTTTTTTTTAATCAAAATCTATTTTTTCCCACTCTTGTATAAACTATTTATGTTTTGCATAAAATACCTAAGATAAAATAGAACTGATAAGAAACTGCAGAAAATTTTTGAATTATAAAACCAATATCAGTGTATTTATGCTTTCTATGACTGATGTTGTTGTAAAGCTCCTATGTCTAAAGCTCCAAAATATTAAAGGAGAAAGTTTCAAAAATTAGAATAAGCATGAGATATTAAAAAGTTAAAGCAGAGAAGTCCTTTGCTAAACAAAGAGCCCTTTGCTTCAGGACTCAGGAAGACTTTATTGCCACTAGTGATTCACTGTATGTCAGGGAGCAATTAACATCTCTGCCACAGACTGCTGCATATCCTTGGTAAAACAAACTGTACTGTGTTACCTGTGCTGGGAATTTGTGAAGGTGGGAGCTGCAGCTTAATTGTTTTTGAAATTTATAAAATTACACCTGATCTCTAAACTTAGAGACCTTCCTCCTCCCACAAAATATCATATATCTAAAATAAAAATAAAAAAAAAAAAGTATTTCCAGCCCTGCAGAAACACTCATGCTTAATTTTCAAGATCCTTAAGAAATATGGAAAGGACACAGTGATCTTCATTGTCATGCTCTGAAGATCAAAATGGTGGATTCAAGTAAGAAAAGACTTATAAGGGATGCTGTAATTTCAACTCCGTAGCTTTGGGCAGAGGAATTTGAGGCAACCAGGGTGACAGCCACTACTCACTTTTGACACCAAGTTTGTGCAGTACTTTAAGATCCACACTTGGGAAGAGGAGGTGCATATCCACAGCACTTGCTTTAAAAGTACCCAAGGAACCTCAGCTGTCCAGTCTTGGTAAATCCAGGTCCCTTTAGCTTTAGAATTATGTAATGTTCAGTTGCTATGGAAACAAGTTGGGGATTTTTTTTCCCCTAAATACTTGTGTCAATAAACACATACAGTATATTGTATGTCTCAGCTGCCAGAATGACTTATGCCCTCTTTGCTTCAACATGAATACCTGTATTTATGCAGAAATGGAAAATGTGGTTATTTCTTGTATGACTGACTGTGCTCCTTTTGGCATAATATCCTCTTATGAATAGTCAGGTGAAAATAGCCTACTTAATTTCATAATAATAAATTAGTCTGACTCAGAGAGAAACAAAGGGTAGAAAGGAGAGCACGAATTAAAGTTTTGGGCTGTTCTGTTGAAACTCAAGCCATTTAATTCCCACACATCCAAGTATATAAAAACGAGGCTCTGGAGAAGTAGGGGTTCTATAGAAAAGAAAATTTTAAGACCTGACTGGCCCATGGTTATGTAAGGAAATGAAGATTGAGCAGCTGCACTGACATTTCGTTTCTGGATAGGAGAGGATGTCAGTGAGTCATTCCTCATTGCTATGCCAGCATACCTTTCCTACACAAGTTTTCATTAAGGTTAAAAACAAATGAGAAGGCAATGCATTTCAGCTCGCACCAATGTGTCACTGACAAGTAGCATGAGTAAGTGACCTGTCACAGTGACCCAAATCAAAGTATTCTCGTTTGGATAGCTCAAGAGCAAGTATTTCTTATGTGAAATTCAGATAGGGCATGCTATGTAGAAATTAAATTAGGTTTTACTCTTGCACTGTGAAAGTCCATAGAGCCTACATTCACAGATATTCACGTCATATAAAGGAAGCCTGAATTACCACGCACAAAGGAATATAAATGGCAAGTATAAGAAACTAATACAATATATGATGAATTAAGTATGGAGATAAAAAGAGACACAGCATAATCAGTACCTGCCTCTGGTAATGCTAAAATTTGATCAAGAAAGAATAGGTCTCGTATGCAGAATATTAGTCAGAGCTCAAAGAGGAATATTAGTCAGAAACTAAAACTTCCTTAGCAAAGTATTTAGGTATAGCGCAGAAAAGCTACGCAGGACTAGCCAGGACATTTTATGCTGTTTTAAGGCCTGCAGTCAGCATCTTCTCAGGTAACCTCATGTTAATTCTTGCTCAGTAAAGATATCAATGCGCTTACATACACAGGTAATGCTGGCCCTTCTAAGAGACATTTTGGGCTTCTTTCAAACTCCCACCCATACTTCTCTTCAAAGTGACCAGGCAGGCATAAACCCTCTTGCAGACCTCCCCCCAAACTTATGGAAAGCTCAGCTAAACACCATCTGTGCAATAAAAGCTCTTGCCCATGCCTTGGACTCTACTCCAGACGATGCTCCCCTGAGTTTCCCACATACCTATCTTGAGCCCTGGCCTCTTACCTGGGTGAAGCCAGGGACAGCCCATTGTCAGTGAAAGTAAACACAAGCCACATCTGTTAAGTGGAAGAACCACTGACCCTAGAGGGAAAGACATCGTTCTGGCACACAATTGCACTTCAACAAATGTAGCTTCTGTGAAAGTCAGATCACTGGCCAAGCAGGAAAACAAAGGTAGTGACAGCACCAATTCCTTTCTATGGAGTAATTCCACATCCACCAGCCAAGGAACACTATTGTTTGACCTTCTAGTTGGTGAGGCTGAAGAGTTTTTGTACAGGTTGTTCCAGAATTGATATATTGCTTCTGTTTCTGTCTTTAGCAGCAGCAAAATCATACACTACTAGAGTTTTACCTTCTTTCTGAAAGTAAAAACCACTGTTTCTTTCATTGTTTTTCATATGTTCTAAGTCCTGATCTAGAAGGTTATCTCCAGATAATAGCAGAATGACTGTTTCACAGCTGTTACATGATCACTTGCAATTGCACTGGACTACAATTACTGAGTCATTTACAGTCCCCTATACTATGATCCTCAAATGCTTCTTGTTTCACTTCTCCCAGGGGGAGCCTTTCTCCTCTTGCTTTTTTCAGAGCTAGCACTTAAGGTTCTCTACTAAAACACATGAAAGAAAAGTCACTGTCCAAAGGTTATCCCACATCTAGGAGTGGAGACACACAGGCTGAAAAACCTGAAAAAATATCTTGCATAACTGGAGACATTATCTGGTACACACACACACATAGACACAGACACACACATACACATACAGCCCTACACACTCTATAATATCTGTATTTACTTATTCACAGTCTTTCTCAGTTTTCTCCGACAAAATTTACCTTGTCCTGTCAGAAAGCACTTTGCAGGCCTGCTGACTCAGGAGCAGTCAGTCACAGGGTTGTTAAGCAGATGCTCCATCTGATACATTGGATGCATGTCCCCAGATATGACTCAACTTAGTCAAGATGACACACAGAATGTGTAACCCAGTCAATCAGCATCTATCCTAGCAGTCTGCACACTATAACCAAGTTTTTTATCCTAAAACATTTCCCATAAATTATCAGAGAAGTGTTCAACTGAAGTAATTCTTTCTAGAAAACAATACACCTTCTTTGATCCCCTATCTGCTCCCAACACAGACTCTCTCACCCTTTTTCTTCCCTTCATTTCAGACCCATCTCCACCACCAGCTAGCTCACCTGCATCTCAGCCTGATTTATGTGCTTGCCCTTCTCTATAAAACATCCTCTTTCTAGGAAGGGCAGGGCAGATACAATCATACTCTCTGACTATAGCTGGAGTTTCTGATCGACAGCTGTTTTGTCTTTCTAGTGTTATGCAAAAATGATAGCCAAAGGAAGGAAGAAGAGTCTCTATACAGGGATCACGATGAGAAGATCTCTCTGCCCATTCCACCATCATCACAGGCTGAGGTCAGACCAAGGTTCAGCAAGTCCGTAACTTAGGGCTCTAGCATCTTGGTGTTCCTAAAATGTTGGCATAAGCCTGCTGTCATGCAGGATTATCTGCAAAAGGGGCATTTCATGCTCTCCTCTGTTTAATCACAGTACCGTGCAGTTAGAGACATGCATATCGTGATACATTTTGAAAGCTGGGGTTTTGAGGCTTAATTTTGAGAGTTTAAAAGTTAGCTTAAGTAACTCTGTCTCTCTAGCAAAACGTGAAGTTAGCTTGAAAAATTTCTGTCTGAGAAACAGCAAAGCAAAAAGGAAACAATATCCTAATTTTTCAAAACAATGGTAAAACATTCTCAAAATACATCTGTAAGCAGCTTAGGACCTTTCAAGATAGTTTGGATCTCTCACACAACAATAGCTATTTTCCCTTATCAACAGGTGCTCTGAAAAATATATTTTTCAGAGCCTTTCTCATGCTTTTCTGAAAAACAGTTCTAGCCAGTATCAAAATAATAGTGAAAGTTCCCAAAGCAAAGAGAATTGATTTCATGCTTAACCTTAGCCAATGGAATGATTAAAAACAAGTGTATCTGCCAACGAAATTGTAACGCGCTGGTTTCTAAAAGCTATAAAGGCTGTGAGTTTTCTCATTAAATTGGCTTCCTGGCTGAACCCCTGGCTCACTCGTTTTCTAAGTCAGACGCTCCCGATTACAACACCTGCAGATACCCATTTGAGCCAGTACTGGAGCAGAATATTCTTGATATAGAAACAGACCTTATCCTCCTTTCTTGTACTGGATATTTTCTTCATTCTCACAGTCTTTCCAAGAGCCTTTTCTCATCCCATCCTTATGGCATGCCAGGCTTCTGACAGATGATGTGTTCTCTTCCCCATGAGCTCTCTTAGAAAATTGAGTGACCGATCTCCACAGGCAAACTAGTTTGTTCTGTGTTTAAACTGAGCTGCCTAAGCCAGGCTAGGAGTCTTTTTTTTAACTCTCAGAAAAGAAGAGAAACCTGACTCAAAACTGAGGCAACACTTCATATAGTAACAGGTAGAAAAAGCTGCTTCAAGAGGAAGAGCTCTGAGAGTTTTGCAGAAAGAAGTTGTAACAACTCTAACGCTGAACTCCCCAGCTGGAAGTGATACTGCTGTGAGACATTATTGTAATGTTCGTCCTTTGTTTCTGTGACATTACCAACTTCATGTTTATAAATTAGTAAAGAAGCTGGCACAGAACACAGTTCACCTATGGGCTAGAAACAGGTAAAATCCAGAAACTAAAATTCAATTTACAGTAAAATTTGGAGCTATAAATTATTTATAAGAATTTAAGTCTGAAGGCTCTCCTACAATCATTTTTGTTCACTTAGAAAAATAAACGTACTCAGGACAAGCCAGGAATTTATTAGCAATTTAAATGTGCAATATGCATTATGAAAAATCAATAAAGTAGTAGTTATGCATGAAATTACAGTGTGATTTGTAGTTTTAAAGCAGTAACTTTACAGTCATTTGGAAAACAGACAAAGACATAATGTAATGTTAATAAATCTTATCTCAGTGCCTTAACAGCCTTTACTTACGTGAGGCTTTGCTCTAGAGGAAAGTCTCAGGTAGCTTAAATACTTAAGGAAGACATGTTAACCAGCACTCCTATCTCACTGCTGTTTTATCACATAAAAGACATACAACACATTTGGTGCAAACTACATAAATCAAGAACACAACTACTAGCTCACTTATCAGAAAAACGTTTTCTGGAAGCATTCAACCTAATGCATAGATATTGTGAGATTATCAAATGCTTTAAATCAAACTATCTAGGCGTCTTAATTAAGAGACGGAACATAGAAATCTTTATACTGGACTATACTTATATTGCACTATGAGGTCTGACATAAAAACTGTCCTCATCAGTGATATCATCTCGACAAAGGTGACATGTTCTTTCAAAGGTAAGGAGGACTAGAAGTCAGAAAACTGTTGGTGTCTGTCCAGTTACACATATTACACACTGACTTAACAAGGTTGGAAAATACCATAGAGATCATCAAGTCCAAACTTTTACCTAACCTAACAACCTATCCAACACCAATCCATCATCTAAACCATCTAAACCATGTAACTAAGTTCACCATCCAACCTATCCTTATACACATCCAGGGACAGTGACTCTACCACCTCCCTGGGAAGCCCATCCCAATGGGAAATCACTCTCACTGTGAAAAAGTTTTTCCTAATATCCAACCTAAACCTCCCCTGACGCAGCCTAAGACTGTGTCCTCTCGTCCTGTCACTGGGAGCCTGAGAGAAGAGACTGACCCCCGCCTGACTACAACCTCCTTTCAGGTAGTTATAGACAGCAATAAGGTCACCCCTGAGCCTCCTCTTCTCCAGACTGAACAACCCCAGCTCCCTCAGCCGTTCCTCATGGAGCTTGTGCTCCAGCCCCTTCACCATCCTCGTTGCCCTTCTCTGGACACATTCCAGCAACTCAATATCCTTCTTAAACTGAGGGGCCCAGAACTGGACACAGTACTCGAGCTGTGGCCTGACCAGTGCCAAGTACAAAGGAAGGGTAACTTCCCTGGTCCTACTGGCAACACTATTCTTGATGCAGGCCAGGATGCCATTGGCCTTCTTGGCCACCTGGGCACACTGCTGACTCATATTCAGATTCCTATCAGTGAACACTGCCAAGTCCCTCTCCACCTGGCCATTCTCCAGCCACACTGACCCCAGCCTATAACTCTGCATGGGGTTATTGCGGCCAAAGTGTAAAACCTGGTACTTGGATTTATTAAACCTCATACTATTGGATTCAGCCCAACTGTCCAGCCTGTCAAGGCCTCTTTGCAGAGCCCTCCTACCCTCTGACAGACTGACACCTATTCCAAGCTTGGTGTCATCCGCAAACTTACTAATAATGGATTCCATCCCATTGTCCAGGTCATCAATAAAGATATTGAACAAAACTGGCCCCAACACTGAACCCAGGGGACCCTGCTGGTGACCGGCCTCCAACTGGATGTGACACCGTTCACCACCACTCTCTGAGCTCAGCCATCCAGCCAATTCTTAACCCAGGACAAAGCAAACCTGTCTAAGCCACAATCTGCCAGTTTCACCAGGAGTTTACTATGGGAGATGGTGTCAGAAGCTTTACTAAAATCTAGGTACACTACATCCATAGTAGTGGGGAAATCATTGGGGAAATCATTCAAATCTTGGATAAGAGGCGATAAAGAGATACGCTCAAGTGATCCTCTCTGAGATATTTCTAGACTGAGGGGCAGAAAAGGGTAGAAAATAACTGAGGAGATTGCTAGATGCAAATGAATCACAACAGTCTGGATTTCATGAAGTAGTAGGGTATATTCCCCTGGAAGAAAATGTGATACTGAAGGAATAACCTGTATCACATTGGAAAGGTAAAAAATTTGCTTATAAGAAACTACCTGAAAGATTCAAAAAGGCCTGACAACTAAACATATGAGGAAAGATATTCAGAAAATAATTCGTACAACTTAAATCCAACGTATTCCAAACTTTCTGAAGTAATGTAACAAAGATAATAAACATAATAAAAGTTTCTGTTATTCTTATACCATCAATAGAAATCCAGATGGTAATCAAAAATAATTGAAAATTGATGTTGAGGAGAAGAAATTCAGTGCAGTTGGCATTACTGAAACCTGGTGGGTTTCTTGTCTAGAATGATAACAACACAGTTTATAATCTGTTTGGGAAAGGCTATGTAAGGAGAAGAGAGTGTAATTGTGTGCTCATTTTAGAAGGCAATTACTTTCTTTAGAGTTATTGATAACTCAGAACAGCAGGACCTTGAACATACATGGATCAATGAGATCAGTAACAAAACTCAAGAGCGGGTTCTAATGAGGTGATGTTTCAGATCACCTAATCAAACTACAGAGTAGGATGAATTCATCCTTACTTACCAGTGATGGGGCAAGAGGTGTATTTTTTGAAGATTCAGCTCAACAGATGCATGCTGCATGTTTGACTCAGTTTACAGTGAATCATCAATAGAGTTTCTGATATAATATTTATTCTAAAACAAAAACATGTTCTACCCAACATGAGGCAACTTTTGTATAACAAAGCAGATGACCAAATCATTAGACTGGTAGTTGGCAGTTATCTAAGGATCAATGGTAACAATCAAATTGTGTTCAACACGGGTGAAGTTGAACACGGTTTCAAAGGGCTTTGTAGATAAGCATACAGACAGACAGGCAGTACTTTCACAGTGTTAATTTCCAAAAGCCACAGAAAAAGTACAAACAAAACTGAAAGGCAGCTCCAACAATGCAAGTGAAAATCTAAGCCTCTGAAAAATAGTCAGTCAAAAAGCTTCACTTCCATGGTAAAGAAAAAGATCAAAAAATTGGGACACAGCGTGTATTAGAAGATAGCTAGCAAAAAGATAGCAAGTGGCAGCATGCCCCAGGAAGTTGGGAAAGAAGAATAAAGGGGCAATATTGACTCCTGACCTATCAACACTAGTCAATCAAAAGATTTTTTGCGCTAGGCTATGGCACTAAGACTTAACTCTGTGAGCACAGAGGAGCAATGGTGGGGGGGGGGTGTGAGGCACTCGGTACAAAACTGAAGCCACTGACTCCTACTGAGGCTATCCCAGGAGTGGTGCCAACTCACGCATTCCCAGACAAAGTGACAGGAAAATTCTTGGAGTCACCTCACAAGTCAATGTGAGAGGTCACATTGACTGGCGCGGGCCAGTAGCGAGAAATTCACCCTTCTGTGCATGTATCTGTGTGCAGTAAGGGAGATCAGGAGATGGTGTGAACTGTGACAGGACAGGCTGAGAACCTGGACTCATGTCTGTATACATAGGTACATTTTTTCCTGTAAGGGGCTTTCACCCCAACCAGCCAGAGAGGAGCGGTTATCCCTCAGACCTGGAGCTGTAGCAACATTGCCCCTGTCAAACAAATGGACCCTGCAGCACCCCGTAGCATGTGCTTGCTGTAAACAAAGAGAAGCATCAGAAATAGGTGGTAATATTTCCAGGATGAAAATAGAAGCATTGACCATTAGAAATCTGGAATGTTCAAAATATCCTGTTCTATATTTGGAAAGAGACCTCTGCAAGATTAAAAAAAAAAAAAAAAAAAAAAAGGAAAGAAAAAATCAAACAAAACAACCACTGAATAAAAAAAATCTTTTTATTATTCTCACCCTGATGAAATATGCACAAGACTCATCAAAAGAGACATCTATTCCCTGTGATTGGTTTGGTTTTGGTTTTTTTTTTCACTTGTGAAGGTTGTTGTAGGTTTTTTTTGCTTTTTGCTGAAGCTATACAATTTCAAAAAATTGGAAGATCATTATTTATCAGTGTTCAAATGGTAAACCATTCAGCAGTGGCGAGTTCAGTAGATCTCCTAGACAGGCATTAAACCCAAGGAAATTACAGGAAAAAATGAAAAAGGATTGAGCTGATAAAGTATTAAGATAGATAAATAAAGACTTAATGACAATAAAAATGACTTAATAGAAAATCATACCAAGATAATCTGATTTCTTCCTTTGAGGGGATTTTATTTGATTAGTAAATACAACTTCAAAGACCAAAGGTGTTTGGCACATTTTTGGTAGCTTATTATGCAGCATTATAGAACATTCTGATTAAAATTGACACTGTGGGATATGACACATATTAGATGGGATAAGAGCTAAGTTGGGCCAAGAATTATCTCTCAGATCATGAATATTTGTTAATGGGAGTTTTTTCAAAGCGGTCTTTCTACGACTAGGAATAGGTCTGATCTTATTCCACTTTTTCATTAATGAATTGGAATAAATACACAGACAGTGACACAATTAAATTTTTATCTAAGACAAAGACTGATGGGATGACTAATAGCAATCAGAAGAAGACTTGGGTTTACTTGAACAAAATATACTTCAATATATCCAAGCACAAAATAATACGGCAGAAAGGAAGAGTGCACATGGCATCCGTAGAATAGGGAAGATGTAACTCTAAAATGTCTCTTGCAGTTATAGCCAATAAGCAATTCAGTACATGCTCTCCGGGCAGTGTTTTAGGAAAATGGGCTATTATAACCTATAAGCAGCTGAAGTAGGACTGGTATTGGTATGCTACCAGCAGTTCTAGGGGCCAAATTGTGAGAAGGACATTAGAAAACAGAAGAAGGTGAAGGAAAAGGTCATAAAAACTGACTTTGAGAGCTGAAGAAAATGTGCTACAGTGAAAAAATTTAACAGCTCAATTTTGGTATTGAGAGGGCAGGCTGAGAATGGCATGATTGCAGTGTCTAAATACTTTAAAAGTGAAAAAATAGAAAGCACTAAACGGTTCTTTGACGAAGACAGATATAAAAAGAAGCCTAGCTAGAAATTAAGCCAGATAGGAAATCATGCACCAATTTGTAATTGCAAAAACAATTAGCCACTGGGAAAAAAACCATAAAGGAAAGTCCATCTTCATCTCTTGATGTCTTAAGATCATGAGTAGATTCCTTTGTGAAACACATTGCTCTAACAGAGAAGTTATTTTTTAAATCAATGTGTTCAGCTAATAGTCAGCCTGGGAATAAGATCCATAGGAATTTTCTATTTTGCCTGCAGCTCTTTTCTTCAAAAAGGCCAGCTCTCTGACTTTGGGCAGCAGCCTTCCAATCCTTACTCTTATTTCCCTGCTTCTCCAATGGCAGATTCCCAGCTCTGCTTTGGTTCTATAGGAGGGAGATTTCTGCCATCTGCTGCTGTTTCCCATGGAGGATGGCAATTCGTCAACCACTGTGCAAGGGGAGCAGAGATCCCGTGCTACTGTCAGGAGGATGAAGAGGCTTGAAACCTGCTCTAGACCTATAGCTACTAAGATCAAATCTCCTTGCTTTCTTTCTAGTAAGTTACTGAGATTTGAATGATAAGAAGTACAGAAAGCTGCTCATTTTGACAAAGTGGTTCAACTAGCACAAGTATTACAGTTCATGCTAAAATTTATGCATAAAATCAATCTTTCCTCACATAGGACACATCCTTTATTAAAAAGAAATAAAAATAAAAAATCTAATCATATTTGAAAGGTTTTTGGAAAGAGCATTGTCCACCTAACTCAAATGCCCACAAATAGGCAGAGGATACCCGCCACTTGAGAAAAGCCTCCATCGGACTCAGTTGAGTAGGCAGACTGTTTAGATTTGAAGATTAGAAAGGCAATTAATCAGGCACTTCAAAATGTGTAGACACTAGTTAGATCCAGATTGAGTACATGAAATCTCCTTTATAGGCTGGACCATCTGACAAGTCCTTCTGCTATTAAAATCTAAGACTTCCAATAACATTCAAGTGTAGCAAGGCTTATAGGGAGAAGGACTATTTTATGAGACCAAGTGATATATCACAGCTATGTATCACCACTAATACTACTAGTGAAAGGAATAAGATCAGAGGAAAAGCTGCGACTTGCAAACGGACAAGTACAGTGTTTGGTCACAAAGATATCTGACAGACTGTGGGAATGGGGGAAAAAAACCTCCAGATATCAGAGCATTTAAAAGAGCAGTCAAATATTTTCAGGCATTTTGGTTTAACTTCTCATATTTCTTTAATCTTTTACAAATCAAACAAAAGAAATTGGGATATAAAAAATTAGTGTCTGACCCCCGATCCTTGCCCAGGATAAGCTACAATCACAATGGCAGAGCCATTGGCAGTCCCAGTAGGACTCTTTCTAGCCTGAAATACCACCAGCTATGTGGGCAAGGAATGCTGGGCCTGAATGATGCTTATATTCTAGTCCTAGATTTACCTATGCAATAAATTATTTCCCTTGAGGTGCACCTGGCACTTAACTTCATTTATGAAACCACCATTGTCCTGAGATTTGTTCAAAATACTTTTTTTTTTTTTTTTTGAGAGAGAGAGGCATCAGTCTATGCCTTTGAGTTTAAACCTGCATTGACCTGCCTTTGTTTTGGGGTTGGGTTTGTTTTGGGTTTGGTTTTTTTTTTTTTTTTTGGCTGAGAGTGTGATTTGAGTTTCACTTTGGGGAGAGACATTACAGATACATATTTTCTTGGTTTTGAAATATTCCTTCTATAACAAAACAATTGTTCACAAATGATTAGTGAACAGAAAAAAAAAGAGCTAAAGCTGCAATGCATACTTTTTTGTACTAACCAATTCAATCAGAATTACTTCAGGAAAGATTGTTCAGCATGAGCTAGTCATCATACTATGTACTCTTAAGAAACTTATTAGATCTGTAAGTGGTCCATCAAAATTGGTAATTCAGCACTATAAAGTAATTTGAGGGCATGCTTTTTAATATGTGGTGTTTAGGAGGATATTGAAACACCCTCACAATTCTAAAACATGCTTCATTGTCCAAAGAGCATTGAGATTTAAGCTAGCTCATAAGTGTTAAGCAATCAATTCTTGTAGACACAGCTTAAAAGTGCTTTCATTTATTCTGGTTGAATTACAAATGAGTTATTTCATTAGCAGAATTATTATTTTTTTGGGATGAACTCCAGAACATTAAAGCTTTATGTTTAACCTCCATTACAGCTCAGAATTGAATTAACCTCTCTTTCCTATATAAAAGTCACTAATGCACTTTCCTTGTAAAATGCAAATGTCATCACACTATATTTTGCAGAAAGCATTTAGAAAAATTCAGTAGAGATTTATAATATTTTTGTGCAGTCAATTAAAACATCACCTTTTAAGAAAACTAGTTTATTTTCTTTCCTTTCCTATAATTGAATACTGACGCTAGGAAGAACAAATACTTTGGACTTACATGCCATAATGTCAACTTAGTGTCTCAGGGCATGCTGTACAAACACAAAGGCTTCTGTTGAAAACACTGTGCTCAAGGTAGTTAAGAAAATCAATCAAGACTTTATTTCTTCTAAAATATTAATAAGCTTTTTGAAGCCCCTCTGTGTTTAATTCTTTTTTTTCTGTTCCCCATTCAGAATTAGAAGTAAGAAAAACAAAGTATAAATTTGCATGTTGCTGAATTGAAATCACGGATATTGTGAGTGGCTTTAACTCTGATGTTTAAAATCAGAGTTATCATGTAATCATGACTGAGGATCCCAAAAGTCGAGCATTGCATCTCTAGTCACATTTCAACACATTTTTCTAACATTATAAAATAGTTACAATTTAAAAGCATATTCTTGTGATTGCAAGACTTGTCTTTGTTCTGAATGAGAACAGAAAAATTCCATAATTATTACAAAGGAAAAATTTGCAAAAAACATACATCACATAGTTATTAGCTATTTAATTTTCAGTCATTAGCTATTTCTTTAGACTATGGAACACAATTATTACACACACAGAATTAAT
>VXBA01005923.1:0-157780 GCA_013399895.1 Serilophus lunatus
CACAGAAAAACCAATACACCTCTGACCACAAGAGTGCCAAAGATGACTTGCTGGAGAGCACAGGTTGCATGCAAATCACTAGCTTCAAACTATAGTTCTGAAGCCCTAAGTACAGAGCAATTTTTAGCTCCTGGTCTGTTCAGGTCAGGTGACAGACTGCTATCCTTTGCTCACCAACACAGTTGCATTCTGCTTCTGGCACTGAGGCCTTCAAGCTGTGTTAGAGAATACGTGGCATGAATTTATGCAACTCTTTACCCGCTCGACACAGTTTTTGCCTTTGGGTGATGTCTTCAGTACATGTTGTGGTTGCGTGACAGTCTAGGGTAGCTCTGTTAAAGAAGGAGAAGAGAGTTCTTCTTCGGTTCTCTGTATGTGGGCAGTGGTTCCCCACTGTACCAAAACGTCTGTAGAAGCAGATGGATGTAACTGAAGTTACTTGTTTGACTTCAGTCAGGAATTTGTAAAGAAAGAGAACTGGAGATAGACAAGTGTCATTTGAGATGGCTACCAGTGGAGAGCCTGCAGCAAGGATAGGCTGGAACTGTAAGGGACTACTCATGCTGTTCGGCCTTCTGCAGCAATGAGGGATGGGAATGAGTCAGCATTGTCCCAAACTCTGTCTCAAGAAGTGTATCCAGAACAGATAGGGTCTCAGACTGGCAGTCAAGGATTAAATGGAGTCTGTGGCATTCAAGTTTGCTATATTTGCAGAGATGAAAGATAAAGAGAGCGATACATAGCCATGAGCAGTATTTCTGGAAACAGTGTTTGCCTGTAGGTCATAACAATCAATATACAAGCGATTGTGATTTACAAACATTTCTGCCTCCCCGGTGCACCATCTCTGGAGGAAATGGTGTTCTTAGCTATTTAAGATATTGTCTCTGTTACTGAATGTTTAATCACCTTTGCTGTTTTTTAAAGCAGATAGCAGGTGTTAGACTTTCGGATCTACATTGGTTTAGTTCAGGATACAACGTACTAATGTTAAGCAAGTTCTTGAGAGAGAAGCAATTCAAACTCAGTGGGTGCTGAAGTATTACAAACAAATATTGGCCTTTATTCATTAAAGACATGCAAAAGCATTTCATCAGCTATGATAATAGTTGTAATTCTTTGCTGAGTTGTACACTGGAGGTACGGTTTTCAAAGTCGTTCAGCACTGGCCTAGCTGCTATGGCAATGTTACGGGAAATACCTGATCAAATTTCTGTTAAGAGCATGGAAGCAGATTTACTCTGGCATAGGGGAGCTCCTTCAAATTTGATATTGTGCTACTGAAATCAGATTTTAGTGCCTCAGCCAGCTTTGTACAGAAATTTCTAAGTCTTTGGGATTTTATTTTGCACTGCTCCATAGTTTTCAAAGGCTCCACCTTTATTTATCCTGTGATAGTTCTGTGACAGCTATTCATATCTATCTGTACTATCCAGAAGTCAGATTAATTTTTTACTGCTTCTCCTAAGTACATTTCACATTTCCTTTTTGTATAGAACACACAGCTTATAGTTTTTGCCAGTTTTAACAATCAAGACGATAAGACCGTGCATCTGGAGTTTTTGCATTGTAGCCTGCATGTGGGAGGTTGGCTCCAAGTTGTCTCGGTTGTGTTTTCAGTTCCTTGTTGATGTGGGATCTGGGAGTAGTTCTGACCCAGCATTCTGGAACTGATTCAGATAATGCTTCCTTACTGTCTTCTGTCCTTACCACAAAAGTCTGCAGTTAAAAAATCAAAGGTCCAAGCCTTAAGTGTGGTTGTTGTGAAGAGTTTCACTGCAGAGGATGTGTTCTGTTCTGAAGATCACATGTGTGAAACAGGTTTGCTAAATTAAAGTGAAATGCATGCTTTTGAAACTATAGAGAGATATTTCTCACCAGGAGTGGTTTTTTGTTTGTTTTTGCTCATCCAGGTTCACCATTTCGATCTGGCTATATTTACTCCATCACTGTGAAAAGGATCTGTGTGGTATACTCTATTTTATTGATTCGAAAGAGATGTACGGTACTCCTGCTGTATTTCTAAATGAGGAAGGTAAGGGCTATTATTAATGGCTTTCAAAAGGCATCTAATACAATCTTTATAGAAGTGAGTATTCCTAGGAATACCTAGGAAATCAGACCTATTTTGTGAAATTGATCCCTTGAAAATTGCTTCTTCTTGACTATAGTGTCTCAATAGGAAAGTAGCAACTAAATTAATAGGGTAAAACTCAGAAGTAGTTCCATAGCTTCTAGTCTTGGCTAACTAAAGGAAATGTCTACTTTGTCAGGAGAATAGACTGAATCTTACAGGCCAGGAACACTGGGATTAAAGTCTTACCTCAGTGAACAACTTCTATTATTATTATTGAAATGTTGTTTTAAATTGTTCTTAATTCCTGTATATGTACTACATGAAAAATTTCTATAATTTAAAGTAGCCTGAGAAAAAGTCAGAATAATTGAAGGTCTTGCCTACATTGCAGTGTTCAAGAATCACAGTCTATTTCCCCGATCAAAAAAAAGTTAAGAGGTAGCGCTGTCTTAGTCTCACAACATTTGCAGTAGACGACTATTCCTGCCAGAGGACAGCTGGCAGCTGGCTGGCAGGCTTACTGAGGAAATAAGCATGCAGAGTTTTAAAAGTGCATACCTGGCTTTCTTACGGCTTTTTCCCTCTTCTCTGCAAGTTTCACAAATGATCTTGCTGTTTTAATTTTCTGTCTTGTAACCATTCTAGATAATAAATCTAGATGCTTTTTTTTAAAGAGCAAAAAAAATGGAAGTTAGCAGCTTGATTATGAGGTTTGCTTGGAGAGGTTTTAGGGCCAGTGTTATTCTTGGTGTTAGACCAGATTATCATAATAGCCTGTTCTGGTCTTAGGAGCTCAGATCGTGAGTCTGTCTTCTGCAGGTCCAAGTAGTGGAGGGTAGAGTCATCTTGTACTTGATGATTGCACTCACATCCCAGTTGAGTGTTGAGTGGATGCCAATGTCTACTGTTCCCTTCTGCTGCTTATAAGTCACATCTGCTTTCTCTGATGTTTGAAACCAACTGTGGCAGACTCCCTATTTACCTTATGTTTAGTCTGTTTATCCCTTGGAGAGTTGGCTTTCAGTCTGCGGTTCCATGTGGTAGCCTGAGCATTAGCATCCGAAATGTGCAGCATGTGTCTGTGAGATTCTGTGAGAGCTGATGTATGGCTTGGTGAGTGCTCAGATTTCTGTTGGTGATGAAGAGAACAGAATCACTGTGAATAATACATTAGGAAACTCATTCTTACTGTTTCTGTGGTGTCTGTTTCCTTTTTCTTCTTTTGTTGCTCTCAGGTTATGTGCATATTCAGATGCACCTTATGAGGGGAGATGACCTTGCAGTGAAAACTAGCTTCAGCCTTCCTCTGAAGCAGTGGTTTCGACTGGATCTCTCTTTTAAGGGTGGACAGGTATGCTTGCTACTGAATTACTGGGTCAAGGCGCAGATTTGTCTTATTTGATTATGCCTCTGACAAGCTCCTTAATAGCTGAGACTGAAAGAAATACTGTAAATTGTACATGCTCACATAGCAAAAGAATGAAAAGTCTAAAACTAGTTTTTAAGGGATGTTCAGACCCTTCAGCTTTGGGAAATCAACTTTGATTGGCTGAGTTTTCTGGCAACAGCAAGCTATGTGGTGTGATTGACACACTGGAGGGAAGTGATGGCATCCAAAGGGACCAGGCTTGAGGTGGGCCCATGGGAACCTCATGATGTTCAACCAATCCAAGTGCAAGATGCTTCACCTGGGTCAGAGGAATCCCAACCAGAAGTATGGGCTGGGCAGAGTGGATTCAGAACAGCTCTAAGGTGAAGGACTTGCTTCTCTTGATTGACAAGAATCATGGAGTCGTTAAGGTTGAAAAAGATTTCCAAGGTCATAGAGTTAAACCTGTGGTTGAACACCACCTTGTCAACCAAAGCATAGCACTAAGTGCCACATCTAGTCATTTCTTGAATACTTCCAGGGATGGTGACTCCACCACTTCCATGGGTAGTCTGTTCTAGTGCTTGACAACCCTTTCAGTGAGGCCATTTTTCCTAATATCCGATCTATACCTCCCCTGGAGCAACTTGGCACTGTAATAAATGTACACTGTAATATTCATTTATTAAAATTAATATTCTTTGTTCTTTTAGATAGAAGTAAGCAGTGTTGGGAAGAATTTGAAAAGACATCATCATCAGTCTTTTACGTAAGCAGCATTTTCTCCTGTGCGGAGTAATATATATGTATGTGTTCCTGTATGGAAAATGGGAGAAGGAGAGCACAAGTTTGTGACTAAGATTCCAATTGATCTTCAAAATTTCTGTAGTCTTTTTCTACACTATGCTTTGAAAACCAGTTTGTGTTACTGTGCCTACAGTAAGCATGAACTGAATGTTTTTGTTAATGCCATGAGCTGGTTGAGTTAACTTGGTGCCCGATCTAGCACTCGAGTCTGATAACCCTCACTAAAAACTGATTGCCTGGTCAGTATCATTAGGATCAGTCTTCAAATGTAATTTTGGCCTTACTGAAGTCAGGTTTTGCTGTTGCTGTGAGAGAGCTAGGGTTTGAATGGTGAAATTGTTACCTACTCACTTAGTTAGAGAGCAAAATTTCTACAAAAATTATTCTTGCTCTATTCTTTATTCTAAGTAACTGAGTATTGTTTTTAAATTGATCTTTACTTGTTCTCTTTCACTATAATTTATGATTGACTCCTTCTTGTGTAAATAATTAAAAAAACTCACTGTTAAGAAAGAAACAAAATAACAGTGAACTGTATGGCAGACTTCAGTGTTGCTCATTCTCTGCTTTGCTTTGCAAACCAGAAATTGAAAATTTGTAGATTATAACTGTAGGACATAACTTAAATTTTCATATGCCAGTTTTAGAAAAGTACAAGGGAGAAGTGGAACTGAAATCTTTCAGGTTGTGTAATGATGCATGAAACATCAGAAGATACTTACAGGTCAGAAAAATAAAACACCCCACTGGTTTAATATGTTTGTAGACAAGGAATTAGTTAAACATACTCCAAAATTTTATCACACTAAATTGTAGAGTGATTTTGAGAAGAAACAAATAAGAAAAAGATACTAGCAATGAGTTTAAGACTGTCAGAGAAATTCCGAGATACTAATTACTTTTTTACTTCTACAGCACCTTTAGATAGCCAGCTTACTTCTTTTTCATGTTCTCAAGTTTTAGGGAAGATTTCTATTATGATGACACTGCTGGATACTTTGTTCTTGGAGGCAGTGGGTATATAAGTGGTATTGAAGCATTCTTTGGACCTGTGAAATACTATCGGCTCAATGTGTTGGAAACAGAACAGGTAAGTAAAAGCACTATTTGGAAATGTTTAAATATTAGCAGCCAATATGACTGGATTTTTTTAAGAATTCTTACCAAGTGATAAGCTAGTTATGATGTAGCTGATGTGGGAACGTATGCCATATAATAGATGATAACTTTCTGTTGAAATCTAGCAATATTAGTTGCCACTTCAAACACTGAAAGATAATGCTTTGGGAAATGTGTAAAGCGATGTTCATAAATCTACATTTAATATGGACTTGTTTTCAATATTGCTTTGTTACCAGTTTCTGATGATACTGTATTGAACACATTCAATTAAAATCGGTGGTAAGAGTCACATGGGTTTGGTCAGTTTTGGAAATTCATCTACGATTTTTGGATTATGTTGACTGTTTCGAGTCAGTCTATTGCAGGCAGCATCAGATTGTCTGACACACTTAACATGATGTGCCAGATAAGCTGATTGTAGTAAATAATCTGTTTCCTGTTATTTGCCTACAATACTTCTTTCTAGCTGAACAGACAACAACAGATACTGGGGATGCCATTTATCCATCATTTGCCCTTTTATAGATTTCTAACCCTCTTCATGACAAAGACGCAGTGGAACAAATTGAACTCTACCATGAGAGATGTATGGACATTCAAGAAATTGTTTATGAGTACAGAGATATTGTAAGGCAAGGCGAAAAAACGCACAGAAGTTGTAAGTGTTGAACTGTGACATAGAAATTTTAACCTGTCATCTTTGTAGTCCTGTTTTCTTTCCTTTTAAAAGAATCTGGGTATCAATCATCAAAAGTAAACTTAATTGAGCCATATCAAGAAAGAATGCAATTTGAAGAATTTAGCTTTGTTGCTGGTAGCATAAACTATGGTTTTGTCCCTGCAAATACTTTTTTGCCATGGAATACAAACTCTAATCATCTTAATGTATCGTCTCTGCTAAGACAGCTGGCATAAAGGGACAAAGAAGTTATAAGTTTACATGTAGTCTTAACAGGTTTATACTGAAGGATCCACTTTAGTGTAAAAAGTAACATAGGTTACTTTTCATTTTAGTGAAAAGTAACATAGCTTAAATGTGTGCTAAAAACTAACTTGTTTCTAATTACACACTGATTGCATGCATTGTGACCAGAGTATGGAAGAAGAAACTTAATGTATTTGTGAGTGGCTCGTGCTAGCTCTTTGAGTTTTTAGTACCACTTTCTGTTAAGAATGTGCTCATCTTGTCTATGAATTTTTAGTTTACCCTTGAAACACCTTTTTTTCCTACCAGAAGCTTGTTTTCAAGTCCAGCAAAATCAGCTTTCATGTCTTAAATATTTTGTTTTCTCTAGGTTACTATGAAAACTATTACTTGGAGCTGATTCACAAATACGGAGAAATGTCCAAATGCAATGCCTTCATGTGGGGAAAAGAACTCAGGGAAAAGTACCACACTTTGTTCAAACTGCTACAAGAGATAGATTTCAGTAGCCCAGATGGTAATCTTTTTTTTAATTGTTTTTCTTAAATAAGTCCACAATATATGTTATGTAAGGTAGTATTCTTTGACTTCAGTTCATGTGTTACAATCTTTTTTTCATATCGGCTAACTTAGTAAAGGAGTGTCATATGTATTATATGTTGCAATATGCTGTAGCTGAAAGGATGGCTTCTTAGTTAGAAGGAATCATAGAAGCGTGTGGAGCGTGTCCAGAGAAGGGCAACGAGGATGGTAAAGGATGGTGAAGGGGCTGGAGCACAAGCCCTGTGAGGAACGGCTGAGGCAGCTGGGGTTGTTCAGCCTGGAGAAGAGGAGGCTCAGGGGTGACCTTATTGCTGTCTGTAACTACCTGAAAGGAGGCTGTAGTCAGGCGGGGGTTGGTCTCTTCTCTCAGGCTCCCAGTGACAGGACGAGAGGACACAGTCTTAGGCTGAGTCAGGGGAGGTTTAGGTTGGATATCAGGAGGAACTTTTTCACAGTGAGAGTGATCCCCCACTGGAATGGGCTTCCCAGGGAGGTGGTGGAGTCACCGTCCTTGGATGTGTTTAAGGATAGGTTAGATGATGAACTTAGTGGTATGGTTTAACTGGTTTAGATGGTATAGATCTTAGATTGATGTTGGATAGGTTGTTAACCTAGGTAAAGGTTGGACTTGATGATCTCCGTGGTCTCTTCCAACCTTATTAATTCTGTGTGTGTAATTCTGTGTGTGTAAAATATCACTGTGTTTTTAGTGGTTAGTTACTTTGAGATGGCCTTTTGGATTTTTACTCACCCTTCCTAGTCAATAATACCCTATATTTTGATTGTTTTTTGGTTGATATTGTCTGCATTAAGAATACCATTCAGCATGAGAAATAACAGAATCTGTCTCAGTCCCATTAACATACAGAGGGGAAAACAGTTCCTAATTTTAACTCTTGCAATAACTGCATCCTATATTTTATTTTTAGTGTTAGAAGATGGAAGTGATACAGTTGTAGAAGTTGGACGGAGGATATTTGAGAAGGTTGTGAAAGGTCTGTCCAGTGCCAATGGCCTCAGCAATATGAACTCCTCTGTCCCTCTCCTGGTGGATTCCAGCTGTTGTGGATACCATAAGGCTTCCTATTTCCTTGCAGTTATATTTGAAACAGGGCTTGGTGTGCCTGTGGATCGTATAAAGGTAGTGTATTTAAAATGTTTAGTTATGTCTGTGCAACTAATTACCTTTAAAAGCATTTGAAAATGGGATGAATTTATGATCATCTGAATTAAAAGAAATGAAATGGCCTCTACATCCAATCAGTGGTTGAAGGGATTCCCCAGTAAAGCTACTCGTAAATAATTTGATGGCAGTGGTGTCTTTATGAAGTCTAGATGATCAGACTCTTTATCCTGCTCATCCAGAACAAGGAAAGCAATAACTTGGTAAGAACAAAAAATGGTGGTAAAATGAAAATGTACAGCTTTTCCTAGTCACTGTGGAGCTAGGATGAGGTAATAGCCCTCGAGTCACCCACAGTCATTTGTAGACAGGTAGGAAAAACGTTTTACATCAGGCAAATCTCCCAAAGTGGAAAGGTTGCATAACACAGTCAGGAAAGAGGTCCCTTTTTACAGTATGCAAAAACGAGACACTGAGTGTATTATGGTTAAATGATTAAGGGTTAAAGCTGAACAGTTTTCTTGGAAAAAGTGATTGTGCTTCAGCTGTGCAACTGCAGAGTTATGTGAACTCCTGACCTTTTAGGCAGGTTGCAAATAACTGAAATGTTTCCATGTGATTCGATTTCAAGGTCAAATAAAGGGGAGGTGTTTATATGTCAGGGCAAGAGGACAGCACTAAAATGGCCAACAGATATTTCGTTGTGATATAATGGTATAATATAAAACTCATAAAAAATCAGAGATCTGCATGTTGTGGTTATGTAGGACACTAAATCAGAAGAACCTTTGAGACTTAAGACGAGACAAAGCTCACTTGCAGTTCCTCAAACACAAGAAACCTTAGACAGGAACCTTATTTATACCCTAATTATGAAATATACCTAGTGGTAATTATGGAGGCTAAGTCATTTTGTCATTGGATCTGCTTCAGATAGTGTAGAAATAATTTAATATCCAGCACAATTTGGACACCATGGTTTTTAAATCTATGTAGGTGAAAAATAAGAGTAGCGCTGAAAATGTTTTTTGGCGCATGTGTGGTACATAGAGCAATTAACACGCATCTCGAGGGAGATTTGTGGTGAAACTGTATCAGCCACATGTCCCATCCTACTAGTCCTGTCAGATGCCTAGGGAAGGGTTCTCTAGTGCTGTTTGTTAACTTCCATATGTTTCCACTGAATTCTGTGTGGAAACTCGAGTTGGCATCAGTGGGACTAATTAAGTCACTGCCAGGTATAAAAAGTGTCAGACCATAAACAATGTTGTAATAAAATGACAGTAAAAATTTGCTGCACACTTAGTGGTGGCAGAATAAGTGCAATACTTGAAAAGTGTTTAGAGTCTAGTTTCTCTTTCAAGTCGTTCTGTATGTAGGTAAGACATTTTAACTACTTTAGGGCTGTGCTTGTTTCTGTAACTGTGTTTACATGGTATATAGCTAATCTATCAGCTGTCAGTATGAACAATCTATTTCCTGTAAATCTGCAAAGTGCTAAACTTGTGAGATGTGCAGTGAATTCACTCTTGTTTATATCTGTTGATTTTTGCCAGGGACTACTCTATAGTTTGGTTGGTGCTCAGGGGAATGAGAGACTTGCTGTGATGAATCTTGGCTATAAACATTATCAAGGTATTAATAACTATCCACTTGATTTGGAGCTGTCATATGCCTATTACAGTAATATTGCAATAAAGACATCACTGGATCAACACAATATAAAAGGGGAACAGGTAAAAGAGATATAAGTGTATGTGAACTTGTTTTCTGTGCAAATTATTTTTCACATCTGCATATTAAATGTCTGGCCAGAACATTTTTGTCTTGATTTACATTCTGGTTCACGTCCCTGCTCATGACAGGAATGTTGGACTAAATGATCTTTTAAAAGTCCCTTCCAACCTAAGTTATTCTGCAATTTGATGATTGTTATAAAATCCCCCAAATAATATGTAGGTATCATTACTGTGTTTCTTAGCAAGAAATCAAAATTAGGCACAAATCCTCAGAATTGCCCACATGCCTATCTTTCATTAAAGTCCAACCCTTATTTTTGGGCCCTAATTCCTCAGATTTTCAATTATTAATATAATTGGATGTGTTTATTAAGCAACTGATCTGCTGTTTCAATAGTCAAACATCATGAAATTCACAGAATCACATAATCAACTAGGTTGAAAAAGACCTCAGAGATCATTGAGTCCAGCCTTTTAGCTAGACCATGGCACTCAGTGCCATATCCTGTCTCTTCTTAAATACCTCCAGGAACAGTGATTGTTGACTCCATACTTGCATCTTTTGGAGAATCAAATGGAATGACTTGGTTGTTAAATAGTTGATAAAGTTACAATAAAATCGTTTTAGAATGAGCTTCTAAACAGGAGGTAACAGGAGTATTATCTGTAAATAATACTCAAGGTAGATTAGTGCTAGAATCCTGGCTTATCAAAAAGAAGATTATTGTACAAAAAAAGATTTGGATTGCTGAAGAAGTAAAAATCAGTAAACTGAATGCCCTGACCAGCAGAGGAGTGATGAGAATTTTAAAGCCCAGAATCAATCATGAATTTTTAGGGATGAACAGGAAATAGACAACATTTTCAATTTGATAGCAGATGTGTAAATTCATTGTGTAATAATTTTTTTTCTGTTCACCTATTCTTTAGGCATTTGTTGAAACTATAAGACTGATGGATGATGAACTGCTAAAAGCTCAAACAAAAGAAAATGGTGATGTCTTTATGTGGTTAAAACATGAAGCAACAAGAGGAAATGCAGCTGCACAGGTATAAAGTAATAAATTTCCACTTCCTGAGTTTTAGACATAGATTGGGTATGTACATCAATAGATTAGCAGGAAAGTTGTGGAGGAGAGTGAAGCAGACAGACTCTTTCTATTCCCACCCAGAATTGGTTCTTTTTTGTGAGCTTGAACTACTTCCCGTGTTTCTACCTGATAACGTCCAGTAACCATGCAAAAGCTATAACAAGGATGCAAGGCAAAAGGGAGGAATTGTCAAGTCTTGGCAACACCCTTCTCTGATCCTTTTCCCTGGGTTTGTATTTGATACAGTGCAATTATTGCTGCTAAGCTGAGACCAGCAACTCTATATGTAATACTAAGCCATGTACATGCATCAAATCTGCCTTTGTCACTTATCTCTGCACTTAAAACAATCCAGACTTCCGTGATACTGTAAAAATAACCCTGCTGTAGATTTAATATCAGTACATTGCACCTACTGAGAAACCCCTCTGATTCATCCTGATAACCACTTGTTTTCAAACTGTTGAGGATATATTACTAGTTTCTTCGTACATGGGAAATATATCTAAGCCTGCAAAAGTCTGCTCCTGCAATTCCAGTTTCAATACTAGCAGTTATAACATTACTGCTTGTGTTGTTTTCTTCTAGCAACGGTTAGCTCAAATGCTGTTTTGGGGCCAGCAAGGAGTGGCAAAAAATCCTGAAGCTGCTATAGAATGGTATGCAAAGGGTGCAATAGAAACAGAAGATCCAGTGTTAATATATGATTATGCCATTGTGTTATTTAAGGTAAGTCATGTTTCATGTTTTCAGTTCAAAATAATCTTTCCCATGACTTGTATATATTCTTCCAGTGTGTCACTGCAGATAATTTAGAAATATCAAGTGCTTTTGTATTTACTCTGAAAATTAATCAATAGGTATGAAGCTAATGTTGATTTTTACCAGAAAGGCACAACCATTTAAAAAAGAACAAGTTAAAAGCAGTTTAGTTGCTTTGCTCCTAGCCAGATTCAGGATCAAAATACCATCCAAAGAGTGAGTCCTTGTTTTTCCTAATGTCACCTCAAAAATCCAACCAGCTAGTAGGCATAAGCCTTGGTGTACAGATGTAGGTAAAAGTTTGGTCCTCTCTTAGAATGCCCTTTTTTGGGGATTTGGGATTTGGGGGTTTTTTTGGTTGGAATTAAATTGTCTCTGCATGCAGTTACTTTTTCCTGGCTAGAAGCAGTAGGCTGCTAGCAGAGACTAAACTGAAGCATAACCCCACCTGAGTCAAATAAGGTGTGTCAGCTAAGTGGTATCGCCCATAAAACATTGAAGAGCACTAAAGGTTAGAGATATTAGTGAAGAACCATTAGGTCTTCATTCCATTCCTTTGACAATGAAGGGTTTTTCTCTACAAAATACTTGCTTAAGTTTTGCTTGTGTTAATTTTGAGTGCCCATAATCTGTTTGACCTGTTTTTGGAATTAGTTTATATGGACAGCCTAATCATGTTATTTGTGTATTTATTCTGGAGACACTTTGACATCCTTTTTTAGGAAGGCTGAGAGCTTACTGCCAAATTTTAAACAACCTGTGCCCCTTTGAATGCTATTCATTCTTGCTTAGTTGCCGAAATATTAAAGATCTGTGATATTATTTACCCATAAAAATTGCTTGAATATACTGGTGAAATTGTTTCTAGACTGAATCACTGAGAGTTTGTAAAGCTGTGAAGGAAGAATGAGCACAAAGCTGCTTGTTTTGTTGTAACTGTTTAAAGCCAAATGACAGCCAGTAAATAATAGTATCAATGTTAAAAGGCATTTTGAATGTGCATAAGTGAATTTTTATCAGCCTGCATGCATTTGTGAACAATGATTGTTTCATACATCCATTTTCTAGGGTCAGGGTGTGAAAAAGAATATGAAACTTGCATTGGAATTGATGAAGAAAGCAGCAGCCAAGGTAAAATGCAATAAATATTTTATTGTAGAAGTCCTATACCAGGCTAATAATAATGAACTCTGATTTGTATCAAATACCTGTTACTATAATTCTGTGTAAATACTGTTTGCTTTTGTCCAGTGTCTTCACCATGAATAGCAAAAGCTTTATTTTCCCAAATTATGAGACTAGACCACTCAATTTTTATGGAAGGAAAGGAATTCTGTCTGCTTATCTCTTTTGCAACTTGATGTTGGTTAAGTGACTTATAGAGTGAATATTTGATCCAGGAGTATGTTTTTACCTCTTTTTCCAAAGCTTTTTCTTCCAGAAAATACTAGGTATATTTTTTCATAGACATGTCTACCGGATTTGAGCTTTTGAGATGGTGACCACCACAGAATCAGGTGGTAACTGTCATCTTTGAAGATGATTGCCAGCAGGCTTTGCTTTAGTAACAGTGTGAAAAGTTAAATACAGAAACAGATGAGATTCTGTAGAATAAGACAACACTGGGGTCTTATTCCTCACTCTAAATATGAGGCCACAGGGAAGAGTAGTGGGGGAAAAAAGAGTCAGCAAACCTTTATAACCCTTAGTCCCAGAAGTGATGCAAAGCAGAATCACTCCTGTGACCTGAGACTGCTCTTCTTCCCTAAGGGCTTGCCCCAGGCAGTGAATGGATTGGGATGGTATTACCATAATTTTAAAAGAGATTACAGAAAAGCAGCCAAACACTGGTTAATTGCTGAAGAATTGGGAAATCCAGATGCATCATACAACCTTGGTGTCCTATATTTAGATGGGATTTACCCTGGAATACCTGGTAGAAATCAAGTGAGTAAATATTTAATGGTACCATTTCTTACATCAGGGACCAGTTTAGAAATTTTTGCTTCATTCTTGAGATTGCTGTGTTCACTCTGAGTTGGATTTTGATGCCTTTTATCACAAAGGAGGGTTTTACTGGGCAATTCAGTCACATTGCTTGGAGAGATGTTACTCAAAGTAAAAATTATGTGCATGTCTTTGTACTTCTTTATTTTAGAAACAAAACAGGTTCGGGTTTTGCTCCAGTGACTGCCCCTGCTTTCCTCCTTCCAGTGAAAGCAGCCAGGAAGGATAGTGTGTCCTCTCATATCGTGATCTTTTGGCTTCTCTCAGTTTTAGATTGGAAAGTATATAGGGAAAGGATTCCACAGTAACTGAAAGCAGCACAACATTGTCCCTGAACTTGTGTACAGGTATGCTGCATTCCATAGCTTCTGCAAACCTCAGAACTGCAATGAAAGGCCTTCAATCCAGACTTGAAAATGTTACTATTTATCGCAGTCCTGGTAGACTGCAGCATTTTATTTTGACCTTCTCTGACAAAACCCATTAACTTTTTTCATTGATATGTGCGAAATAATTTTTCCCCTAACAGGAAGGGTCTACTTTAGTTACATTTCTTTTGGTTAAGTAGGTAGTTTATGACCAACAGCATAAATATAGTGAGGTAGGTGGTAATAAATGCAGACAGACCTCATGCTTGGAGCTGAAAGATGTTTCCAGTGTGGCCTGTGAGTTCTGAGGTCTGGATATACTCCAGACAGTGAGCACTTCTTCTGCCAACAGCAGCAGTGCTTGCCAACATGTGCATCTGGCAAACAAATTTTCTTTTCCTGGGGACCAAAAAAACACATTTCAAAGTGGACTGATTATAAGAGTACAACTAGAAATGCCCAGGTTTCTTTATTCACTGAAGCTGAGGGCAAGGAGAAGTTATGGCTGTGATGGATACTTAGAAGTCCAAGCTTACTCACAGAAAACATATATTGGTGGTTAAAAATTTACTGAAATAAATTATTTCAGGCTATATGCTGTTTTGTTTTACTTTATAGATGACTGTTTCTGAGGACGAAACATGGAGAGTCACACAACCCTCCCACTTCCACAGTTCTGGCCCTGTTTGCTCAATCTGTGTTATCTTTTATAAACCAATTTCAAAGATTTGAACACGGTGGTTGTGCACTACTGGACATACTGGGTATTGCTGCTGCTGCTGCTCCACAGCCTTCACTTGGCAGTGCCGGTGCAAAAGTTCTGTTCTCCAAGATCCCTTATTAATCTTCCTACTAGTGAATAACTAATTTTACTTTTGTCAGTGTGTACAAGACTTTATGTTACCAGGTGTTACTTACACATTTAGACACTTTGCTGTTTGGCATTCCATATTTTACCAGAATACATGTTTTTCAGAAGTTTTTCTAGCCTAAACTATTAAAAAGTTAGAAGAAAGGAATTCATTTCATCTGAGAACATTAAAAGTAGTTAAATTGTCTTGCCCTCATTATCCAATTGCCTATTTTAATTTATTTGATGAAACAAGTCCTGAGAAAAAATCTCAATAAATGTTACTAATGCAGAGTTGCTAATTCTCTCTTGTTTCTTCACAGACAGTTGCTGCACAGTATTTCTATAAAGCTGCCCAAGGAGGGCACATAGAAGGGACTTTACGGTGCTCTCTGTACTACATCACAGGAAATATGGAAGACTTCCCTAGAGATCCAGAAAAAGCTGTAATGTAAGGAACAAGACCATATATTAAAGGAGTATATATTCCTGATGTGAATATTTTCATTACTGGTGATTCTTAAGTCCATAGTCTAAATATCTTGAACTTCATGGTGCTTACCTCCTTGACAAAAGGTTCTTTTGCAGTATTGTTTGATCTGCATGAGTATGTGTATTATTTAAATGACCAGTAGTTTTTGAGAGATATTGAGTACTTTTAGTTCATTTTATTTTTTCCAGAACAACCTGGAGAGATTGTGTTAAACAACTCTGAAATGTTGTATCTAACAGAACCTTGCTTTTTTTTTTGATGTTCAAGAAATATCAGACTCCTGATGTAGAAATTATATTTTGCTCAAAAAAAGGGCAGATAATTATTAGTAGCACTTACTAACTTATGTTTGTTTTCTCAAAAAAAATGCTGTGAAAAAAAATGTAGGATGTCTCTAATATGCTCATAGAGATAAATAGACATCATGTTCTCAGTCAGTTGTTACAAAACTGCTGCAGCAATTACTGTTAAATCCCATAGTTTGTCTTACAGAAGAAATCAGAAAGTGGTCCCATGTCTTTTTGTGTCCTTTGAGTCTGCTTGAGTTGGGATAATATTACTGGAGCCCAACAGTTCGTTTTCTGTTTGCTCTTTTCCACAGCTGGGCAAAACACATTGCAGAGAAGAATGGCTACTTAGGTCATGTAATCAGAAGAGCTCTTAATGCTTATCTGGAACTTTCATGGTAAGTTTCTTCTGTTCTCTTCAAGTTTATTTTCTATTTTTCACTTATTTATACCATGATAAAATAATTAATATTGAGCCATCACCTCAAAGAAAAAAGAAATAGTAGCACCATTGACATCAGTTGCAAAACATCCGTTGACATAAAGGGAAGGAGGTGTTGACCCAAAGCATATTTCAACAGTTCTGAAAGAATCAAATGAAAAACAATTTGTAAAGTGAAATAGTTGTATCAGCTGTCTATGGTTTTCAATCCATGATATTGTAACATGTGATGTGCACTGCACTAACCAGAGGAACACCTTTTACTTTTAATATTCTCTCTGTTCCAAACCTCATATTTTGCTTTGTCTCTTCTGTATAGTTCCACGTCATGAAAACTCAGGCTGCTGGATTAGATTTGTTCATTTTTCTGTATATGTTTAATATTAACTTTTCTGTAAATAAAATCAGAGGCTACAATATCCAATGAGCCAGTCAAGAGGTTTCAAAGTACCCTCCAGGTTAATGCTGCATCTTTGCAGCATCTATAGGCATGAGCATCAGATACTGTATGTGCAGACATCAGACTATCATCTGTAGTTAAAACAGTGGCTCATTTAGTCCTGCAGCGTTCCCCTGTGACTGTTTGATTACTACTTCAGGCTTAGGAGGTCTGCAAGAAACCGTCAGTGGACTGTTCTGGAGTAATCCATTCCTACAAGAAGTGTCTTTTTACTCAGCCCATCACAGACATTTCTTCTGAGGTTTGAACTCACTTTTCAGCACTGAGAAACTGTTGATATTTTTGTAGCATGCTCTGTTGTACAAGCCTATGACTCTGCCCAGATCACTTTGCAGTTTCATGAACATCCACAGGTAGATGACTGACAGAGCATTAAGATTCCAGCTAGGAATCAACAGCTAGGAGGAAAAACCTGCTGGAGCACCACTTGAGAAGCCAATGATGGGAGTGTATGGGTAGTTACTTAGAAATACTGGTCCTGGTCATCTTCAGGTTTAGGAGTATGTTCATTTTAAGACCAAGTAATAGGTGTTCCTCAGTCATTGCTGTTTGCAGACACGTGCTCTACACATCTGTCAGTCATGGTAGTTCGATCTTCACAGGCTGATTTAAAGGCCTTAAATGTAATTTCTTTTCTGAATTGCCCTTTGAGACTAAGGATCAGATGAACCAATTTCTCAGCTTAGGTCTCCTGAATTCCTTCTGTAGTCCTAGGTCTCCCTTGTCCTAGATGTTTTTACAGGGCAAGTACAAGGAATAATTTGTAATCTTACAGAAACAGTTGAGAAACAGGAGGTTACACCTGCTAATTCTGTAAGGACGGCTGCTTTCACAATTTCATTTAAAGGTTCTTAGCTTAAGCACCTGCTCTTGAAGTCAAATGTGTATTTGACGATATTTGTTTCCAATTAAAAATTCACTGAAACCTGAAACTTGTCATGGTTTTAGCTTTGTGTTGTGGGGACAAGCATTGGAAGCATGACCTTTAAATAGGAAACTTTATTATGAAAAAAGTACACCAAGTGGGGTTTTTTTAACTTGTAATTTTAAAAATAGTCACGTGAATTTAAAGGCTTCCTCTTCATTTTAAATGAATAGTCTTTGTAATACAGAGTAGATGAGTGACAGAGAATATGAGAGATGATCTCCCCTAGTATCAGAATAATGAATTGCTATACTGCAAATGCAATATGAGCTTTTACTACTTGTTTTATAGTCAGTGAGATTCCCAGAGTCCATAGAGGGGCTGACACTTGTTTTATTCACACATTGAAATATAATGAGGGACAAATCCTGTTTCAAAAAGCCCATAGTCTAAAAAACCAAGACAACAATCATATAAATAACAGAGTAAAGCATACCAAAGAAGTACTCAGATGAATGTTAGACAGATATATACACAGCTAAGTTAATTACAGGCTTTTTTTTTAGATAATCTTTTAAGAATGTTTTATCTGGAATATTTAGATAGATAATTTGGTTTAGTATCAATTCTACTTTATCATCAGTCTGGCACTTGGAGTAAATGCACACTGGATCTATTCTAGTTTCAATAAAAGAGGGAAAAGGCTGCAAATTCTTGAGATCCAGCATGTCTGGTTACACTGAACCCTGCCAGTACATGTCGCTGTTGCATGAGTTTCCCAGCCTCTTGCTCTTAAACTTTGTACCAAGATTTTGCTCGTAGGATTTTATAAATTTATTTAGTGCTTTTGGGAGAGGGGAATTATAGCTGTAACTGAAATGCATGTTATTTTTGTTAGATTTTTCATTAATTTATTTTGTCTAACATTAGGCATGAAGCTCTGTTGCATTACATTTTAGCAGCTGAAACTGGGATTGAGGTGTCACAGTCAAATTTAGCACACATCTGTGAAGAAAGACCAGTGAGTAAATATATTCACGACTTATTATCCTGCAAGAAACACTTGTTGATAATAATATGAACCTAATCTCTTACTTGTGATGTTAAGTAATCAATTACTTTCTTTACAGGATCTAGCAAGGAAATACCTAGCAACTGATTGTGTTTGGAGATACTACAATTTCTCTGTTTCTCAAGTCAATGCCCCATCATTTGGTATGTATAAGGAATTCTTTCTGAATTTTAATTTTACTTTTTTTTAAATTTCAAAATCTTTTTTTAAATTTCAAAAACCGTGATTCTCACAACTTCTGTGTGAGCGAGCAAGTTAAGGGAACATTAATCCCTGCTAATCACACATTTCCTTTTTAATGTTTTGATAGGAGTACCAGGGAAGAAAATGTATCTTGCGTTGTCTTTCAGCCCAGCTTTTCTGAAAATTTCTTTTATATGGCATTAAATGGATAAAATTTGAATAAAATAAAATAAAAAATAAAATAAAAAGCTAAGCCCTCAGGAGCCTGAGCAGTTGACTAAAAGTTTAAGAAAAAAATAGCAGTAGACTTTAGGAGCTCATGCTGTTTAGTTTATCAAAGAGAAAATCCAAAAGCAAATATACTTCCATACCATAACTGAGTCATGAGAAACTAATAAAAGCTGAAGTGTTCCTTATCTAATTTATTATTAGTTTTTCTGTTAGGGTACAGAGTTTATCAACGTTGGCAGAGCTTACCTTGAGGAACTAAAGGATTCTCTCTTAAAAAAAGTCTATTAACATCTGAGTTGGTTTCCTCAGGCCTTAAGTTTTACTCCATCTACGAATTTAGTAACTAAGTCATTTTGGTGCCTTTGCAAATGTTACTGGATATTTGAAGACGTTGATCTGATTGTCTCACAAGAGCATTTAAATGATTTGTAGTAAGCACATGGAAAAGTGGAATGTAAAAATAATTCAAAGCATGTAAGTGATTTGTAGTAAGCACATGGAAAAGTGGAATGTAAAAATGTGGAAAATTTAAAACTTAATACCACGTTGATACAGCGTGAAGCCACAGGCGCTGACAAGCCTTGTTAGCTTTCCTGAAGAGTTTGCAGACACCTTAGCAAGATGCAGTTTGGTTAACCCTTTGGTAGATCCACTGGTACAGTCTTATATCAGAGACACTGACAAAGGTTAGACTTACAGGATGTGATTCCATTCAAGTAAAGGACAGAAGACTTGGTGGGTTCAGCAGAGGTAGAATTTTACTACTTTCTCTAAGTTCTATAACTTTTGGGAGAGGTTCAGCCACCATAGTGTCAGGTACAGTGCAAACATGTAGACAGCATGTTTTTAAGCCTCATCAAGTTATTAGGGCTAATCTCACTATTAAGGCTACAGGTTGTCCAAAGCCAAATTCAGCGAGTGAAGAAAGAATGCAATATAAAATCTCTTTTTGTAAAAGTAGCGATATCATTCAGTAAGTTCTTTAAAGAGATAACATGAGAAATTTCATCCAGGATAAATATTTTCAGTAGGAGGCTGATGTAAAGTAGCCACAGAAATAACCAGAGGAGAGAAAGAGTACCCTTGTTGTTTAATAGTGCTTTAAATATAATTACTGTTAGCTTCTCCATAACATTAATAGTCGTTTAACCCTATCCCTACAAATACTCTAAATCATCTTCTGCTCTTTTCTTACACAGCTTATTTGAAGATGGGTGATTTCTACTACTATGGTTACCAGAACCAGTCTAAAGACCTTGAGCTTTCCATGCGGATGTACGCACAGGCTGCGTTAGAGGGAGATTCACAGGTGGGTCTGCAGTTGTGGAGTGTTTATAAAACACTGGACTTCAGAACAGCCTGAGAATTGAGCTGAGACTGGTTCTTCTGCTTGGCTACGTCTGCACCAAAGAAACCTGCTAGAATAAGTTACAATTGTATCAAAATACCTCATGAGTCAGTAGTTGCTGCTTTGTGATAATGTAAACAGCATAGGTGGGTAGTACTGGAATTAATCTGTTTTGTAAGCTAAAGGTAATTCAGTGCTACCTACTTTTGGCACAACTGACCCAGTTGTTACCTTGGTATTTTTGCTATTGCAAGGGGAAGAATTAATAGACTCTTAAGTTGTATTCCAGTCCTATCCTCTGTCGTTTTAAGACATAAAAAAGAAGACTGGCCTACTTCCCTTGGTGTGTTGAGTGAATCCTAGGGTGAATTTTGTTTGCCACAAAGGTTTCATCTTAAAATGCTTTATAATTAAAAGATGCACCATGTCACGTTACCCAAGACATGCAGTGTTTCAACACTGAGCTTCCTGTCCTTGGACCCTCCTGAGCTATCCTGGCTGCGATATTCTGTTCTCTGTGTCCCTATGACAAAGTCCCCAGACAGCATCTTGTATGTGAAAATATTAGAGGTAGCATAGTTGGGTTCTGTTTTGAGGATACTGGGACGAGACATTATTGCTAAACTAGCAAAGACAAGAAGAGATGCATGAACAGTTACTTTGAAGTATGAAAGCCAGACTGATGTGGAGTCCTGTAATCTATCTTGTGTGTTTCATTGTCCCAGCTCTGAAGAGACGTAGATGCATATGACTTGTCCAAGTAGGCAAAACTGTAAGATTAAGGACTTAAACTTTCTGGAGGAAATTTCTGCACTCAATTTCACTGTTCAGATGCTGTAGAGCTGGGTGGAAGGGAATTGAACGAAACAGAAATCCAATTCTGCTTTCAGTCTGTATTGAAAGATGAAAGTCTGTATTGAAAGTCTGTATTCAGTCTGTAAATGAAAGATGACAGTTTGATATCATGACTGTGCTTAAAGAGTAACTAAAAGTAATAAAGCTCACGTCTTTTGCGAGATGGTGTCTAAGAAAAAGGTGTCACAATATCTGAACACTTCTTCCGCATTTTTTTTTATTTTTTCATATTTACCTGCATATCTGCATATATGGCTAGGAACAAAGGCTCTCATAATTATTTAATGAATATCACATTATACTAAACAAATTTATAGAAGACTTAATTATTTAAATTATGTTTAAATATACATATGAAAATTTAATAGTTAAAAACATGCTTTTTTACTTTAGGGTTTCTTTAATTTGGCCCTTGTCATAGAAGAGGGCAACTCCATACCTTCCTACATTCTGGATCACTTAGATATTGATCAAGCATTGCATTCTAGTAATACATCACTTCTTCAGGAACTTTATTACAGGTGAGTCTTTTTTTTCCCCTTAATCAGCATCTTCTGATTTTCCACGTAAGTTGCATTTACTCTGAAAAACAGCAACTCCTGTAATTATTAACTTTGTTCACTTCTATGATTTAAGGCGGGTTAAGGTCAACATACTTAAAATGCTTCAATTCCTTAAGTATAATTCAGGCTATGCCTGTTAAAGAGATCTGATTATGTGTGGTTACCTGAAATAGCAGGGACTGGCTTTAATGATCTGGGAAGTCTTTTCCAGTTCAATATATTTAAGTTCCTAAGTTGGTTAGGCACTAGTGATGTGTATGCAGTCCAAAACAAAATTTCAGTGATAAATATAGCATAATTTAATAGAAATTTAAAGTGTGTAACAGGGATAATAGCAGTCTTTCCTTCTGCAAAGATGTCCCAGCCTGGTACAGATATTGTGGCATAGAATATTAGATTTCTGAGGTTACAGGTCTGCTGCCTGAAGTACCTGTGCCTGGACTATTCATGCACAAACTACCTAGAACCAAGCATGAGTGGTTAATCATCTGTTTTACTATTAAGTGTTGTGTGATGCCCAAAAAGCGGAGATGATACCAAAATGAAAACCTCATTTTTTTCAATATGCTGAAAATGTTCTTCACTGCAGTTAGCCTGCACTTGTAACATAAATTATTTCCACTCCACATGAAACTACCAGTCAGATCAACAGGGATTCTGGACTATCTGGGTTTGTAAGACTGAGTCTGAAATTCTGCCTTCACTTGGGCTGAATCCATCTGCTTTTATGTGAGAGTAATTCCAGAGCTGATGGTGCCGGCCGTCATCATATGCTTTTGTCCAGAAGGGCATGTACTTTTATATTTTTATATATATATATATATAAAATTTATACGTTTTTAACTAAATGTATATAGAAAATGTATGTAGCTATATACACACCCCACCTCTCCTTCTCAGCTTGGTAGAAAAGAAGCAACTGAAGCTTCAAATAGGTGCATGTGATTTAGCTGTCCCTACTCCCCTAGAAGGTGAAGGCCTAACTGATGAAACTGAGAAAGCTGCTCAGCTGACCCCACAGGAGGTACATTGTGCTAGTCAGCTAAAGCTCTCTTCAAACTCTAAGTGCATTCTGTCATATTCCATATTTTCTAATGTAGGTTTAGGCACCAGCATAAGCAACTCGCTTTTGTACATTTAATTGTAAATGAAGTCTTACTGCTAATGATTGCTGTTAGTAGAACTTGCACTCTTGACTGCTTGGCAAGGGCAGTCTCAATGTTTATACCTGTTGTTGACTAAAAAGAAAATAAAAAATAAACTCTTAGGGTAAGGTATTCTGTACTCAATAAATTTAATCTGGTATTTCTCTGAATTTTTACTTCACTGTCTGAGAGAGAGTGATGATCATATTTATTTGTTTTTCTGGGTTATTGAGGTTTTCTGCAAACCCACTTGAGATTCCCAGATGATTGATACCACAAAATTGTAGAGGAGGATTAATTAGTTGATTTAATCTTCTTCTTGTAGGTGCTGGAATAACAGTAACCAAGAATCAATTAGCCCATGCTCATTAGCATTACTTTATTTTCACATGCGAGTTCTCTGGAACAGTATTTTACACTCTACCCTGGTATGTATTGCTCTTCTAATATAGGCACAGTTCATTTGGAACACTACCTTGGCTTTGCATTGCTCTAATTATGTTTTTAAAATTACTGTCACAGATCTACTTCATGGGAACCTTTCTTTTATCCATTCTTGTTGCATTTGCAGTGCAATCTTTTCAGTCTTTGTCTGGTAAGTATGTCTCATAATAAAACTGAAAAAAGAGGAGTGATCTTTTTATTTCAGTAACAAGTTCAAAAATAAAAATAGAAATTCTAGGTTTGATACAGGTTCCTCTGAACAGTAGCTCCTTTGACAAGCAAGTCACTTTTTCATCATTGAAAAGGGATGGATGAAGCAAAGCTTAGCTTTAAGCTTGTTAGCTTCTGGAGAATTTCCCTCGATAAAGGAGATTGTTAATAAAACTGCATGAGATTTCTTCCCATCTCTCAGCCTGCAGTTTTGTTAGAGTAATTGTACGACTTGGATTTCCTTTGTTGTCTCTGCAATATGCAATGAAACTGTGTTTTCTGTTTCATATGACTGGATCCATTCAGATACAAGGTGGGAGAAAAAGTGAGGTTCCAAAAGCTGGCACTTTGGAGTAACTTGTGAAGAGTCAGTTCAGCCTTTTCTGACCATTAACAGCCTCGGTAAATGCATTTAGTCAGGAGTTGCAGAATCCTCCTATCCTAAACTAGAAAGTTTTGCTGTATGTTGTCCTTTCAGATAGCACAGAGAATATTAAGACTCAGAAAGTCAAATGCCAGACTTCAGGCTGTTAACACTCCCATCAATTTTTTTAGCACATTGAAAGAGATACCAGAAACATAACATTGCTGATGGAAGGGGGGGGACCCCCTACCCTCACATGCAAAAATGATGAGCCATCATTTAAAAAGCATTTCCATCTTTCATCAAATGTTTTCATTCAAATCTTAAGACTTGATCACAGTAGTGTGAAACGAATATGACCAGTTATGAAAACAATTTCTTCCACTAAATACATTTTCATATGTTGTGTTTTAGCTGCAGTAGGCAGCTTAAGCCTATGTCACAAAATAGTTTTTGTGACATATTTATGTAATAAAATACAGAAAAAAACTTTTGTGTTGACAATCTACACCTACAGGAAACAGTACTTAAAAAACTCAACACCTTGAAATCAAAAGATTAAGAATTAAGAGATGTAGTTGTGAATAATATGCTGAATTTAGAAATAATTCTGAAATCCTACTTTCTTACTAGCTATAATTTATGTGAGTTGGGAATCATGCAACATGTGTATATAGTTACAGATATTCTTCTTTCAGTGTTTCCCATCCCTTGAATATTATGTTTATATGTAATTTTATATCACATAATATTTAAATATTGATCAACAGGCTTCCTAGACATAGTAGGATCTTTCTTAATTATTTCTTTTGACATTTTTTTCTGAAGCCCCTAATTCTTCTGGAAGAAGAACAGAGCCATTGTCAGATGATCTCCCTTCTTCCTCAGGGAATAGCAACGAGGATGCTACCAGAGTAGTACAGCAAGATGAATCTACCTTTTCAAATGATTTAGCACAGCAGCAGTCAAACTCTCAGAATCCTCTTGTTACAAGCTGAACTGTATTTTTCTTAAGGTTGATGTTCATTGGGAAGACGGGATATGGACAACTACAAATCTAAGAACTGGCGACCATTCCAGTACCTGGCATTAATAATGCAGTCCAACAGCTGATCTTGTAGAGAAATTCACTGATCTGATTCTCCATTATAGAGGAGAACCATCCCTATAATTTATTTAATGCTCCAAACAATAAATGCAAATTATCCCACTATACCCAATACATGGTCATACTGTATATTATGGAAGGACCTGGGAGGAAACTGGTTAGAGAAAGTAGCTCCCCTGAAGAATAAATAAAAGAATATTTAAGTGTGATCAGGTGACACAAAGTGAACAAACTATTTTTTGATTCTTCCATAGATAACACAAGCAAGGATTTATTTTGTGTTCTACAGTAACTCTGAAAGGAAAGGCACCTATTTAAATGACAGTTTATTTGATAAATGTTGGATGGGATATATGGATAACGTGTATAGAGTGCAAATACCTTCTCTCTGATTTAAAGCTGTCTGTAAAGTGGCTGTAGGAAAAGTCTAACCTTTACAGCAGGTGTGCAATCACCTCTGCAAAATTATGTAGATCACAGACTATAAATTGCATCAATCTATGCATTATTGAGGGTAAATCCACTCGCCTTGCACTACATTATTTACTCTTGTAAATAAAAATATTTTTCTAATTCAGTCTGTATGTGAAGGAATTTCTTTTGAAGCACCTGTCAGAGGAAATAGTATCTTGCTGTTGCAAATTTTCAAAATCATTATTAACATGTCTGTTTTCTTAGCTTCAACTGGGACAATCAACCAAGCTTTCTTTGGGGAATAGTGTTTACCCAGAGAAGACCTGGCAGAGTTTTTGTTTTCTTTTTCAAGCAAGACATTTCTTTTTCGGTAAGAAAGGAATTATTTAAAAGGAAGAAGGTTTCTGACCTTGAAGAGAGATTTTTATACATATATATAAATGTCTATACGCATTATACACGTATCATTGGGGCATGTTTCTGAAAATCGAAATGTTGAAAGAAGAGTGAATGCTTTGAGGCAGCAGTTCCATTTCCTAGTTATGGAGAAAAGAATTGAGATGTTGAAGCTCCTCCTTCAGCTGAGAAATTTATGGGCCACGTTAATGAGTTTTTATTTTATCAAGGACTGTGCAAAAAGTACTTTTTGTTCTTAGTACAGTTTTAGATACATCTTATGTTCTTTTTATGTATAGGTAGGTATACATAATCATACCAAATATCCATCATACAAACATAAGGATATTTCAACAGCTCTCTCAACTTTACTTCTGCTAACTAATAAAGGAAAACAGTGTGAATATGTATTAGAACAGGGGCAGGTTTAGATGGCAAACCCCAGAAGTATTGCACCAAGTCCCGTGTAATCCTTGAAGCCAGGTAGACAAACTATCAGCATCAACTAGTTGTGAGGTAGCAAGTGGCATATACAGGTAGATGGTCACAAAAAACTATTTGGACATGTATATGGCAAATCTTGGTTCTAGTTAGCTATACATGCAAGGTGTATTTTACTACAAATATCACATGTAGCAAAATTGAAGCCCCTAGTGAAATATTAATCCCATGGGAGTTTGTGTTGCAATCCAGGATTTCTTAGAGCAGCAACAGTTTAGATTGTGTACATACAGGTCAGAGTTAAGTGTTTGCAGTCAGGCTTACTCCATTTTCCTCTCCAAAGTCCGAGTTCTCAACTCTAGTAATTAACTACTTTGGTCTGCCAGAAACATGATTTCACATCTGCATTTCAGAAGGCAGTTGCTGAAGCCACAATATATTTCTTGACGCCAGCAGTTAATAGTTTGGTCTTTGTTCATTGTTGCCTATTACATCAGAAGTTCTACCAAAGTATATTTAAAGTACATTAAGATAAACAAACTTCACAATAAACTGGCAATCCTTAAGGCTAAAAAGATAGTTACATTATTATCCTTCAGTTCTCATAAGATCCAGGAGGCTGTTACTTGACAACCTACAGAATCAACCAATTCCCAGAAAAAGAGAACAGTTAGTTAAGCAAAGCAGCTACACAGTTCTACTACATCCACAAGAAATGTGGAGAGGAAAGGGAAAAAGAGTGGTGTACCAAGAACTATTTTTCATAAATTGAAACAAGATCACTGAAGTTTATCGTTTTTGCAGCCCATGCTGAGCAGACAGGATGGGAATGAGGAAATAATAAATCATAGCTATAGGGCTGAAATGCTCTCTCTATAGCTTGCTTATACATACACATTTGGTAGTAGCCCAGTCATCAGAACAACATAGGTCATGTAAGGCAGTGCAAGATACGGCCATTTTTCTTTCTGCCTTGGTTCAGCCCAGAATCATCTTCAGCAAATAAATTCAAGACAGCAAAGGATTTCAGAGTGGTTATTTACAAAACAGGTGCCCAGTTATCCAGAATTAATGCAGTTTACACCAAGTAAATGAATTTTGTGTTACAGCAAGTGACAAGGGAGAGAAGTTGTTACATGCAACACATCAAAGTATTGTGGGAAGAAGGGAAGATTAGATACGTGAAGATAAGCTTAAAAAAAACAACAAAAAATCAATGTTGAGTAGTTCTGAATAGTTAACAACTACAAAGTTGTGAAGGATACAATTCAAACCAGTTATGAAAGACTTGCAACTATGTTGAAAAGTTTGTTTATATTAGACTTGCACAGTATGGTAGTGGCAGGACAGCCTTGAATGTGAGGGACATCCTTATGCGGGTGACTGTGACCACTGACTACATGGTGCTGCCTGCCAGTCCACAAAGTGATGAGCATTACATCCTAATAAAGAGGCATGAGAACGGACTTAAAGTTGTATTATAACACCTTGCAATAGAAATTTTATTCAGGGATAAAGGGGACAGTACATGGGAATTAGTCCTGGTGTACTGATTACCTATTATGTGAATACACTTTACTGGTACTGGGAAAGCTTAGGTGGTCTTTAAAAACCACACGTGAAACACGGATTATCTGTGAAGAAACCTGATTTATAGCAGATTTCTCGTCTATGTAAGCTATCCCCATTGAGTAGTAGACTATGCCATTTAACACTGACTTTTGACCCTTATCCTGGATGAAAGCACAGAAGACACAAAAGAAGTTGAATAAACTTTGACTGGGGAATTCCACCCACATATCCTCTCCTTCTTCCTCTGAATGCATGGACTGCATTTAAAGGCTGGGATGTAGCAAGAGATTAAAAGAAAAGACTGGAATTTTCTTGGAACCGGCCCAAGGGTGACTAAAGTAATGAATGTCAGGGGGATTCTGAGCATAGAGCAATTTCCTATGCTGTCTTCTAGAATGTAGGTGACCAGAGCAATTCCTGAATCAACAGAACATTGTAAATGAAGAAAAAAGAAATGCATTACAGCTTTGATGCTTATCTAAATACCTAATTCCTATGCCAGAAGAATAAATTATTATTAGCAATAAGAAAAGCAACGATGAGTCTATGGAGTCAATAAGCCTAAATAGAAGGTTTCTGTAAAAGCAGCCAAATACAAATAAGTGAGCATCAAAACTAGACAAGAACGGGAATAATGAGTAAACAAAATGGGAAGGAAAAGATCACTTGCATTATTGCAGTATATGCTTATGCTACAGCAAGAGTTAAATATGTATATAAAAAAGAACCAAGGCCAAGCAAAAACCCAATCTGCAGCAGATTAGATATTCTGAAACACTTGGCCCAAACTTAAATTGCACCAGCAGTGCTGTGTGCCCATTCACTTAAGAGACTTGGGTTGTTTGGCAAGTGCTATCAGATACCCATCCACCTTTGGGCATCTTAATAACCCCTTGGAAGAATACTGGCTGCAACTGGATTGTTTATAACTGCGTTCAGCAGTCTTTCTGCTAATGTATTGCTTGATCTTGCTTCCTCACCCAGTCTGCATTTTCTGATTTCTCTTTTTTCTTTAGTTTGTCCACAGTGACCTCTCCTTAATCACTCATCAACCTTCTAGATAGCTTCTAATACTCAGCATTGCTATTTGTTCTTAATCGGTTTTGCCAGGTGAGCAGGAAAAAAGCACAAGTTGATTAGCAGAACCTAGTGCCCTTTTATGACAGTCTCCCAAAGCAGGAGTCAAGACACCTGCTCGGCATTTTCTATCTGTTAATTGCAGTATGGCCCGAGTATTGGACTTACACAGCAATTAATTGTGCAAGATAGAAGCAAATCTTCCTGGCTTGATATGTATTAATGAACTAATCAAGATCAACTTCTGCTTGATCTTGCCAAGATGGTCATAAGTCAGAGCCAAGCATATCCTTCAGACCTTGTTCAGATTAGCTGTGCAGATGAACTGATAATGTTGGCCTCTGTTACGGGCTGTGAAGCTCCATTCCACCCTCAAGCAGCTACTATGAGATTAGTCCCTCCAATTTCAATGGCCTGTTTATAAATGTGTGGCTTTCAGCAGTCTAAGCTTGTTCAGAACTATTTTGAAGGCTTTCTTTCTTGAGAAATTTGTGCTTGGCAGGTGTTTTCAGAAGATCGTAGGACAGCCTTTCCCAAACTCACTGACTGGAATGAGAAATCAAAGTCTCGACTCATGCTTTAACTTGTTTCAGGAAGACGAAATTGTAGTTGTCCTCTTCTGCTCTGCAGAGTTGGTAGTGGCAATAACACTGTCCCTGCCTTCTTATCCTTTACCATCTGTCCTACCTAGCTGACAAGGTTTAGGGGCTCACATCTGCTCATCAGCACTACGTTGCTTTACCAAGCCAACTGCAGTTGTACATTGACAACTCTTCTGATTTCATTTTTGAGTCAACCACAGCATGCTAGTCACAGAAAACAAGTTAACCAGTGCGGTTCATTTGGTTACAATACCAGTAGGGGAAACCCAGATACACCTGCTGTAATGTAGAAAACTGGATTATTTTTGTTAAACAAATATGAGAGTTTATGAAGGATCAGGCAGCCTGATCAGGAGGAGGAAGTGAATGAAGCCTTCTACAGGGAGATAGAAGCAGCCTCACAGTCACAGGCACTGGTTTTTGTGGGAGAGTTTAACTACCCTAACATCAACTGGAGAAGCAACATGGCAAAGCCCTAACAGTCCAGGAGGTTCTTGGAAAGTAATGAATGACAACTTCCTGACGCAGATAGTGGAGTATCCCACTTGGAGTAGTGTCTTTCTCAACCTCATACTAACAAGGTCGAAGATGTGAAGACTGGGAGCAGCCTTGGCTGCAGTGAGCATGAAATTGTGGAGTTCAGTATTGGGTGAGGAAGAAGCAGGGCAGCAAATAGGATTGCCACCATGGACTTCAAGAGAGCTAATGTTAGCCTGTTTAGGGATCTTCTTGAAAGAACTGCATAGAAACAGACTCTAGAGGAAAGAGGGGTTTAAGATAGGTGATTCTTCACTTCCTTCAGATCAAGAACAGTGCAAGGAATCCGTCAAAGGGGGCAAAAAACCTGTGTGAATAAATAAAGAACTCCTGTCTTTACTCCAGCATAAGCAGGAAACACACAGGAGATGGAAGCAAGGTCAGGGCACTGGAAATTAATATTGTCAGAGTAAATAAGAAAGAGACAAGGAAAGCCAAGGCCTATCTGGAATTAGATCTGGCCAGGGATGTCAAGGACAACAAGAATGTTTTGCTTTTGTTATTCATGTATTTGAAGAAGCTAAAGGATAACGTGGCCCTGTTATTAAACGGAGGAGGACCTCAGCAACAGAGTATGCGGAGAAGGCAGAGTTACCAAACTCCTGCTTTGCTTTGGCCTTCCTTGACAAGATTAGGCCTCAGGAATCTCTGGCCAGGAGACCGGGGTAAGGGAATGTTGGAAGAAAGACTTTGCTTAGATCAAGGAGGATTGGGTTAGAGAACACGTAGGCAAACTTGACATCCACAAGTCCATGGACCCTGATGGGCTGCATCTACAAGTGCTGAGAGCTGGTGGACACCACAGCTAGGCCACTCACGATCATCTGAAAGGTCGTGGCAATCAGGAGAGGTGCCTGAGGACTGGAAGAGAGGAAGTGTCACTCCAGTCTTCAAAGAGGGCAAGAAGGACCCAGGAAATTATCAGCCAACCAGCCACACCTCAATCCCTGAAAAGGTGTTGGAGCACCTCATTCTGGAGGCCACCTCTATCCACATGGATGACAAGAAGGTGATCAGGAGTATTCAGCATGGATTCAGTTAAAGGCAAATCGTGCCTGACCAACCTGATTGCCTTCTATGATGAAACAACTATCTGGGTGGATGAGGGTAACGCAGTGGATGTTGTCTACCTCGACTTCAGCATGGCTTTTAACACCGTCTCTTACGGTATCCTCATAGGCAAACCCAGAAAGTGTGGGTTGGATGAGTAAACAGTGGAATGGATTGAGAACTGGCTGAACAGCAGAACACAGAGAGCCATTGTCAGTGGCACAGGGTCTAGCTGGAGGCCTCTCACTAATGGTGTCCCCCAAGGTTCAATACTGGGCCCAGTATTGTTTAACTTATTCATCAATGACTTGGATGACGGGGAAGATGCCTCCTTAGCAAGCTCATGGATAATAAAAAGCTGGAGAAATGAGCAATACCCCAGAATGCTGTGCAGCCCTTGAGAAGGACCTTGACAGGTTGGAGAAGTGATCAGAGCTGAACCATCTGAAACTCAATGAAGGCAAATGTGGGGTCCTGCACCCGGGGAAGGATAACCCCATTCACCAGTACAGGCTGGGGGTTGAGCTGATGGAAAGCACCTCTGTGGAGAAGGGTCTGGGAGTCCTAGTGGACAACAAGCTGTCCATGAGCCAGCAGTGTGCCCTTATGGCCAGGAAGGCCAATGGTATCCTGGGGTACAGGAAGAGCAATGCCAACAGATCAAGATAGAGGATCCTTCTTCTCTACTCAGCCCTAGTGAGGTGCATTTGGAGTGCTGTGTCCCAGTTCTGAGCTCCTGAGTATAAGAAAGACATGGAACTCCTGGAGAGGGTCCAGTGGAGGGCAACAAAGATGATTAAGGGACTGGAGCATCTCTCTTAAAAGGAAAGGCTGAGGGAGCTGGGCCTGCTTGGTCACATGAAGAGACTTCTGAGAGGGAAACTTATCAATGTCTATAAGTATCTGAAGGGAGGATGTCAAGAGAATGGAGGCAGGCTCATCTTGGTGGTGCCAAGCAATAGGATAAGAGGCAGTGGTCAGAAACTGACGCATGGGAAGTTCCACCTGAATATGAGGAAGAACTTCTTTACTGTGCAAGTGGCTGTACACTGAAACAGATTGCCCAGAGTTTGTGGAGTCTCCCTCACTGGAGATATTTAAGAACCATTCGGACACAGTCCTGTGCAATGTGCTCTGCTTTAAGCATGGAGGTTGGATCAGATAACCCACTACAGTCTCTTCCTTCCAATCTTACCCATTCTGTAATTTTGTGATTAGAAATTTTTCCCCTAGATCGTTTTAAGGCTTTACTGCTCTGCTGTGTCTGATCCCGTGCAATAATTTATATCACCAGCAGCCTTCAGAAGCACCAATAGGCTAATATTAAATAGTCATTTTTCTGACATGAAAAGCTGCTGTAACTTAGAGACATTCATCCAAATATTCCATAGCCTAGAGTAACTCTGGCCACATTATTTGGATACTTAGTTTGGAAAAACGTAATTAAAAGTGGTTATCCACACTGATTACAATCATGTCCTTACAGAGGCCGAAATGAGTGACAGCCGTGCAGAGATAACCATGGCTAATGCAGGTGTGAGCTCAGCGGCTCGTGGGGCAAGGGGACAGGGGCTGCCCGACAGCTGTGTTACTGCTCAGCCTGTTTTTCAGGCTCTCCTAGGGAAGTTCTTCTATCCCACACGGCACTGTGCTATGTTAGTGTGCTCTGCAAACACACCCTCTGTGCCTTTCCAATATTGAAAGGAGATAAAAAGCTTAATTTTCATATCTGGAATATCCAGTGAGAATACACAGAATATCCTTGGCACTTGGTTACTATTAGCCCCGCACGTGTTTGTGTGGAGGAACAGCATGACAGAGTCACTTACACTGTTGCTGATATCAGGGATAAAAACCACCTTTGTTCATCATTTTGATTAATAAAATACCTATTCACCTTAAAACACCTACGGACCTTTCTAAGAAAGCTTTGTAACCCCATACAATAGTTCAGTTAGCAAGAGAGAAACAAGAAATAAAAAAACCCCAGAAAGAATAAGAATTAAATGAAAGGATTTTCTTTGAAACATTTAAATGTTTATACATTTCAAGTGTTAACAACTATATGTCTAGAATGAAGAAGTTCAGCTTAAAATATGCAGTTTTTGAAGATACACAATATCAATGCTACTTAAATAAAGAATAATTCATCTAAAAGGTCTCAGTTATTTGTCTCTCCCTTGATCTACTTGACACATGTTGTTTAACCCGAGTGGGCAGCTAAGGCCTACACAGGCACTCATTCACACACTCCCCCTGGGGTGGAGGAGAGAATTGAAAGGGTGAAAGAGAGAAAACTTGTGTGCTGAGGCCAAGACAATTTAACAGGTAAAGCAAAAGGCATGCATACATGCAAAGCAAAACAAAGAATTCACCTACCACTCCCCACAGGCAGCTAGGTATTCAGCCATCCCCAGGAAAGCCAGGCTCCATCACATCAAAGGGTAACTTGGGAAGAAAACCATCATCGCTCCAAACATCTCCCCTTCCTTCTTCCTCCAGTTATATATATTGAGCATGATGTCCTATGGTGTGAGATCCCCCCTGGGTCAGCTGGGGTCAGCTGTCCTGACTGTGTCCCCTCCTGAATCCCTGTGCATCCCTAGACCCTTTCCTAGTAGGATGGAGTGAGGAGCAGAAAAGTCCTTGACACTATATAGGCCTTGCTCAGCAATAATGCAAATGTTTCCATATTGTAAATACAGTTTTCTGTAAAAATCCCAAACACGGGCCCATACCAGCTACAATAAAGAAATTAACTCTACCTGAGCCAAACCCAGCATAATACACAAACAAACGGAACCATTGTAACATAGTCTTGTGCTTTAAAAGAAAAGAAAGCCATTTTTGTTTGTCTGTGAATGAACTATAGCAATGGGAAAACAACGGGGAGAAGGACACACAAAAAACCCTGACCCAACACTCACTGAGGCCTTGTGAAGCCTTTTACATCCACCTTCAGCCTTCTGTCCAGAAAGAAAAGAATAGTTCTCTGGGTGTTCCACAGCATTTATCTAATAAATACAGCTACTCTGTTTACCTCAGCACAGAAGGGCTTAGAATATCTTCCTAGAAGCCTATGTGTAGCACAGGTCAAGACAAAGTAGTTCAGAAATGATTCATCAGTGTGTTCCTTGCATGGGCTATCCCAGATGCTATAAGGAAATTAACCTCTACTCTTCAGTGCAGAGAACTGTTCCCTCTCAGTCAACAATAATGGGTGAAGTCCAGACTGCAATAGTACTTGAACCCAACTTGAGTTCACAGGTCAAGTTAGGTTTCTTATGTTGTATGGCAATGCCACAGGGAGTATCACAGAGTTTGAACATCCATAAATGGTCCAGGACATGGCTGGACAGTGATCTGGTGCTCGTACCCTGCAAATTTTCCATATTTGTGGCCTTGCCATAGCTTCTGTGCCACAAGACCAAGCATATATATCAACCACTGAAAGGCAGTCAATGCCAAAATACACTTATTTGCACAGGTGAAGTAAGTTATGAGTTGCATAGTATTCATGACAAGACAAATTTATTTTACCTCCATTAGATTCAGAACACAGGATCACTCTCCCAGTGTCTTCCTTCAAGACTTCTGGTTGCTGGAAGCACACATAACAGCATGGCCTCCAAATTTGTGTCCCAGCAATAAAAAAAGTAATGAATTATATTGTTTCCTTGGACTTTCAACTTCCAGATGAAACACTGTACACAACCAGCAGGACAGTTTCTGATAGAAATGGGTTATTGTTACAGAAAGACTGGACTTTATACCATCACACAAATAAAACAGTGCCGCAGAGCAGTTCCACTCACTTTAGAGAGAAATTTCACATGGCTGTCCTTGTATTTTATGACAGAAAACTGAATTATCCTGCTAGACCTGATGGTAAACATGAGTCTTTACAGATATATTTTTCAGATACATATATATTTTCAAAGGCCATGTTAGGAAGGCCCACAGGCTTTGGCAACTGTGAGTATTGAAGAGCTGAAAGTACAAATTTGGGAGGTGAATGTCCAACTTAATTAAAAATTAATATTTTTAACACTTTTTTCACATAAAGGTAACACTCAGGTAGTCAATTTTAACAAATTCAGAATAGCTAAATTATCAGTCCAAGCCTTTTTCCACCTCACAGCTCAAATTTAGACACCTACTTTTTGTTGACTTCCGTAATTTTAAGTTCCCAAATACATTTGAAATACCTGTCCATATATTTGCCTAATTTGCTCCAGCATTCATGAAGACTCAGAGAAATAGCACTAAGGAACTCAAAACTCTGAAATATTTGTGGTACATCTTTCTGACTGTCTTGGATTACAGCTTCTGTTTACTATAAATGCCAAAAAAAAGAATCGTTGTGAAGGCACTCCAGTACCTAGCATGTCTGAGAACTTGACTGCTATATTTTTATATATATATATATATATATATATATATATACACACACACACACACATATACTTAGCCCAGTGATAGGGCTGTGTGACTGTACTACCATCTATGTATAAAAAGGCAGCTTTTTTGTTATTAAAAGCAGCTTTGTGTCCTGGGTCGGTTCTCCAGTTAAGGCAGAATTGAAAAGCGTCTCAGTTCAAGGAAGTTCTTGTCTTCATCTCTTACTCCACAGAAAACAGCCCTGCCCCTACAAATTATTGATACAGCAGAAAGAAACATGAAAGTCATGTCAACATCACCTGTATTTGTGCCACAGGGATATGAATGAGAGTTTGGCTTCACAGCATGTCTGCTGCATAAGCATTATCAGGAGTTGTTATACTCTCCAGTGCTATCCTACCCCAGAGCTAGCATTCTGAGTACTGCTAGTATTCATGAGTTTTCTAGGTTGCTACATGGAAACCCATACAGGGCTAAGATTTGTACATTTGGGGGGAGAGGGGGGTGGTATTTTGGGGTCTTTGTTAGTGGTGTCTGATGTGGGACACATGCAACTAATATTCTTCTCAAAAGACTAACAGGAAAAAACTCACAGCTATAGCTATAGCCTCCCCAATATGCCGATAACTCCTAAATTCAACAATCAATAGACTCATTCATATCTTTTTTCTGCTTAAAGATTTTGAGCCAGCCCTAGGCTGGAGATGCCCAAGCTAGCTCACAGTAAGATCATCATTGTAGTGGAAGTGACAACCCACGCACACATCCTTGCCATGCAGTTTATAGACTATACCACTGCTAGGTAGTACCAGAGTTGCCTGTCACAAGGCTGGAGGATCTAAGCATGACATCATAACAGCTCTCACCTCATTATCTTCTCCAGTGGATGGCTTTCCATGCTGTGTGCTTGTTCCTCTCTCAGCTATCTCACTTTCCTTCCTTTGTACAGATGTATCCTGAAGCTAGGCAGTGTAATGCAAATAAAGAGCAGTGCTTCACCTTTACTTTCAGGACAGGAATTCTGCAACTCATGGCAAAGGAAAACAGGTGGGATTTTTTCTATATTAAACACTTCATTGTCTCACAAACTTGGGTCAACTTTTTGTTTCTGTAATGCAGTATATTGCATACATTTTTAGTAAAAAGACTTTGAAGAAAAATAAAACAGGTTATGATCCTCTGGCATATCAAGAGTTCTGCTACAGTAACATTTTCTGCACACTTATCTTGGTGTGTAACTTGTTTGGAACCATAGTGTCAGTAGGTGACTATCCACATCTCAAACGCTTTGATCAGAACCCGGCCTAATCTTCTGTCAACATAGTCCTCCCGGGGATTTAGCAAATTTGCAGGTGACACCAAGCTGAGTGGTTTGGTCGACACACCTGAAGAATGGGATGCCATCCAGAGGGAGCTGGACAAGGTCAAGAAGTGGGCCCATGGGAATCTCATGCAGTTTAACAAAGCCAAGTGCGAAGTGCTGCACCTGGGTAAGGGCAATCCCTGGTACCAGCACAGTGGGATAGATATTGAGAAGCAGCCCTGCAGAGAAGGACTTGGGAGTGATAGTGGATGAAAGGGTGGACAAAAGCCAACAATGTGTGGTTGCAGCCCAGGAAACCAATTATTTCCAGTGTGCCAGCAGGTCAAGGGAGATGATATACCCCTCTACTCCACTCTGGTGACACCCCAGCACAGGAAGAACATCCACCTTTACAGCAAGTCCAGAAGAGGATCACCAAGATGTTTAGAGGGTTGGAGCATGAGGAAAGGTTAAAAGAATTGTTGTTGTTTAGCCTGGAAAAGAGAAGGCTTCGGGGTAACCTGTTTGCAGTGTTCCAGTACCTGAAAGGAGCCTACAAGATAGATGAAAAGGGATTTTTTAGAATGGTATGGAGTGATAGGACAAGGGAAAATTGCTTTAAACTAAAGAGGTTAGGTTTAAATGAGAAATTAGGAAATTTTTACTGTGAGCGTGGTGAGGCATTTAAACAGGTTGCCCAGAGAAGCTGTGAATATTTCATCCCTGCAAGTGCTCAAGGACAGGTTGCATCAGGGATTCCTGATCTAGTGGAAGGCATCTGTGCCCACATTAGGGTGGTTGGAACTAAATTACCTTTAAGAACCTTCACTATCCAAATCATTCTATGATTCACTCCTATCACTATTGTACAGTTTTCCTGGCCTGGTGGTACGATATCCCACCAGCTGGCAATCCTGCATGAAACAACCCCAGCCCTATCCGTCTAGAGTTCCACCCAATTTTCAAGTGTCTAAACTAGGCTTTAAAGACTGCTTTGCAATCTCAGGTAAGACACAAGTCCATTTCAATCCGTCAATAAAATCGGCATCTCCCTTTAATCACTTTGTAGCTGAGAAAGCCACGTGCCTTTTGAGCCTTTTTTCATACAATAATGCTAAAAGGCTGCTTCCATTTCCATTGCTTTCCATGGACTTATAGAGCCCTAGGTGACACTGGTTTGGTTTACATGCCCTCCTCTTGCACAGCATGAGCTGCATCTGCTGGGAATAGGCTGGGCCAGTTTTAGATAATTGACCAGAACAAAGACAACAGGCAGCTATGCAACAGACATTGGCTTGCCTATGGGTGATTTTGGGTCAAATTTTCTCATGGCTTTTCTCATTTGGGTCCCCCCCTCCCAGTTTTCCCTCTTCTACAGGGGTAAGCTCCTGAGGCCAAGTGCAGGACCCAGCAATTGGCTTTGTTGAATCTCATACAACTGGCCTTGGCCCATGCACTCAGTTTGTCTAGAACCTTCCCACCTTCCCAGATTAACACTCCTGCTGAGCTTCATCACTTCTTCTAACTGACTGAGGATGCCCAAGATCCTCTCCCTGGAAGTATTTAAAAGATGTGTAGGTATGGCACTTAGGAAAGTGGTTGAATGGTGGACTACTACTACTACTACGGTGTTAGGTCTACAGCTGGACTCAATCTTAAGGGTCTTTTCCTGCCTAAATGATGCTATGATTCTCTATGCATCCTCAGCTGGCACCTCAGTTCCTCCAACTTTATTTCAGATAGTTTGCCCATATTTTATAGTCATGGGTAGCCATATTTTATGCCTTTTACCCCCTGACAAAATGTGCAAGCTTTCCTCAGAAAGACAAGAATTCTGCTCTGTATTTAGTATTATCCTACGCACAAAGATCTGATCCATATCTCTAAAGTGTTATAGTGATAATAAGCCAAAAGTATGTGTAGATATCTATCATCCTACTCCTTTTTTTCCTCTCTTATAGACACAATAGTCTTAGCTGGTGTTTTCCCATCACGTCCACTACACAGCTAGCTAGTTTTGATTGCACTTAAAACTTCCACAGAAGGTAGCTCATGACTAGGGAAGGGAAAGAATAAAATCTGCAATAAAAATCAACAAAAAGACTCTCAATGAGAACATCTTTCAGAAGATTACTGATATGCTTAAGAAAAAAAAAATTCTTCCCTTCCCCCATATCTCCTCTGATTCAAGAAAATACTCCGAATATAAACCTCATTCCTTCCTGCTACAATACAATGGGTTCAGACCAAGATAACTGGTGTCAAATTATAAAAAAAGTTAAACACTTACCTCACATTAAGTAACCATAGTCCTAAACTATGTATCTCCAAGAACATCCCTGCCTATCATGAACCAACCTTCAGACACAAATACACAGCTATTTCTGGGTCACTCCAGTAAGCCAGAAGCTGACTGCCTATAGCAAGGGGATTTTTTTTCTTCAGCCGCTTTTCAGCTCTTTCCAATCACTTTATTTTGCTTTTAAGACTCACCAGCTGTGCCCCGTGAGCCCTGACAGCTATTTGAGATAGTTTATCTCTCTATGGCAGTTTTTCTCATTGTTTTAAAGCTGAGAAGCTGCTTTAAGTTTTTAGTGGGGAAAAAAAGTTTTACAGCCCATCTTAAATGGTATTCATTTTTAATCTAATAGATACTAAGTAACATTTTGGGGGCTACTTTATTATTTTTCATTTCTGCTTCATTTTCTTATTTGAACATGTGGAAATACGTGTGGTTATTTAAAAATAAACAATAATTTTGCCTGCTTGGGATACCCTACCAAGTACATGTTAGTGCACTAGCTATTTGCAGAGTTAAGACTGAGAACTGCCTATCGTATAATGTACGCATTCAGACCTAGGCATGCTTGGAAAATTGTGTCCTACAGAGGCCAATGTTGATGCTTGATCCTGAGGTGAGCGAGGCACCTGGCCCAGGCAATGTAATTTTACATTCTTCTGGGATTTGCACTTAGGAGAATTGCCAGGACATGTCAACAGATGGTGCTGAAATGGTCATTTCTCTTGATCAGATGCGAAATTGATTCTCAGCAGTGTGATATTCTCCACTAACTATAACTTGTTTCCTTGAAGTTGCTGCGCATACATTGTAGGAATTCTGACACCCAGTCCCCCTTGTCCGCTTTTAAAAGGTTGCTAAACCTTTTAAATGCTGAATTTGATGAGAAAGTGCTGAGTGTTGTAAAACTGATCTATCTGATATTTTGGGTTAAATCTGTGACTGAACAAAAGAGGGAGGAGCCCCAACTGATCTCCCTCTACATGCTGTCCTATGCCTGAGCCAGCCCCAAGTCCTGAGTCCTGTTGTCCGAGCCCCCAGGAACCAGGGTGTCCTTGAGACCTGACAGCTCCACCGTGTTTATTGGGCAAGTATGGTGGCTGCCCCAGGAGATCATACCTGGAGCTACATTGTGTCACAGCTCCTGAGTCTTCTCTGCCCTACAAATGCCCTAACACACCAAGAGGCTATGGTATTCCTTTGTGGGTCCTCTGGCTGAGGGATCCTTCCAGCTCTTACCAGTTCGAGTCTGTGACCCAGAGCACCTGTAATGTCTCCATAGTAACAGTTTTCATTGACTGAACCTTTCATTAATTACTCTTATTCAAAAATTACCTCATAGTGTGTCCTGAAACATCTTATTAATTAAGAATGACAAAGGCTGAGTGAATGTAGCTTCAAACATTCTTCCCAGTACGGTGTGACGGGTCTTCTTCCCCTGCAAGGTACTGGTGCACAACAAGCTGATATGGTGTAAGAAAGCCCCAAAGCTTTACACTAAGCTGCAGCATGCTATAATTCATCCATGCCACCTGTTATGCATGACAAGACATCTTAGCTGCTTTGAAAGTTACCTCTCAGGGCTTATACCTCTGACTCATGTCAACAGGGGGGCAGCTGAATATAGCTTGGGAACAAGTTAGCTTTACTAATAGAGGAAAAGTGTTTGTGTGCTTCCAGGTAATATCCATATCCATCACGGGACAGCTTATTGCAACAGTAGAAGATCACCTTTAACAATCAGAATCTCTAAATGCACCAAAAATCAAACCTCTCATTCTCTGAAGGGGTTAATGATGACCTTAAATGACTCACACAATTAATCTCTCTGACTATTTTTCAGTTACTTATTTCAACAGTGTTGTTTTCCTAGCTGTAATAGCTTTAGGGCCACTGGTAGCTGTTTATTTTCCCACATCAGTCATTCTTCCAGCAACAGACATATGCCCCAAATGTACCTGCATGAAGTGCTTGCACAAGCACCCCTTGTGTGAGGAGGAGGCCACCCCAAGGAGAGGTAGCCTGGCTGCTGTCTTGCATAGGGAGAGAGGTGTCCTTCATCCCTCCCCAAGCAGTTCCTAAGAGGAAGGCTTAGGATAGGGCCCCCCTGAATACTGAGTTTCTTTCTCTCAGCAACCTCAGTGAATACTTTGAGCCCATCTTATCGAGGGCTTTGCTGAGATTGTGAATGCATGAGTGGTAGCCTCCCATCTGACTGGGAGGTGTGGACAGGAGGTCCTCCATCACATCCATGACAATGAGGTACCTAGAAAAGGTACATGCCAGCTCCATGCATCTAGGCTTACCAGGCATTTTGCTTTATTCCACAGGAAGTAAAAAGTGTTCCTTTCCCTGTGTTTCCAAGAAGTGTTGAAATTGCTAATAATGAATGCCAAGTTATCTCTGCAATGTACATTACCTGCTGCAATGTACATGCAGTCACTTAACCACCAGGTCCAAACAGCCAGCCAGCCCCCATATCAATTTCACCTCATCCTACCCCTGGAAGTTCTGACCTATTTTGGAGTTCTATTCTCCTAGTCCCATTCCTGCTCTGTCTGTGATTCCTCAACCCCCAGCATTCCAGGCTGGCAAAGTGGGGGAGAGGACAAATCAAAACGTCATTCCCTGCCCCTCATTTTCCCAAGCTGGGTGAACATCAGCTAGGAGATTCCTGGGTTCAGCACCGTTGGCATGTTTGATGGGAGAGAAGAGTTATCACAGGTAAAAAGGACTGAAGGCAGAGATGGAGTTCTACTCGAGATATAATTAGCTGCTTGGGATTTTTCCTGCTCCTTTCTTCTTTCCCCTTTCTGTGACAGAGGTGTTAGCTCTGAGGGCCTGGCCAAAGGCAGCAACCAGGCTAAACCGATTTCCCCAGGACATACACTAAGTTTCTCTCCATTTCCAGCAAACCAACCCCACAGTCTGAGCTACTGTGCTGTTACTTTCTTCAGAAATGCTCCTTATTTCACACCTCTCCTCAAGCACAGGCTCTGAACCTAGTGAGTGGTAGGTCCCATATGCTTCCCACTTTTCTGTGGAGGGTTTAAGACTGTTGTAGCACAGTCTTAGAGGAAGACAGAGAAATTACACTGATAGGTATCATTAAGAATGTATTTTCAGGTAATACAACAGCTGGAAGCAAGAGACAATACCATATGTTTGTACTCCGCAGCAACACTAGAGTCAGCCTTCAGCTGGCAACCATTTGAGATCCAGTGCCTGAGGCCATTGAGTTAGTCAGCTAAAATAGACCTTAATGCTCTCCTCACTCACATGGGCACTAATTTTCGTAATGCCAATTATGACCATATATTGCCTCACCAAGAGCAGCATTTTGTACATAAATTGTTTGCATGTCCTGTAATTTATGCCTTTTGCATTGTGTAAAAAACCCAGTCTACCAAATGTGGGGTTGATTGCAAAATATCTGCTCCTGTAATTACCCTGTAATGTGTCCTTAGAGGTTGAGCCATGTAAAAAGATTGATACATCCCAAAAGTGTAAATGGCAATTAGGGAATATCGTCAGGTGCTAAGTCACAATGTTTGTGACACTTTAATTCTAGCCTTTGCTCTGCTTCTCTGTCTTGTTGAAACACTTGGATCGTAATTGTTAGAGGAAAACTACTTAGGGACAACTCCACGAAAATCAACATGAATACATTCTGATATGCAAAGTGAACACTCAATTCCTTCATGGGGATCACGTGTTTTCTATGATCTACAGAGTATTCACTGTAAAAATACTATGAGTAGGTGTCACGCCTCTGGCATGTGGCAACACCAGGAGTGGTCATTAGTGAAAAAATATCTGAATGCTGATAAACTGCTTGCATGGAAGCACAGCCCATTGAGATTATGCAACTGAAACACGACCTGGCATTCCCTGGTATGTGTGTGGTATCCTCCCTTATGCCAGATCTTGAAATAGTGGGTTTTGCTCTGCATTGCTCACTAATTATTTTTAACAGACTTAATCAGATCCTGTGCTGTTGTGTATTGGTTCAGCTACTGCCAGCGGTACCATATCAGCCTACCCTCAAATAATTTTCTGTAAGTCAGAGAACAATCTTTCTCAATGGCACAGCCAGTAGCTATCCTAAGGACCTGGCTGTGTGCTGAACCCCACATGGTGAGGTGAAGAGACCATAAAGCATTTAACTGGCATTTGTGACTAAGAAAAATGCCTCACAGTGGTAGGCCTGGTACAGTTGTATGTAGTGCTATCAAGAGTTTGAAACTGGGGAAGCAAATGTGGCACTTTAGCAGAGGGTAAAAAAGCACAGGAGCACCAGAAGTATCTCTGGACAACATGGTTATGTTGCAAGTAGAGGGGAAGAAAGGTATGAAGAACAGTGCAAACAGTGACATGAGCAACCAGGCAATCAATTGAGACATTGTTTGAACATTTTGAAGGCTTCTGATGAGTGCAGTGCTCCACAACTCACCTGCTATTGGTGAAATAGCAAAAGGCATTGCTGAACTTTACCCCAAGTAGTTTCCAAAGACTTTAGAAATGGAAAGGTGGGTGGCACAACCTGTGCGTTTTTCCTGGGTGTCCTTGGATCACCGATGGACAACAAGTCATAGAAAGTGATGAATTACAATATTACAGCATGTGTGTGAGAAGCTGTAAGTTTTAAATCACGGGTCTAGGGTACTTATTGCATTTTCAAAAGAAAACAGTTTACACTGTAGTGAATAAATATTGGTGTTAGAGGAAATACTTCTGCTACATTCATTTTGCTGAAACATGGTGTAGTTAGAAATGAGAGCTGGTTTGGGGGCTGGTCCCTCAGCTCCATTGAGCTCATAGCTGGAAAGTCTAATGACACTTATAATAATCTTTAAAGTATTTAAGGAGTACTTTTTATTTCTCTCTGTCTGATTAAGTTCCATAGGTCATGTGTGATTAAAAAAAGAGTAAAGTACATATTTTTTCCCATTATAAGCCATATGTCACTCAGGTCACAGGGTATAAGAAGCATTTTGGAAGTACTCTGTTGTCAGAGAAAACAAGGAGAATCTGAGCCTAGTGCAGTGATACAGATCGTTTATTATAGCTCATCATGAAACCTATTGCCACAATAGCACTGGCTTTGCTCTCCCATGGTTGCCTTCACTAAGAATGGTCTGCAGCACCCTGCCAGAAAATATCTTGACCCACACAATTGCACTGAGCATTTCTGTTTACTTTTCTCCGTATAACAATCTCTCATTCATATGAAAATATTGGACGCACAGATGCTTTTATTTAGTGTTCAACGCTAACCTCATTTCTTGTACACTGCATCAGCTGAGGCTAGATCTTGTTTGCATACTTATTTTTCTGTAAGCTTCCATGATATGTATATAAACAGATATAATGAAAAAAATCTTATTTTTTTAAACTTCTTTTTATTTTTACATTCAATGCATGAGGACAGACAAGATCCATGTTCATGACAAAGTATAAAGTCATATATTGTCCTTAAAACAGTTAAAAGATGCAGTCCTTAAGAGTTTAAAAAAGTATTTTAGAAATATTGTACTTCAAAAATGTCTCATTACAGAAAATTCACATTTTTTAGAAAAGTAGAGTTCAGTATCTTTGTGCATTGAGCCATATTATGAAAGTATGTAGTTGTTTTGCATTTTTAAGAAATCTGTCTCTGCATGGATAACAATCTTTAAGTAACTTATTGATGGAGCCAACAGCCTCCATAATATGCAGTATACACAGTTACAAACAATTTGAAAAGTTATATTACAAAATATACAGTAGTTCTTTTTTACATTTTTATAGATAAACATTGCATAGTTTTCAAATGTGTAATATATAACACAATCATGAGCCTTTTTCTCTATAACTTATGAAAAATTCTGTACACTCAAGCAATTATAAATAAAGTGTGAATAACTTTTATAAAAGTAGGGGGGGAATATACCAAGACACATTGTGCTGTCAAGTGTTAAACAGAAATACTTGTTGGAATCTGCTTAACACAATGGCACAACATGGCCTGGAGCAAGGAGAGATCATAGGGTTAAACAGTACAATGAGGAACCATAAAGTACTGATATATCTGACAATTATTACCCTGATTCTTTTGTAAGAATTTCTTTCCAGCAGTTATTCTCACTGTTCTTGATGGCTATATTTCAAGAAGCAAAATAAGGTGCATGATGTTTAAGAACTGAGTGAAAGCAGACTAAAATGTTTCCTCTTTCAATGTATGGTCAATGGAAACTTGAGACAACAAGGAAAGAATTCTGGCTATTTTTCTCATATTTTTTCCCAAAGAAACAGGGCATGTGAAATGCACTCTGGGATTTAAAGTAACTGATTCTAAAAGCATCCAGAACTGCGAGAATAAAATGAAGAAGAATAACTGAAAATATCAAAATTCTGCTTTAAAAACAAGATGCTGACAAAATTCTGTTTCAACTATATGAAGGACAAGGCAAATAACTTTTAAAAGAATAGTTTGATATAACCCTGCTCCAAAACAGCAGACCTATACCAAAACTAGACATTTTTGGAATTCACTCTGATTTCTAAGCATTTTGTCACTGGCTCACAATAACAGAAACAGTTAGAATCTCAGTATGGATGCAATTTGCAAACACATTTTCGGCAGCATAATTTGCCAGTCTGAATATCAGTTTAAAAAAGTAAATGAAAACAATTTTCCCTTCTAAAATGTATGTATTCACCTGGTAGCTGAATTCAATCTACTGAATTCCAAACTCTACAGAAAACAACTGTTCAGAAGTAAATGTGTTCTAGCAGCACTGAGAGGCTATGTTACACTAAGGGTCTTCTCAGCATGTCCATTACAGGTTTAATTTAAAACTCAGCCACTTAAACTGGCTTTAAAGAACACTTGGCCTACACTGAGTCGCATAATTTTATTTTTTTTAACGTTAGTGATTGGACTTCAGGTATTATCCCATAAGCACTAATATCTGGGCTATTTAAGGCCAGCAGAAGTACTCAGTGCATCTTTGAAATCCACTTTTTCTGACATTGAAATTATGATTTCTGTCAGCCCATGATTCAGAGCAACCTCACAAGCATTTATTAAAACATCAGTAATGGTAAAATTTGACCACAAGCAGCTTCCCACCAAGTATCACACTACCTATAGATTTTCTACACATGGTAGTGACTACACTAGTTATGGATTTTACTTGGGATTTGGATTGCTACATACAAATGCTAGTAAAATTCACATTATTTCTGAGGATGGTTCAGAGAACAAAGGGATGGTGAACACCCCTTTCTTTCCAGGAAACCTTACCATGTGTCCCATGCTACCAATAATCTGCTCTGCAGGTTCCCTCTTTTGTAGTTCTAAAGCCAGTCTTCATCACTACTCTGAAAACTCATTTTGTGGCTCAGGCAAATGGAGCCACAGCCGCTGGCACCAGCCCAGGCTGGAGCAGCTGTTTCCTCCCCTACACTGGCCATTTGTCCTTCCTCCTGTGCTGTTTTTCTGGTTATGGAATTACATGGTGAACAGGATTGAAGAGGACCATCTAGAGAGAGAAAAGGCAACATAACCACATCTTGAACCAATCAAGACCTTTGGTAGCCACCCAGTGTCTTCAAACACAATAATTAACCTTCAGCAAGCAGAGGGAACAGCAATGACTTTTATGGCCTTTAGCTTGAGATAATAAGAGATTGTAAATTCTGTTCCCAGTGCTAAAGGAGACAGAGAGGGCTCCATATGGGCTTATAAACACACTTGTGGCCAGACTAGGATTCCATGAGCTTCTGAAGGATGCCCCAGGATTTCATTTTCCTTCACAAATATAGATTTTGTCCATTCTAGGAAAACTACTGCTTTCCATCTGACCACTCTAAACAGATCAATGAAAACATAAGGATTACCTTTCCTATTTTTCTTCTTCTTTTTTTTTAAAAAAAAAAAATTTCCAGAGCTTGTTATGTATTCTAAATTAACTTCTGCTGAGTAAATCAGTAGGTCAGAAAAGCTGTTCTACAAGTGCATTGTTTGGTTGGTTTTTAAGTTTGAATTGATTACAACTCTTTTCATCTCTCTCTTCATGATACTACATCAGGATTTCTGTTGTTTGCTACTGATAGCATTGGAGGAAGGTACCACATAGTAGATCCTCTGCGAGCAAATCTGTTATTAGCTTTGCAACTGTCAAGGGACTCTGTCAAGCTTGTTTGACTCCATTCCTTGATGAGTGATGTATCACTGGCTTCAGAAACCTAACAAAATGTTCACTCTGTCCTCAGTGCACAGTCCAAGGTGGTTTTGAAGAGTCTGACTGTCCTATGCTGTATCTCTGTTAACATGAGTTGACCCGCTACTATAAGGCTGTGTTGTTTGTGCCGGTTTTGTCAACACAAGCTACAGCTGGTGCCCTTCTTCCACCTCTTTCCTCATCAGCCATTGCCATGGTGTTTTCATAAACCTCCATAGTTTTTAGTTGCTTGTCTTTGGCACCTTCCTGTTCAGCATTGACTTTGCAGCACTTGCAGAAGCCGCAGCAGTGTTTCCCACAAAATGCGAGTGAAGACATAATTATATTGTCCCAGGGCTCTAGGGAGTGCATCCAGATGGGTAGGAAATCCCAGTTTTGGAGTTTCTCAGGCAGTGAATGCGGTCGCCTTTTCTGCATAACGTTAATTACAACCACAGCAATAAAAAGAGCAAACAGGGGAAGGCAAACACCCAAAAGGACTGGCCAGCCTGCCAGTGACAGACCAAATACAAACAAAGGCAAAAGAAAGAAGCAGACCAGAAGATAAAATATAGCAAACCATCTGTACTGGGCTGTTATGTTTCCCAAGGTCTTGCACATGCGGATTGGCAGCCGGGTAAAAGGTATTGGGTAAAACAGAATAATCCCAGAGACATTGAAGAAAAAGTGGCACAAGGCAATCTGAAAGCAAAAACATTTGAGAAGTTCATTAGCCAAAATGCCTTCAAAAGCTCCTACACACATGATAATAACTTTCGGTGCATTAAGACTCCATAGTTTCCCTTTTCTTGCTTCCCACTCTTCTGTCTTGTCTTTCGTGCTATTTCACTGTAGGGCCTTTCCTAGCACAAAACAAGAACTCAGTGATGTCTCACACATTGTAAAGATCACTGTCTACAAACAGGGGACATATTGAGACACAAGCCAAGCTTAGAGGGGAAGTCGGATCCCTCTGTAGATGGAGAAGTATTAAAATGGAGCTTCCAAATGCAAGAAATGCAGTCCATCAGAAATGAAGCTGAAATACCAAACAGGTCTCAGTAAACAGTCAGTCCTGTTGTTAGTGAATCATAGTAACCATGTGAGGATTGTTCATTATTGGATCCTGCATCCGTAAGTTTTTAATGAAAATATGGGAAATATAAATTAGGTATTGCACACAGGCTATCAAAAACTTTTAATGGTACAGACCTGGACTTCATGAAAATTAGCTATAACTTTATAGGGCATTGAGGAGGTTCCTGGAATAAGATGTTGTCTGGGTCATTAAAATAATTTGATTCACATACTTCAAAAATGTGTTTTTTTAAAAATGAACATTAAGAGACATCTACTTGCTAAAGCTTTCAGAAGTTGCTTAGCCAGAATAAGCATACATTGAACAAAACAGTACATTCCTTGCTCATTTTATCTATTTTCATTCTGTAACTGTTATCGGACTGAAGTAAATATGAAAGTAGAGGAGTTTATTTTTAAAGCACATTATAAAACCAGCATGTAATCATGAAATCTGAGCTTTATCAAGATAGTATCGTCTCATGATTACATCTACTGCATCATGCCTGAGGACAATAAAATGACTTCCATAATTTTCTTGATTTATTTTGGCTATTTACATCCTATTTACAAAGGAAATGTCGTTATCTTTTCCCTCTTTGATGTAAAGTGTTCATTCAAGTGTTACCTGCTGCCAGGTTCTTTACTGGGAGGAAAATGGGAGGCCAAAGCCAGGCTGCCTACTTTTCAAAGAGTTTGAGGCAACAAGGAAATAAAACCTACTCAGATTACACTTACAACGAGAAAAAATAGATGCTGTGATGCACACTGCAACCTTGTGTAGACAGACAGCTTGCCAGCTTAAGGGTTTTACAGTCTTCTCATAGGTTATAGGAATCCCTGTACACTGCACAAACTGAGTCAAGGTTCTGAGAAGAGAGCTTACAGAAATCAGGAACCCTCATGGAGTTGTCAGATATATGGGCACTGGATTCCAAGCTTCAGAGATGCCATTCTTGGTGGTCAAGTGGCCCACCCTGTCTCAGTTCTGAATTCACTCATTCAGATCAAGCCAATTTATGAAAGCAAGGTTTAACTACATATTGACATCCTGGGAATGTTTAATACAACCTTTTTGCTCTGGCAGTTGAAATGAATGAGCTGTCATTAACAACACACACAAAATCAGGCACGGTATCCATGGCATATTTGCATCAGAGGCAGTTTTGTCAGGTTTTTCTTCAGAAAAGTTGCCACTTCTAAATGAAATCAAGGAACCATCGATTTATACTGACCTGTAGTGAATATTTTAATGTACTCCCTGGACTTGCTAAAGCTGCAAGTATAGCTGTCGTGGTTGTGCCAATGTTAGCTCCTAAGGTAAGGGGATAAGAGCGCTCAATGCTTATAACGCCAATGCCTGTGAGAAAAGAAGCAGTACTGAGTTGGTTTCAGAATGATGGAGGAGATAAAACACGGGGATATAGAACACAGTACTGACAACTTACCAACAAGGGGTGTAATAGCAGATGTGAAAACAGAACTACTTTGGACAACAAAGGTCATACCAGCCCCTGCAAGCATGGCCAGGTATCCAGCTAGCCAAGTAAAAGGAAATGGGAAATCTAAAAAAATAGAGGGAGAACACTAATGTTAGCATAACAGAATGCTCTCAGTAACAGTAACACAGCAGTGAAGACTATGAAATGGAGATATATTTTTTGCGTGTTGTCTCTTAAATGATGATTTTACTACTTTGATTTATCCTGTTAGCTGTGCTCCTTCTGCAGTCTTCCACCACTGGATACACCTTGAGATGGATACTAGACTAGGTAGACATTTGTCCTGATCAAGGGTAGCATATTATTTTGAGTCCCAGAAATATTTCCACAGAGGTCGATTTAAAACTCTCTAGACATCTTGAGAGCCTTGGGTTCAGCAACTAGGCACCTGCTGCATGGATCAGATCCTCAAAAAGCTCAGAAGACCATCCTGAGAATATGAGGTGGTTCGTTCTAACTTGTTTCAAGCAGATCATCTCCTAAAAATTTGCTTGTTAACTCTTGCAAGGAAAACTAAGCACACAGATTAGAGAAACTAGGCACAATGGTCTCCTGCAGTCTGCAGATTTATGAATGAGCTGAGAAGTGAGGACTTAATCAGTTGGGAAGACACAGAGGAACACAGAGCAGATCAGAAATCAAATAAACAGTGACTGCCAGCTGTTTACTTTCCACCACTTGTTTTTCATTTGTGCAGTACTCTTTGCCCAGGAGAAAAGAAGAAAGCTTGGGGACCACTTCATTGCCTCTCCCCATTTCTGTGAACCCTCTCTTCAGCCACCACCTGGGATCCATGCCAGGACTGCTTTTCTCTGTTACAGTTTCTAACCTCTCCATTCAAAGGTGTATGAAGGAAAAGCAGCCAAGTGAAAAAAACCCCAACATTTGTACTCAATGGATCCAGGCTGAAAAAACCACAGAGCACAGGGAAACAGAAAATACTACTACGGAAAAATGCCTTATCCTGCTGAAGAGAGGGTTAGGCAGTGGAACAGGACAAGATCACTAATTATTACAAGGGGTTTTTTCAGCTTACTTCAGAAGGAACATGCAGGCTCTGTACCACAATCGGCAATAATAATCTCAGCACTTCAGTACTACCTTTGAGGACGGGAGCATCTCTAACAACTAATGATTATACATCAAGAAAGAGAGCCTGGACTTTGGTCTCTGATGCTGTTAATCTGCTGCATTTCTCAAAGAAGCTGTTCACTACTGGATTTTTAAAAGAAAGAAAAAATATTCTTGGGAGGAAAAATGAGGGGCAGGGGGGGAGAGGGGGATGGTGATGTAATTTTTATTCAATACTGTTTTCTTTAAAGTATTCTATATTATCTACCAGAGCAGGAGATATCAACGTGCTCAGTGTCCTTGTCATTCCTGAAAACAAACCTCAGGAAAAGCTGATAATTACCAGTGTTGATTGTCTTCTTGATAACACTTGCCACTTGTCCTTTAAGCACAGAGTTTAATAGCTTAACAATCATTATCAAACACGAGCACAGAACAAGCAGGGACAAAGCCAGTAGGATGAGACCAATGGCAAGATCAGGCAGGTCTGAGTTTGCAAAGAGATGCTGGCCTGAAAAAGAAAAAGAAAATTAATTAGCCCAGCCACATTTTTACTTGTGATCCTAAGCCCAGCTCTGGTTTTCATACATGTCTCTAAGAAAATGGAACCAAAGCACACACAACTTGAGGGGTTGATGCAAAGAGGGAAAATGCCAACCCCCTTGCTCCACAAAACCCATGTTTCAGTGGGACAGGAGAAGTTCTGGAGTACTCCAAGCTGGATGGTGGGTCAGCTTTTCTCAGAGGTGGCTACGTGCCTGAGAAAGGCCACTGAAAGTCCTGCAGGGCATGCATAGGGATGGAGATATCCAAGCAACCATTACAGCAAAGTAACCATAGCTCCAAGCCATCTGAACAGCGAGGGTGACATGATACTGAAGACCTCAATTACTGATATCAGGGAGCATGGAAAGAGATCCATCTGCAGCCAGATACCATGATGATGCTGGTAACTCCAGCTGCATATCTATATCAGAGCACAGGCTCCTCGGACAGCACCTGCAGTAGTACCGTGTCTGCATATGCAGGCAAAGGCTTCCTGATCACCTCTGCAGTGATCTGTTAACACCATCAGAAAGCTATGTACACTCGTAAAGATATTGTCATAGAAGAAATAGTTCTACTACTTACATTTACTGATATAGTCTGTTTCAGTTATATTCTTGAGGGTCCATGTCACGTTTCCCTCAGTCCAGCAAAAGTCAGGCGATGTGCAGTTTTCTGAAGGTGGAATTGTGACATTCTGCAGTGTCTGAAGAGTGCCAGACAGAGCAGATAGTTCAGTCATCATTAACCCTTTATTGAGAGCTCATATAAAAATTACATTTTTACTACATTCAAGGATACATCAACTAAAGGCAGAATTGTAAGCTGGCACTACATTAATGACAAGGTGAAACTTTTGCATTCTTAAGATAAATGATTGTGCTGTTTCTCAAGTCAATCATTACAACAATTAAAGATTAACATATCCCCAAAATCTACATTGTAATAACAGTTGCACCAAATAATTAACAGCTAAGAACCTTAACTACAGATGACAGTGGAGTGAGGTTCATATTAGTCTGCAGTTGCAAGACAGTAGCATTCCTTTTCCAGCCAGTGCCACAGCTTCCTTGGTCAAAGAAAGATCTCTTTATTGTCGTCTCAACCGTAGTTAATTGTCTGGTGAGTACTGCACAGGGCTGTGATTCAGAATGCTACAGTACTACTGCAGCCTCTGTTGTGGGATGAGCACAAGCTGCTCTCACTGCCTTTCTGTGCCTCCATTTCCCTGTCTGTAGAAACAGAAGGGCTGCTACTACTTTCTTTTTAATGTTCAAATGCTATCTAAGAGCTAACTACAAGCATTATGATTTGCATGACTGTTATGGAGTTGAACCCGAATTTCTATTTATAACACAAAAAACCCTTCCTTATAATCACTCCTAACCCGAACATACTGCTGTCTGACACCAGGTCCATAAGTCCTTACGCAGATTAAGAAAGAGTTTGCTGACTGAGCTTTACTTCCACACTAGAGAACTTAAGAGCCAAATGGACTCTGAACCATGCTGCTGAACAGGAGGTATCTTTCAAATGTGTTTAAGTGATTCTCTTTTGCAGAAATGGCAAAAGAGAAATCATTGCTAGGTACTGCCTACAGATATCTGCATTTGCAACCCCCTCCAGCTGATGCAGCTGGGCAAAGCTGGGGCTGGATCTGGTGCCTCCTTATCTCCAGGGAGTGCCTGGGCTCCAGACTCCCCATCACATCAACCTTTACAAACAACACAATACAATCTTTTTTCTCACCTTCTTGAAATTTTTTCAAACATCTGAATTTCAAAGCAGTTGTATTAGATCAAAATGTTTATGTTTTGCTTTGAACATATATTTGTCCCTGACATAAAGCTTTTAATAATTTTTGCCAGAAACTGGTTTAATCTGCTAGGAATGTAAATAATTTTCATTATCTTCCTTTTCCCCCACCAAGTTCAAGTCAAACTTTTAGGATTTCATGTGTTTTTGTAACTTGACTATATGCTTGGGCAGTAGGTACACAGCCAAAATATAGACAAACACAGAAAAAAAAAAAAAAAGTGAATATAGAAATATACATTTCCCTTAGCCTACGCTTCTGGTGTAGTTTCTTGTCTTCTGTAGGGCTCAGACTCACTGAAAGTTATGCTGTGCTTGTGCAGGCAGTGTGGCCAAGGGGCAACCAAGTCTGTGCTGGGGCTCTGACAGCAGGGCAGCTGCTCAAGCCCCACGTCCCACTGAGGTGAAATTCCCAGATACTCACCAGTGTAACCTGAGCAGAGTTTCAGATGAGCACAGCCCTACTCCCAGCACTATCTCCCTAGCTAGCATTTCACTGGCCATCCAGACTGTCATTCAATAGGAGCTGGGCACTTAATTTCAACCTTGTGTGTCCTTAAGTATCTTCTGCCTCAGGACTTCAGGAATTAATTGTCCATACATGACAACAAGTAGAATACTCTAACTAGAGAATCAAAGGATGTTTAATGCTCTAATTGCTGGTTAGCTGAACAATGCAAACCAAACACTCAGCTCTACAATTTACAAAAATACTCATTGGTGTTGATCCAGACAAGAGATTCCTCCAAGCTGCAGTGCTAGTTGGGTGAAGAACAACAGGATGCAGCCCCACAGAGGCTTTCTCTAAGAACAGTTTTCCAAGAAAGCTACAAATAACCAGCTGCCACTATATCACCCTAATACAGGTAAAACTAAAACCGATTAGATCAGTAGATAAATGGTAGGCGAAAAGATCTTTTTTTTGGCCAATGTTGCGAATTTTTTCCACTTTCAAGGAGTCTGTAGTATCAGAGTTTAGAGGCATTTGTATGTGATAGGAGTGAAGGACTTGGCTTCAAAACACCAGTTCTGATAAGCAAGGGCATAGTACCAAAAGCAGCCAGGTCAAGGTCACCACTGGTGACCATCTTTGGTTTAAGTGGATCAAAAACTATATTAAATTGTTTTCATTCTTTTTCTGCTGAAAAAAATCCCTTCATTTAAAAACCTAATTTCACCATCCTATGATAAGGAGCATCAGCTACATATCAGTAATATATTTCCTGAGGTACATGACAATTAATTTATCGTGATACTCACCACATTGGTTTCAGTTACACACCAGATCTTTACCAGGCTTTTGTTTTTTGCTGATTCATCATTAGTAGCAATTGCATTTATTACTGATTTATCAAGCTTAAAAAAAAAAAAAAGAATTAAAAAAATTACATTATTCCAACTTGTATCACAAACTTCTGTTCATCTTTGCTCAAATAAACCCCTTTGGAATCTCAGCCGTGTAAGGCCCACATAATCATCTCTCATGCTGGAGCTCCTGCCCAGCAGGTAGGAGGGGAATTACTCCAAGAAAAAGGCACAACTCTACATCCGAAAACACTGTATCTCATTCTCCCCAAATCACCCACCACCTCATGTTACCCTTCCTGTTTAATCATCCGTACTGAAACAACTGCCTAACCGTATTTACTGCCATTTTAGGAGCTGTGTGTATCCCCCCCAGCTTGTAGATGCATGCCATAATTTCAGTGTCATCATCAGGTCCTATGCTGGTCTTCCTGCTGTGCCAGGTTATCTCAGCTAGTGCTGTCTGCCAAGGTCTAGACAACAGTCTGCCTTCCTATCTATCCCACATGGCTGTATTTGTTCTCAGCTGCTTTCCCAGCCCTCCTAGCTAGGTCTGTCATTGTTAATATGAAATGTGGGAGAAATAGAAAATACAGAGCTGAGGCTTTATGAAATGTGAATAAAAAGAAGAATTCATCTGCTAATGAGATTTACCCCAAATACACACAGAAAGGAGTGAGAACCTTTCTCATACTTAGAGCATTTTGATTAGCTGTGACTGAACCAAGTAAGCAGCTTCTCTGAAGCAAAAAAGAGCTTACCTCAATGATGAGCTTTGTGAAGGGGTCTGTGATAACTTTTAGTAGCTCAGGGGCATCCTCACCACTTTCAAGATGAAAGGACTCAACTATGACATTGGTGAGATGGTAAAGGTAGCCAGAAATAACTTCAATGGGCAACAGTGCAAACACAGCAAGCCAGTTAAAGAAATCATGGATTGTTGCCCCAGCAAAGGCTCTGCAAGAAGAAATTAAAAAACAGTGCTGCTTTTAATTAAACAAAATGTGGACAACAACAATTAGATACGAAATTATAGAAGTGGGGATGAAGCCCATTTCAAGGTGGGAATCATTACATTTCTGGGGTCATGGGAGGTGGCTACTTTGCTGTGGAGCACTAAGTTGTCTCCACACTGTTGACCAATTAAAGAGCCAGCCAGGTGAGTAAAACAAAAGAACTAGAAAAGACAAAAGTGACCTTTAACACAAGGCTGCCAAGAGTACTTGTCTGAAAAAAGAAGTGGCTGTACAGCCTACATTTGTTTTGGCTCTCACCCATTTTTGGTACCTTTTTATTCCTCAGCCAGTCATTGCCTCTGGGACCTGTTCACCCTGACTCCTGGAGCAAGAGAGCTTTGCAGCCCCCTCACATGTCACTGCAAAATGTTGGTGTACAGCTCCCTTTCATCTTCTCCTCCAAAGCTGGAAGAACCACAGCTCTTCCCTCAGAAGCTTTGGCAAGGAGTGCTTCATATGCCATAAATGACAGGGTACCAGAGTCTCATATCCCTACCAAGTTTACTGCCCATCTCCAGTAAGCCATGAGCTCTCTCAGCGCCAAAGTCAAGTGGCAGTCTAAAAGATGTCACTGTATGTATTTGACAGCCAGAACACTTAATTTCTCTACAGTTACCAGCTCTTGGTTACTGTAGACTTTGAAATCTTTTTTAAGGAGACTAGATGAAAATGAAGTAATATTAACTTCCTGTACCCCCCTCCCATAACTAAGACATAATTAAATTTGGGTGGTATAGCTGGAGTAGTTGACAATTTATCTTTGTGTAAGGACATTAAAAATAGTGGATTCTTATAAAAGCACAAAATTTCTAGAAGAACCTAATATGCTTTTCTTCAAGTATATGAAGCCATATATGTAGACAGCATTATACCTTTGCCATGGTCATGCTTGTGGTTTTCCTAACTAACGAGGTTGAATGGCTGTAGTAGTGATAGAAAAAAATAGAAGAAAACCTACAAAGAAGGAAGAAACAATTTTCAGAAGTAGTGTTTAAGTACAATACCTTCTAAACTCGTTCCTGTCCCCAGCTTGCATGAGTGCCACAATTGTGTTTGTAACTGAGGTGCCAATGTTTGCCCCCATGATGATAGGAATAGCTGATCGAACAGTCAGCACTGGAGAGTGGAAAAGGAAGCACTGAATGAGAAAATCAGATCATCAGCAAGCTCTATGCTGCAATGTAAATTCCTGTTATTGGGATTAGGCCCTCTAATCCAAATGTTTGCTTTAATCAAGTCCCCTGGAAATATGGCACTCTGAAACTGCAGCCCATGGTTATCCCTTTTCACCACATATTAGAGTAATCTAAAGTCTCTTCTTTCACAGGCATTTGCCTACTTCCTGCAGAATTTTGATCCCACAGAAGCAAAATTCAGTAACTGCCTAACACAAGAAAATTATGAAGATAATTTCAAAATAAAGACATTCGATGTCAAGGTTTCTGATGATCTTCCTGGAATTCCTGGTCTTACTATTATTACTAGTACTACTACTGTTGCTACTACTGTTAGCAGTAATACTATTATTTTTACTTTTTAAAATGTTATTTTATGTCAGGGCAACAGCTGTGAAAAGCTTTTACCACAGCCTCTATCCTTATGCCCAAAGCTTTTACAACTTGAACATAGATGGGAATGTTCACACCCCAGACAAGATTTATGAGTGATCTCCAGGAAAATACTGCAAGCAGACTTACGTGTGGAGGACACCATGCTGACCACAATGGATGAGGAGGTACTGGAGCTCTGGACCATAACAGTCACCAGAACGCCAATCACCAGTCCCGCAACAGGATTAGACAGCACTGAATCATCTTTAAATATGTCCCCTGCTGCTTTACCTACAAAAAGCATATTCTCAGAGTGAGGGAGGTGCACGTTAAAGTCTACAGAAATTATCAGAGCATTTATTTAAAGATCATTCAACCATTTAATTGATACATATATAGCCATGCTTGCTTGCCAAAAAAAAAAAACAAACAAGGTGATGCAACACGGGGATCCAAATTCAAGTCCTGAACTCTCAGCTTCTCAGTTGTTAGAGAATACTTTATATTCTCTCATTTCAGCAACTAAACAAGGTCTACTGAACTCTGCACAGTAGCCTATAAAACCACATCCAGCAGAGGAAAGACTGTAGGATAAAAAAACCCACACATGCATAGATTTAAATGCTATCACTTGGTATTTTTGATTACCACATTGAGGAAAACTGCTTTAACAATCCTGATTAATTCTGCTTCTATAGCTTCTTCTATGTTTGCAAAAATCCAAAATACTTCCACAGAAGCTCACATATTTCTCAGATAATCACTCCTGAATCCCTCATCTGAATTCAACCCTTGGATATTAGCAAATGTAAAAAATACATTTCAATAGTTTTTATCTCTGAAGGATTTAGGGGATATTTTAGTGCTGCATGCTTTGATCAAGAGCACAATTTTCATATTTCAACTTGTTGAAACGTCGTTCACATGGGACAGATTTATGCACAGATGTATTTGTGTAAACTGTCACTAAAGTAACAGGAAGCTACTATGAAATTGGAGCCAATAACTTCTACATCAATGGCAATTTGGAATTTGAGAAAGAAAGACCCTTTAAAAAAAATGGTTAGGCTTCAATCAGAGCTACTTCCTTCTGACTCTCAACACATATGAAGAATGTTCTTGAAGAGTGATAGTTGTTGTTAAGTCACTCAGATTAAATTTACTACCTTATTCATAGTTTATTCTTGATATTTTAGGCATTTCCATACCTCCTACTAGTTGAAAAGCAGAGCTCAGAACATCCAGAGAACACACGAACATATAGAGCAATCCAAGTAGCATAATGAACTTCCCTATCCCATAGAGCACACGAATTATTTTTCCTTTTGTATCCAGTTCTGCAAAATGAATATATTATGCATAAAAGGCTTGCTTGAACAATAGCACACAAGCAGAGACTATGGAGACAAAGACAGTGCTGTGAATCTAGTTTGTGATTAAACCCAAAAGAATGTTCTTAATCACATTTTAACTGCAAAAGCAGGTATTTTGTTTACTTAATTTTACCACAAAAAAAGCTTTTTGCTATGTGACAATACCCTTATGAAGTCTGAGATTGACCTGTGGTTTTGTAGTCATCCTGCTGAGTAAAAACCAGCAGGAGCCTGGATATAAAACCATATTACTGCTAGTCTATTTTCCATGTATCTCCTTGTGTTTTAAGGAGCATAAGCAGAAGAATTTCCAGATTCTTCTTAGCTGATAAAGTATAATAACCCCATTAACTCTTGGAGAAGGTGAGAGGGGATGTGGTGGGAAAAAATGCAAGTAATTTATTAACAGAGAAATGACTACCTGACCACTTGACCCCAGTGTCCTGCAGTTCCGGAAGAGCCCATGGGTCTTCTTCTTCTGGCCTTGTCTCATCTATCAAGGCTATTGTGGAAAATGCAGGTTGAATTTCTCCTTTATTTCCAAGCGAAGCCACGTTACCTGATGAAACAGAACAATTAAAAAATTGTTTAATTACTCTCCACCTTCTCCAAGGATCCCTAAAACTTATATGTCTCTATAATTCACAGGTGAGCATATTTTACCTTTGTGATTTTCTCCTTCTTTCCCAGCCATGTTCTGGTTTTGTTTAGAAGAGTCCCCAATATAGTTATTGGTTTCAGGCTTTTCTACTTCAGGCCAGGGAGCCATGATCTGTGACTAATAAAGTATCATTGATTAAAATGCATATGCAGTCAAAATAGCCAACTTACAACAGAATATGTTAGAAATATGATTAAGAGTAAAGGAGGTGGAAATGGAATATAAGCAACTTACCCATGAACACAACTTTTTACTAATTTTTATGAATATTATGAATACTTCTGAAATTGATTTATCAATTATTGTTTATATCTCTGATTATTTATTTGTGCACACAATTGAAAAATATTTCCATCTCACATCTGTCTTTTCATACATTTTTAACTGTCATGAAAGCAAAGACTCCTTTGCTTTCCAAACAAGAGGCATTTCTTCTCTCTAATTAATTTCAACTCCTTTCAGCAAGAAGTCAGAGAACTGTTTTACTTTGTTCTACTGTCTAGATTTAAGCTACTGCCTTTATCAAACTGTTAATTCAATACACAGACCTTAGCAAAAAACTTCCCTAAAGCACTGCTTAGTTTGGTTCATGCATGCTAAGCACAATGTTCTTGCTGCCTTTGCTGCTTCATTCCCATGAAAACACGTAGAGAAGAACTCTGGACGAGGTGGAGGAAGGGCCTAGAGTTTCAAGCTCCACAAGGCTGCTTGCTGAATGCTTGGACAAGAGCACAATTAGCAAGGGCCATTTGCAGATCTGTATTTGCAGCTGATGCTGCAAATGAAGCTAAGCTAGTGGCAACAAGGTCCAGCTCACTCATCTCATGTAGGGTCTCTCTCTGAAACTCTTCCTTCGTGACTTCTTGTGGACACATTTGACAGTAGTATTATAGTAATAAATATAAAAAAATAATATAAATAAATTATAGTATTATAGTAATACATAATAACTCAAAAAATAAGAAATCACAAGGCCAAATCCTGCCAGCACATGCGCAAGCACCTGTGACAGATCAAGCCCAGGCACAAGAGAAGGAAAAGCCTGGAAGAGGACTACCTCTTTACTGCATCAATACTGGAAGCCAGAGGGAAGGAGATGAAAGAGGGGGCAGATGACCATGAAGAGATAAGACAATATATATGACAATATTTCAACCTTTCCAGACTTCTTGGTGGGCTCAGCCAGTGCATCCAAAGACTCAACGGAAAGGATGGGAGAAGTCAACCCTACCCAGAAAAGCCTCACCTTTCAGGCCTATCTCCTCCATCTTCTCTGCCACACAAGTCAGTCAGTGCTGCAGCCAAAGCTGCCCCACAGCCACCTTATCTGGCACTCACGCATCTGAAAAACTTGTGAGTGAATTTGCATCTAATGCTCCTCATAAACAAAGCTTCTGTGCCCAGCCTCCAAAACTCAATGTCAGAGTTGGTATCATGCTCCCATAAACAAAGTTCACGTGCACTTAGCAGACACTCTAAGGGAGTATAATTAATCATTCATTTAATCATAATCATTTATGTAGCTGATGGTGAAAATGTTTTGTCCCTGCCCACATCAGTAAGCCACACATCCTCTTCATTTACCTGGGAAGGAAAGGTCACAGACAAAATCACTCATGTCTTACTGTAATAGAGGAGGATATAGTTTTCTGGCATCCCAGAAAGAAAAGAGTATCTCCTCTTCCACATTAGCAGGAAAAGTTATTCTACAATTCCATGAGCAAAAACTATGCTTTTACACATTCTTTATCTGCGGTATAAGACCCATAGCAGCTTCCATGATATACAAAGATCTTAAGAGCAGATGAAAGTCACTCCTGCTTGTTTCAACAAGGGTTTCCATTTGCTTGAAGTAAATTCTCGCATTTTCACACATGCCAAAACAATACCCAGCCCCACCCATATCAGAATATCTCCATCTCGTGAAACAAGTTTTATTTATACCGTGTTCAGCATTTAAACAGCTATTAAAAAATAACTGCTCCTTACAAGTGCTTCTTAAGTGGAATGCAACCATGAAAATGCACTGGAAAGTCAGATGGTGAAGTTGCATTCACAACATATTCTAACCATGGAGACACAGAATATGCTAGACACCACCATCCTTAGAGATGCCATCAGTACTTCTACAGCTCTTCTGTTACTCTCATTATGGAAATGAAGGATTCAAACTTCATGATTACTCCATGGAAACTGAGCCGATGCATTCACTGAAGAAACTGGAGCTTGAAAACAGCAGATAAACAGTCTCTATGTCTCTTAAATAAACTCTCCTTATTCAAGAATTCAGCAAAGCATGATTTTCATAGACATCTCTCATGTTTTTGAGATGCTCAGGATCCCACAGGTATGTCATATATTATTATTGTGTTTGCTTTATGTGATTAAATGCCATAGAATGAGAGTTGATCACCTCTGTAGAGGACGATTTTTATAAGTATATATATATATATAAAGTTATTCATATGAGCCCTAGTCGACCTCAGATTTGAAAAGGTAGACTTGAATACTGGAGGTCTTTATAGCATTTGCCTTGAACGCTTGAGTTTGCAAAGGTTTAACTAGAACAGATCATTCTGTGCGAGTAGTACCAACGACTGATGAAAGCAAACCCGAAGCGCTGAAGCGCTACCAAAGCTGTCATCTTTCTCCAGATCCCAACTCTTGTCAAGGGGAACAGCTGAGAAGACAGTTTAGCGATACCTGATACTCTGTTTGCTGAAGTCCTGGCCACAGCTACTTAGTGTTAATTAATCACTCTGCTACAAGGATAATCTACATTCTACAGTTTTCCCTTCAAAGAATTCTTCCCTGGCACAAATACAAACGTTAACATCTTGAAAAAATACTCAGAAGAAAATCTGTGTGCTGTGGAGGAGCAGAGCAGTGGGGTGGCAAAGCCGACTGCGTTGCTCTCTGGCAGCTCACATGTACCTTTGGAAAGGCTGACGTCAGGCGCGGTATAGAAGACCAACATAATTGACGCAAGACATAAATGACAATGAAAACCCTAATAGTGGTTTACTTTTGAACAACAAAGACAACTACTCTGCAAAGGAACATGTTAGAGAAGGAGCCAATGACAACACACACTGCAAGAAGTTGATACGTTCAGCTGGATACTCCTGTCCTGGTCCAAAGGCAGGATAGCCACAATGACTGGAGAAATGTCTGGAGTCATGAGCTCTGCCCATCCCTGTGCCAGCCCAGGTGTCCCAGTGCCGTGCACCCGGTTCCCACCTTGGCTGGCAGGACACGAGGCAGGGTGCCTGCACTTAGGGTGAAGTCATGAAGCTCACGCCCAGATATGCATTAGTGCTTTGGATATCCCCCTGTTCGGAGCTGTGCTGAAATGGGAGCTAATTTCCTCCTGAAAGTGGCAGGTCACAATATGCTATGCATATTGCAAAGGTCTGAAAACTAATGCCTGCACAAGCTGTAATCCAGTCTGTTTCGGTGAACCTCGTGGCAAATCCTCTCACACCGTCATGTGTGCTTCTTTCGTTGTAAGTATAGTCTTTCCTTGCCTTTGGAAAATGCTAACTATGTGTGACATCCTTTCTAACTTCAAAAGAAACTGAACCCTCTCCCTCTTAAGGAGTAGATGGAAATAATCAATGGCATTCAAATTCTGAAATAAAATGGGAGAGAGAAAAAGTCAGAGCCAAAGTGGGCTCCTGTAGTTTTTGTATCCACAGTGACTCTCTTACTGCAGCGTTTGAAAGAGTTAAAGTCTTCGGGTAATTATCTGAGCAACACTAGGTGTCACACAGTTGCCCTACATTGCATTCCTCAGTGATTCACTGGGCTGTAACAGCTTTGCCTCTGTTGCAGGGCTGCACTTTTCAGTGCTTTGCAGATTTAAATCAGAAACAGTTGTTAACGTATTTGTTTTGCTGGATTTAGTACAGTGAAAATGAACTACCACTTGCATGTGCCCAGGTGGTATTGTTCGTACCTCTCCACCCATAACAGCTCACCTAAGGCCACATTGTGCCTGAAATAGGAGCTATAAAGAAATAGCCGCAGAGAATTCTCAGTCCTGGGGAATAGACCCAGTCGAACCAAATGAAATAAAAAGTACTGAAGAAAAGAACATATTTTCAAAACTAGCTGGTAATAACTGCAACAACCACCAACACGACTATACGTGTATCTACAGGTTGCTTAAGCAGCTCCGTACCAGGTTTTGGGTTCAGCCAGGCTTTCCCCATTCTGTCTCTCTCTTTCCTTACTTTCTTCTCTCTCAGCTTTTCTACAAAAATACATCACTTTCTTACCAATTCACCACAGAGCTACAGTTTTTATGCTAAAAAGGGATTTATCAGCAAATCTGATATCCAACTATCTGTCTTAGTAAATATGAATATTTACCACACATACTTCATAGGAGTAAATACCAAGCAACCTTTCTTATATACAGTTTGAAGAAACATTGTCTTTTCCCCCTTAAGATGTATAATTTACAACATAGAAACACATTATGTAGAGACAGGAAAAGAAAGATCCTCATCTAGCACAAATTCATTCAGCAGTTTTACATCAGCGGATAGTTTTGCCCCAGAACCTGTTCCGTGGCAGCCGCAAAGCCCCAGGTGCAACAGAACCAGTAACAACTTAAATAAACACCAGCAATGATTCAGTCTCGCTAGGAGCAAGTCTTGTCTTTGCTCTGGCACCAGCCACTTCCCTGGGGCTTTTTCTTTGAATAAATTAGCAGGCTTAGCAAGGATGTAAAGTTTCAACTCATGCAATAGTAAGGATAAAAAGAGATGTGAAAGCTATAAAAAGAATATTGTCCTCACTGTTTATTCCTATGGATCTCTGAGACTCATTGCTCACAAGCCTGAATGCAACACATAGCAAAACTTAAAAAAATCACATAAAACAAACTAGCAAAGAGAACTAATTTCTAAACAAGTGCAGAGAGATAACAAATACCAAAGATTATTTTTTGAGTTCACAACCAAGCAAAGCACTGGACACTGGTACTGTGGAGTCAGAGCCAGGAAATACCAGTGGACTACTTGGAATGCCTACCAGGTGTTTAAATAAAACAATTACATTTTAGAATAAAACAACAAGAAAATCCATAACCCCACCATCGAAGAAATAGGACAGATCTACCCCATCTCAAAGAAAAAAACACATAGTAAAGAATAGAGAAAGGAAAAAGTGATGACATTAAAAAGACTTACTGATCTAATGGAAGAGCTGATAATAAAAGTTACTGAGTTACCAGTTGATTTCTGCCTACTGCCACATTAGTTGAGCAAACTACATTAGACTAATGTATTCCTTTTACCTTCCTGTATCAAACTGAATTAGCATAAGAAAATGTTTCCATCAAGAAGAGCCTGACACGGACGTCCTGAGGCACACAGACTTTACACAAGATCTATGCTAACACGGGAACCGTATTTCCTTCCAATGTTTCATTAATCGTATCCTAGACATTTTCCAGTATCCAATACCACCGATTACCGCGACTTAAAATCTCACTTCTTTTCAATCCAAATAGTAGTTAAAATAACAATTTCTTTTACTATAGGCAGTTATTTCTGTTTTGGCAGCTGCTAGAAAATGTTTTTTTCTTTGTCATATTCCATAAAAATAAACGTAGCTACTTGTAGGAAAAAACCTATGGTTTGTTTTCAGAGCTATAATTTTTTTATCACTTCCTTAAAATATAAATATAGTTGAAAGAAAACAAGGTGAAAATGCTACGAAGTGGATGACATTTCACATGCCACTACAGTTCCCCTCGTTAGCTCCCCGTTGCCATTCCCTGAGCTGCAAAAGCGGAGCTTTAGATTTGCAAGCTAAACAAGTTCATAAAAGAAGAAAAGGAAACAGTCTTAGTTGTTCTTACTTACCGCGTCTTTATTCCCAGACAACAGAGTGAACGGATCAACTGGGCAGCCACAGAAACCTGCAATATATATAGACAGGTGTTGAGCAAAGTTTGCTTTCATCACTGCACAGTAACATTCCTATTTTACAGTCCAGAGGCACTGCCTACCTGCAACTTAATGATCACAATAAAACTTTTTTTCGCAGGAGTGGGCAGCAACCAAGACTGATAAAACTACAGGCTATTTCACACTTATCACATTTTAAAAAATGTCCCATCAGCATTTAAGTAAGAGTTACAAATGTGTTCATGTGAGTGTTGGGGAACAGTTTGTTCCAGTCTGAAAAATTGCTGTCCGCCTGATAATTCAGTAATTTTTTTTCCAATAATAATTTTTCAAAAATATTTTGCAATCTCAGAAGTCTGTCAAAAGGGTGTGAAGGAGATGTAGTACTGTTATTTGTCTGCTCAGGTGCCTATTAATCTGCCTAAGAACAGAAGTGAAGGAGAATCAGATAAAAAGTGGTGTAAGTAAGAAACACGTAAGAACTTTTTAGAACAGAGGATGGAGTTTCATTCTTATCGGTGCTCAGTGTTTACAATTAAGGCAAGCTCATTAGCATTTTGCCTAGGGCTCTCCTTCCAAATGAGATTTAAAGATGTAAGGACATCTTTGATAATCGCATTCAGAACACTAGAGATGAAGACTACTAGATGATAAATAGATACACTATTCAATAAATAGAGTGTGGCATTATAGGTTTGACAAAACAGTCACCAGCATTGCTGTCTGCTCTACTGATGAACTTAATGGGTTCCTGGTGTGGGGGTGGGAGGCAGGGGAGTGGGGTGCTGCATTAGACACTGTAGCTTCATTATCTTTGATTTTTTTCTGTTTCAACGGGGAACTTATACTGAAAAATTAAGCTGTGAACTAGCTGTCTAATCAGCAGATCTGCTTTGCCTGTTTGTACGCAATCATATCTCTCAGCAGCTTAGTGACTTAGTAACTTAGTAAAATAAAACTCTTGCTTTTGCACCTTTCAGTCCCATGGAGACACCGAGTCTTTGGAGCAGTGAGTCAGAACTTACCCTTCTCCTGCGTCGGCATCAGAGACGTTTAATAAGCGGTGACCATGAAAGCCTCTGCACCCCGCACACAGCATCACATCCTCGCAGCAGAACCACCAAGCACCTCCCCTGTCTGCAGTGGCTCTGCTGGTGTCGACCCCACTGCCCACACTACACTGGGCAGGGCTGATGTTGTAGCCCAAGGATGGAAGCGCCAGCCCTGCCTCACTCTCCCCACCTGTAGTTTGCACAGAGGTGGAAAGTGTGGAAAGAAAAACGATTTTTTTTTCTATGCAAAGTGGAGAACTGTCCAAAGTGGGAATAAACAATGGAAGATAAACCCAAGGTCTACCTTGGTGGTTCATAGGGTCAGTTTTCTTAACAGAAGTGTACTGTAATATTGCATCTAAAAATAGCTGATTTTAATTGATGCCCTACACGTAGGAAATCAAGTGAACCTTTTAACAAAGAATTCTTGTATTTCTCTGAGCTGTGGCTTGTTCTTCTGAGTCACTGTTTGTGAAGCTCAGCTCTGACAGTGGGAAGGTATGAAATGAATACATTTCAAGTATCCCTTCATGGCGTGATGACATCGTCCACAGCATTTTTATTCCAACACTGCTCATTCCATTTGCTAAGCACAATCTTATGCACTGACCAAGTCAACATTTTAGTAAGGGGACAATTCTATATTAGGCCCAAAAAACCTTTGGGAAATTAAAATTAGTCACTTAGACAAAGGCAGGAAACCTGCATTCTGTCACTAGAAGTCCAGGATGGACCTTTTGAAGAGTGACTCTGGAAAAGCCTCCATAAGAAACGAGCCATGAGGGATGAAGGTGTGTGTTATTTGTCCCAGAAGCCTTCTCTTCATGCAGAATCACAGAAGAGGCTGAAATTCTTCACAGGACACCAGGGCAGTTGGAGTGATAGTCCAGAGTTTCATGCATCTGGCACAGATTCAAAACATGCTCTATCTTTCCCCCTTTAGAGTTTACTTCAAAGCAACAGACCTAATTTTAAAAAAATATTCTTAGATAGGAAACATTTAGTAAAACAAAGCAAATAAGGAAATTTCAAGGCTCCTGATTTCATCTAACAAAGGTGCTGGATTACTTTGCACCTATTTGGAACAGTACCTGTGATAGATAATCTAGCATTTAGCAGGAAGTTCAACCACTTAAAATGTCTCAAATACAGAATAAGAAAAAATTCCAAGCTTGTGCAAATTCTGTGAGAGGTGAACTCTGTCCAGTGACAGTTATATGTTGCAAGATGTTATAACACAGGCAAGAAGCATGTCTTCATAACAGGGACCTAGGCTAAAAGCTCTCTTACAGGTCTCCCCCACAAAAAGGATATTTATTGTGAAAGTGTCAGACCCATTCATCTCTAAGACCCAGGCCTTAGTACAGTAAACCAAGTGCACATAAGTCACAACCAAAACAAAAATAATTAAAGGGAAGTGAAAGAAATGACCATCCACCCTGCAAAGGTGTCAGAGCAGCTCAAGACACATATTCACTAAGAATAATACTCATGTGATGAAGTTTGCTCTTTTAGAAGACACAGCTTCAAAAGACTACATACATGAGCATGGACCTCAGCTACCATCAGGAGAGAAACTCTCTCTCATGCAGTTTAATTACATTTTCAATATTCCACAAATCTAAGCCAAACACTTACTGCACATTCAAGATGGTCAGAATCTAGAAAACAGCTACCTGGCTGAGAGAATTGGTATTGTTTCCATCACTTGAAAACACCATTGTCTATTTTATTTTGTTCGGAAACCTTGAACATGTCTAGTTGTCTACATGTGGGAACAACATGAGTGTAAATCAGCCTTCCCTATTACAGATATGCAAAACACAAAGCCCTGATAATTAAAGAGAGAGGCTAGTGTTGATTTGAATAGGCATTACAGCCAGAACAGTTATTTGATTAAGGACTTATCCCTACTCAGCTAAGAACATTTTCTTTCTTTGTGCAGTTACGTGGGGAAATTTAAGCCCTGGCTTTCCCTATTGTTTGAAAAGTGTTCTGCATGTAAGCATTTTAGCAATGAAGTTTATTAATTAAAACACCAGTCAGATATGTTTTGTGGATATGAACTTTTGTTGATATGCAACTAGGTATTTATTAGATAACAGTATTTGTAGCACACTCTGACCCTGGCATTATATTGGACACTTGCTGATCATTAATTAATTAATTTTCCATGAAGAAATGTAAATTTTTCTTTGAAGGAAATTTTTGGGTTTTAGCTACACTGTATTCTTCTTTAGGTGGCTAGGACTGTAATATATCCTCAGAACAATTTTTTTTCCCAATATTTCTGCTATCATTGGGAATAGTAAAGAATAACTCCTAAGTCTACTTTGACAGCAAAGAAGAAAACACCTAATCTAATGTATCAAGAGCATGGACCCTATCACAAGTTTTTGTATTACAGTACTGTGCATTTCATCTCACATAAATTATATGAAAGGAAATTAATGGAGAGTTACAGTAGTTAACATAATTCCAGAGATAAGTAATGAATAAAGTTATAAAGAGACCACATTCAAAAGAGTTGATACCAGAAATGAAAGCAGGAAATAAGAAGTGAAGGAGTCACAAAGAGAAAAACTACATGAAGGGCTTTCAGATATAAAAACACAGACAAGACAGTTTATATGGAGGAATAATAAGACAAACAATTTTAGACAGATATCTTTGAAAGGAAAACTCTCTTTTGTTCTTACAATAATTGAGCAGCCCCTTCACTACAGAGTTTATTCTCATTACTACCATACCTCAAATGATTTTGCCAGTACAAATGTAACCTTGGGATATGAGTTAAGGGGGTTTTTTTGTTTGTTTGTTTGTTTTATGTCTTCCATGATAGTTATGTTTTCCATTAAAATCACTTATTACAATTGTTTTTATTCTTATTGGAGTATGTTAAGTTCTTATTTAGTTGGTGTTTTGTTACTAAGATGCACCATTACCCATTCTCAAAGTTTACTGACATGTAAGGGACTGCTCATGTGGAGCATTGGGGGTGGTGGGTTCAAAGCAGAGGCACTTAGCAGCCCTGCAGCCAGGCACCAAGCACTTCTGACCCTCTCCCAGAGAAGGCATGGCCAGAGGCCAAAAGGCACAGACTAATATATGGCACATGCTTTGACCACTATATTCCTGATAAATTTTTTAAAGTTTCCTTACCATAGCAGTTCTAAACTTTTATTGCTTGTCTTGAACTTGTAACTAGGAGGTTTAAGATATTAAAAAAATATCCCCAAAACAAAGACCTTGTGATGCTTTAGAGTCAGAAATTTTTAATCACAAAAGAAACCCGATATTATTCCCCTCTTGCTAACCTTTACACTTTTTATAGTCTCTTCCCTTACCTCGCCACCACATCACACTCCTCTCCTCCCTGCTCCTCTTCACTCTCTCAAGCAATCTTATATTCCACATCCTCCCGTTGCCTCCCACCTTAGACACATATTCATGAATGCAAATAGCATCTTCCCAACTAACAAGTAACAGGGAAGAGGAAGAGAAGAAGCAAAGGGAAATGCGAGAGCTCTTTAATAAATAATAATATTCACACTCTTGCACAAACCTTAATTTACAGATTCAAGTGCTTTGGGAAAGTAGACATTGTTGAGTTCTTTGTTGTTCACAGACAGTTAAAAGCTATCTTTATTTTAAGAAATCCATTGTTTTCTTCCCACACAATTTGTTGAATCTTGGCTTGACACTGGACATGGTGCTGCTGGTAGCAGGACAAGCAAGTCTGATTACCAGCAGCCAGTTGAGCATGTTTACACAGAAAAGAGGATTCATCTCACCTTTGCAACCTGTCTGTTCCTTCTGTGCTCATGTTGTACAGTCTACTGGCCTCCACACACTGTCTATGGACCAATTGCTCAGATTCCATAGCCATGCTTATTTGTCTTCTTCCCAAAAGACTTCTGCCCAAAAGACAGATTGAGAGTGACATAGAATGACAGTTTTTGACAAAAAAAATAGCCTCCCACAAATACAGTCCTCACTATATATTCATGCATATATTCACTAATTCTTTATAGAAATATATATTCCAAATAAAGCATTAAACACTCCAAACTCCAGGTGAAAAATTACAAATTACTTCATCAATGACATTGTTGATTACTTACTGTTGCAAAACGTTTGGCAGTATCTGATTTCTGAGCCTGCATCTGTGAAATAATTTTTGGACAACCCTAGGTAAGATGTCTAAAGGTGATCTGTTGCCATAAGTTGAGAGAATAGGTCTCTTTTCTTTGAACTTACTTCCTGTGCAACTAATTGCCCAACATGCTAATTCTGTACAGATCATTAAACTAGATCTGCAAAATTAACAGCAAAATCAAACCACATGGTATTTAATAAATATCACATACAAAAATTTTATTTAATATATAGTTCATAAGCAATTATCCATGATTTTCATCTAATACAAAAGGACTTTGAATGCGTCCAGAAAACACCAATGATGCTGATGAAGGGCTAGAAGGAATGTCCTGTGAGAAGCCACTGAGCAGAGTTTGTCTAAATTGGAGAAAAGAAGGCTGAGGGCAGACTTTATTGTTCTCTGCATCTTCTGAGGATGAGAAGTAGAGAGGGAAAGCTGATCTCTTTTCCCTGAGATCCAGGGATATGATGGATGGCAATGGTTCAAAGCTCCACCATAGAAGGTTTAGACTGGACATTTGGAAGCATTTTTTAACCAAGAGGGTGGTAAAACCCTGGACCATATTTCAAGAGAGACAGTTGATTTCCCAAGGCCTGTCAGTGTTTAAGAGGCATTTGGACAATGCCCTTAATATGCTTTAACCTGAATTGGTCAGGCAGTTGTACTAGATGATCACTGCAGGCCCCTATCCAAGTGTGTTCTGTTCTGTTCTGTTCTGTTCTGTTCTGTTCTGTTCTGTTCTGTTCTGTTCTGTTCTGTTCTGTTCTATTCTATTCCTATTCCTATTCCTATTCCTACCAGGATAATCAAGAAAGGATTTCAAGTTAAGTCAGGTGTGAGGACAGCCTTCTTCCCTGTGAGCACTACACTAATTTTCTTACTGCATTAGGCAAACAAGTCTTGCTGCATAGTTGTGAGATCTTGCTATTAGGAATGTTCCAAAAATTAGAAGAATTTTCTTCTGTCACAGCAGTTTATCCCAGTGCCACAAAATGTTTTGACCCTGTCCTGCTGCCTTCTGTGAAAACTGGATTCTTTTGGAGGATTTTATTCTTGGAAATATGGCATTGTATGTGGTGAAAGAATCATTCACACTCTTCTTGCAGTGTAAATTGGATATGATCCTCAGCCTTAAGCTAGTCATGAAGAAATGAAATGGGTTTTTTTTCTTTAAGCATAATACTATCCCCAGGAAGTTCTGTAGACTTCAGGTACCCTTCTTTAAGATGCATACAATGAGTGACTGCACCAGAATAAGAAGACATAGCTTCTTGTAAACTACTGAAAATTGAAATGTGCTATAGACACACAATTACAATTCCTTTTGACTCAGAAGAACTTACATATACATATGTAAGGCATCGCATGGATCAAGGCATGCAAGCAGTAGCTGCTTTGTAAGTGTTTACAGTTTATCCTTTTACACAAAAATTTATGGTTTTATAAGGGGTAATTAAGGGAGTACTAATAACAATATTTTCTTTTACAGAGGAAGATTGCAATAGACACATTGTAAACCTGAAGAGGAACCCAAGACAGAACACATTTCCTCATAGCCCTGTTGTGCAGGGTTTTTCTTGGCTGTTTCCTTTAAAGAACGGAAAGTAATGTGCTTTACAAGGAAAATCATTAAATCATAGAACGGCTTGGTTTGGAACGGACCTTAAAGATCATCCAATTCCAACCTGCAAGGGATGAGGCATTCACAGCTTCTCTGAGCAACCTGCTCCAGTGCCTCACCACCTTCACAGCAAAGAATTTTTTCCTAACATCTAATCTAAACCTTCCCTCTTTCAGTTTAAAATCATTGCCCCTTGTCCTGTCACTCTACCCTTGTAAAAAATCCCTCTCCCTCCTTTTTATAAACTTCCTTAAGGGACTGGAATCTATAACAGCTTTTTGTACTGGGTAGACAAAGCAACTCAAAGGTGTTGAATAAATATCCAGACCTTTGGGCTCAGATGGCAGAAAGATGCCAGGAGAAAATCACAACAAAATATTCTCTGCCCTGTTCTTAACCTGAATTAATGAAACAGTAATTTGGACATTTTTTTGAAATACAGAGGTATAGTTCAGGGATATCTGACTCTATCATTAACTATTTTTCCTAAAGGAAGTTGATCTAAACTTTGGCTGATTGCTCCAGTCCAAAGAGGCAATAAATACTACAGCAGAGACCATGTTCTTGCTGTAAAATGTAGAAGTTGTTAACTTTTAAAAGCATTATGAACAACTCCTCTGCACAGGAAAATATAATATTATCTCTCTAAAAAAGATTATTTGATAAAACTCTGGAATAATATGACCTAATTAAGCTGTTGCTTTTAAGTCTTGCTAAGTAATCCCTATCATTTTTGGGAACACAATCTTAATAATCAGTTAATGCATTTTCATTAATAATCAGTTAATGCACTATCAATAAAATTTACACTATCACAAACCTACAGTTTCTATTACTTTAAAATTAAGTGTTTCTTTGTTTAAGTAACAAGTATAAATTGGTTCAGCAAGAAGACAAGAATTGGTTCTTAATTGTACTGGAAAGACTTTTTTTTTAAAAAACCCGAAGGTAACAAGTGTCATTTTGCATATATTAAGATTTAAAGAGGTGTCTCCATTACAACTGATGTGTAACTCAAGACTTCCAGAGTTGTAAAACTGTAACTTTATGCTAATTTCTATAAATTATGTATAGCCCATTTACAATTCGTTATGTGCTGTCCTTGATCTTCATATCACACTTGGATTGGTCTGCAATTTATTAATCATCTCTGTCTCCACAGGCCTCATAAACCATTGCTGGTTACAGGAAATAAGATTTGACTTACCAGCCTTCTCCCATCACTCACAGCAAGGGATTGTACATGTTATATGCCACAGAGTAATTCATTTCATTAGTATGTGAGTTTGAATATCACAAGCTCTGTATTTCATCCTATTTTATTTTATTCTATTCAACAATATTTTTTCAAATAAAGGACTTCTATGGACTTTTTTCAGAGATAGTCAAAGCAGACATTTCAGAATAATTATGACATATAACTTTTTCAGACTTAAGCCCTTGATCAGAATTAATTGTTCCATGCTTGTGTCTGTTCTTGTCACTGAATAAAAACTAGGATTTTTTTCAAGTATATTAAGAACAACAGGGAACACTGTGTATGGGATGAAAGCCTGTCTGAGGCACCCACTGTGAACTGCAGCCTGCTGAGACACACAGTGATGGGGATGTGGATAGGACAGAACTGCCCACCTGTGCTCAGGGACCTGGACATGCCCTGGCTACGGCAAGGATGTTAAACACACACTGGACAGGTACACTAAGCCCTGGCAGCAACTGAGCATCAGTTTCTAAATGTGGTGCCTTAGGAAACACACGGCTATTTCTCATGAATGAATAAATAGTGTCATGCAGTACAAGCGCTGGAAAATGGGGAAAGAGCAACACAGCAAACTGTCAAGGATTCTGGTAGAGTTTACAGCAAGATTGCACACACCAAACAAGTGCACAAGGCTCAATCCAACTCTCTCCTCTTTTACTCATAGAATTAGTCCACATAAATGTTGTTACCAGTTGCAGTTTGTCTTTCATGTTTGTGATACATCACATACTTGCCAGCAAAGCTGAACTCTCTTACATAGCTGGATATTACAGAGATGAAAAGAGCAAACCATCACAGCAGAGGGTAGCATGAGGAAGGAGAAATAGCTCATACAACCCATTTATTTGTAAAATCAAGCGCACTATTGTGCCTCTTACTGATATTCCCTCTGGAAAGTCACTGACTCTTGTTCCTAGTCCCACCATTTCTGAAAGGTGTAGTATTTACTATGTGGCACGTTCAACTATTGGTCCTGCATTTTGAAAATTAAAGCAGACCATAAATGGTATGAATGCTAAACCAGCACGATCTGCTCAGGAAGCATATAGAACAGTTTCCACACCTTTGGTGTAATCTAAAAACAAAATACATACGGCTAATTATGCCTGACAATAGTATAATAATATCTGATGTTTGCATAGTTCATTTCACTTTAAAAGGAATTAATCTGTTACAGCATGTTGAAGATGTAAGATTACAAGAGAGAAATGGTTAAGAGCAATTCCTGGTGAAGAAAAAGTTAATGGGATAGATATTGTACCATACGTGAGATTCTGACACGTCTTAAAATTCTTCTTTGAAGGAGAGGGCGTGGAGATGTGAAATTTGAACAACCATTTTTGAGAACTTTCTCTCCTTGAAATACTTTCTTTTAAGAAGTGGTTTAGTGGCATGTTTATCCAAGCCAGTAAACACAGGAACATTGTGGTGGCCAGTTTGAGAAAATCAAAAAACTTCCTGCTGAACTCTTGAAAACGTGCTACCTTTTAGACTGGTGACAGCATCATATCAACTCTACCAGTGGAGCAGCTTCCTCTGACTCCCAGTGGCTCCTTGGTCACCAGGTCAGGCTGCCTGCAGCACCCCAGCTCATGCTGCCACCATTTGAAACAGTATTTGGACTTCTACAAGCTTCAAGGAAACTGTGGAAACTTTCCTGCCCTACCGCAGCTCTTGCATGACACTTTCCTTTGAGCGGGATCCCCCAGACCACCATCAGTGCAGAGCATTCCCCCACCAACCCCCTTCCTCCTCCTTCTGCCAATGCTGCATCCACTCCCAGAGCAGCCTGAGCAGCCCACAGCTCTCTAGCACTGTCAGAAGAGTGGAATTCATTGTGGATAGGAGCAGCCATGGGGCTCACACTGCTTCAGGTGGAGTGGGCAGCTGCTGCTCTGTGGGATGCAGGAGACACCCAGTACATCAGGGCTGCTCATCCCATGTAGCCATCCCAGCATAACATGCCAGCACCTGCAAAGGGGAACTATCATCTGGGAACAAACTAGGGTTCACAGCTCAGTGAGGAGGAAAAGCTGGCAGGGCTGGAGAATGGCACAGCAGGGGCACTAATCCCGTAAATCACATGTCTGACAGCTAGGTTCTGGTTTGCAAGGACAGGTATGCCAAGGGAGGGAAGGGGAATGAGGCTGAGGTGCTCTCTGCTGTTAGCATAGGAGATGGTCCTCACCCTCAGCCACTGGCAAATCCAGCTGTTGTCACACAGAAACATGTAACAGCTGTGAAGAACAGGATAGGATGTGCAGATCTCAGCTGTGCTATAATCTGTTGTCATACAGAAACACGAAACAGCTCTGAAGAACAGGGGAGGATGTGCAGATCTGATCCTCCACAAAGAGTTTACAACTGGCCAGAAGGAATGAAGGTTCACAGGCCTGGAGGTTCAAGGTGTAACTTGCTGATGTTTTATCTAGTCCACAGATCCTGGTGATACAGTAAAACAGTTCACAGATAAGAAAATGCATAGTTTTTTTTTGTGGGCTTTGGTTTGCAGGAATTGCAGTATATGTTTTGTGAGATAACTTCCATCTTATCTTCTTTCTGTTCTGAACTAGAACAGGCTGAATACTAAGGCCATTTCTGACAAAGTGTTAACTCTAGCAGGTGGAACAAGCTTCACTAAAGGAATTTTAGCCTTGCCTTGAGATTCAAGGAGTTAAAATGTGACATTAGAGCTACAACAGAGTTTCTAGCAGTGGAAGATGCTCCTTCCACATACAGAGGAGCAGAGAGCCAGAACTGGCTAGATAAGCTACTTTCCCTAGACTTATTTCTTTGGTTAACACAAATAATGGTTGACTGTTAATATTCTTGCCACCCACCCACTTTGTATTTTATATATGCTTAGACTCATTTCAAGTATTGTAGTCCTCATGCATTTTTTCATATGATACTCTGAACTAATGCTGGCTGATACGTATCTGTCAGATAGCTCTTCACCAGCATCACACTTTTCACAATAATACTTCTCCAGGTTTAAGTATTACTTCTTTTCTGAGAATATAGTCACATTTTCAAAGGAGCACACAGTTTTGGCAATTGTTGGGGCAATAGAGAGGACACAGACACCAATGAAGAAGACAGTCTTATTTTCTTATTAATATTGAAACAATACAGAAGAAAAATGATGTATGCAACAAAACAATAAGTTCATTATGTGTTCTACATAGAAACAAACAAAATAAGCAAGGCAATGCACCTAACCATTACTATATAAGCAAAAGAATAATGATTAAGAAAGATATATCACCAATTGCTTAAATATGTTACCATGATCCAGATCTGCAGTCATTGGGGAGCCCTTGTTGCAGAGCAGATTCGAAGAACTGTCCTGGCAACTGGGAAGTCTCACACAGTGCGTTCACCTGTAAGTGAGGTCTCCAAAGTCTCTGCAAGAGGGTCTCACCTTTATAAGCCTATTAAGCAAGTTGAAATGACTTACATATTTCTTTTGTGCAGAAACATGTGTCATATTTCCTAACCAGCTGTGGCCAGAGCTTGGCCAGAGCCCAAAATGCAGCTGAGCAGGGTCCCTAAAATAACGTGCAAACAGAAAAACATTAAAAATCCTTGAGCAGTTAATCTATTTCTACATGTTATCAAACCCCTGAAATAGCTTGCAGAAAGAATTTCTGGCATGAGTGATTCATCTATTGCTATATACCCAGCATAAGCATCTTCATGATTTGTCTGTAAGGCAATTGTGGCGCAGGCCTAGCACTTCACACACATAAAGAATTCAGCAGGCCTAGAAAACAAATGTTTTTATTCAAAACATTTGGGGTTTGCATGTCCTACCTGAACCTGACTTTCTGTTTTAGCAACCTCCATAGGTTCACAAATTTTGCCTTACAATTTTTCTGAGGCCTTACACACTACAACATACCTGCATTGGTTTTGGTCAGTGCTTTCTCTCTTCTTACATGGACATCATGCCACACTTGTTATTTCCAGTCCTGTTTTCTCCCTCCTGGGCTGGCAGCATTCACATCGCCAAATTTCTCTTAGTAGTAAAGAAAGCAAGAGACAATTTGAGCAAAAAATCCACTTTCTTTAGGTAAGCCCACCATGGAGTAGATCACCCCAGTGCAAGCAGTATAAGCAAAGACAAATTATCTGCTATTTAAAGACAAAGCTCACACCTATCATTATCACAGTCAGAAAAGGGTTGTATGGAGGATTTGTTCTATTTGACCTCATGAGCCTTTTGAGGGTCTAGGCTTTTGAATGGAGTAGCACTTCACAAAAATTCTTTCTTAAATTCTCTTTCTTTAGGTAGTTCTTGAAGGTAAGAACTGCCTTCCAGAGTATGTCATCACCTCACAATACCATGCAGGAGCCCCCTGTATCTAGGATTGCACGTGCAGCACAGAACTTGCTGGTATTCACCAAATGCAATTTCACATAAAGCAGTGTGTCGAAAATGCCTGAGATACAAAACAGGGGACGCTTTTAGTCATTACAGTAAATAATACTTCCCTACCTGACAGCAGAGAAATTTTATTCAGTGTGTCACGCAGAGCAGCTGGCATAGCCTTCACCTGGTGCAACCTTTATCGTGTGCCAAGTCACACAGCTTGCACCTCTGAGAGGTGCCTGCTCAGTTCATGACACTGCTCACAGCCAAAGACACAAGTAAACAGAGCCAGCTCAGGATGGCTGCTCAACTTGCAGTGACAGGTCTCCTTTGCCCACCCTCAAATGAAAAGTCTGGGACTGGGGCCTTTCCTCCTTCAGGGAGGAGGAAACCACTGCATAGCCCTTGAATATAAAAACAGAAGGTATGAAACCTCACAGGAAAATCCTCCCACCTTTCCTGGGATCTGTGTCAGGCTTGCCAGCACAATTTGAACCTCATCCAATGGAGAAATTACTGAGTAGGAAAACCAGTATGGGAGATCTCAGGAACCCTGAAGGAGAAGGGAACCACTCTAAAACCCTTCACCTTTAAGTCCTTTTCTTGCATTTTAAAACATCCCGTATAATTTATTACTTGTATTTTGTAGAAGGACAGCACAAGCTGTGGGCTCATATTCAGCAACAGTGTACATAAAGGTAATCAGGAACTTGGAAAGGAAATTAGGTACTTCAAGGTGTTTATTGCAGCTTGATGGAACAACATAATAATCCAGTGTCTCAGCGGGCATATATTCAGTGGTTTGTCATTTGAGTGCTTCAAGAGAAATACGAGCAGACCACTCAAGCCACCTTTCTGAAGTGCTCTCTAAAACCCCAAGGAGTGGGGACAGGAGGTTAGAGATGGAGGTGGCCATTTGGGACTTTCTACTTATTATGGAACTCTCTGTTCTTTATATATTTTGTAACAGTAAAGCTTATGAAAGAAGGCTTCTTGGACTGAAAATTGGAGTGTTTTTCAAAACAAGAGGAAAGATTTGTGGGATGTGAACCCAAAGAATTTAGTTGATGAGTACCTCCCAGTAAGGCTTGACTGTACATCCTCTTCTAACCATGGCTATTCCATGTAAATGCCTATGGACAGGGTCATTTGCAGAGCAACTGCTGGGGTCAAGAACTACTTGAGACCATTTTCACTTGAAAAGATTAGGAGTTGGTAACCTGAGGCAGAATGCAGCAGAATGGGCTTTGGAGCAGAGGCAGCCGTCCAGCAGGGGTCTGAAGAAGCACCTCATTTAGCTAACCCAGTTGCCCTTCATAATGAGAAGTGGCCACAAATTTCAAAAGTAATCATCATATCAAATTTTGTATGTTTAACATCAACTACTAATTTTCTGGTCAGTAAGACTACAAAGGAAATGTGACAAATTAGATATGTACATTTTTTATACACCTCATGATCAGAAAATGGTTGCCCATATCAGATGTGTATCACTCTTGGAGGATACTGAGTATGAGGACCCATGTGTGGGAGAAATTCTGTATCCTAATAATAGCAAATCACAGCAAAGTTGGGGGGGGGGGGTAAAAATAATTTATAGGCAAACAAAACACAATAGTCACAATAAATGAAAGTTGAAAAGTTAGAAGTTCAAAGAAGGCAGGGAAGACAGAAAAAAAAATGGGTAAAGCAAACAGTTACACTACCATGTGAAGAATGTAGCTAAATACAAAGCTCAGTATGCTTAAAAAAAAGCAAAATAAAGAAATGTACAAAGCTGTTTCCAATTTTGATAATTTCCTTAAACTTCCCTCTTCTACTGACTCATACGAGTAATTTGAGGACTATCTTGTAAGAGATGGTCTTATGCAAACATCTCCTTCATGCTGTTGCTTGGCATATATTCCAGATAAAAAAGCAAGCTATAAGACCACTACACCTTTCTTTCAGCATTAATTGCTTTAAAATTCCATTTTCTCTAGACTACCACTCTTACATTCAAATCATTCAGACGTTTAAAACTGGTTAGATCTAACAGTGACTGTTTACAAGAATATCAAGCAATTGACAAGAAGAGGTAGAAAGTACTTATAGATGCGACGAGCATCATCACACTTGGAGATCTGTAAAGTTTAATGGCAATACTAAAAGTTGGTATTTTAAGTGATATAGACCAACAAGAAAGTATATTACCTTTCTAGTCCTGATCTTAACTTTCCCTGTTTAGAAAAATGCTGCTGCTCTGCAGAGAGACTGGCTCTTCCAGAAGGTATTTAGATGGCAGCAACATATTACAGCACTCTTGCAAAACAAGCTTTTTTTTCGACTAATTGAAGAGGTGGCTTACAAATCAGCTTATTTGAATTCTTTCCTTAAATTCATTTTCTGAACTAAACCAGTACACTGTGACCCCTGCTGACTGATGGGTTATGTTAGGACAATAACTTCAGTATCAGTGACAAGTATCTTTCCTGTCCACTGGACTATGCTGAAGGACTTGATGTCTTTAGACACAGCTGTGAAGAGTCTTCTGCTTGGCAAGGTAGGGCTTCCTGAGCAAAGGCAGTGGGGCAAGGCCAGAATACAGAAAAAAGTACTATGCATATTAGGATATGATCCCTCAAGAAGAAGAAGAAGATAATGGGAGGAAATCTCTACCAAGTTTCCAGTTATGATGTAGGCTGGATCGCAGTCTGAGTTCAGTGTCTACAAATACCTTTACAGCAGTCTGAGATATATTTTCATGCTAAATGGGGTCAATACTTATGTTGATCTGCTGCCAAACAAGCATCACCTAAGTAGTGCTGCAGGGAGGACACTGTAATTATTCAGGACACAGTGCCATCCTAGAGCAGCAACACTAACCAGGTGCACTTGTGCAGTGGCAACATTAGGAGGTTGTACCTCACTGATTTCTCTTGGACTCCTTGACTAGGATGATGCACGGTGCTTGGCAAACATCAGCAGTTATCATTAGGGTGAAGAAAGATTGGATGTTGACTTTTGACTCATGCAGTTCAGGAAAGAAATATCGTGGGATATTTAAACATGCTAGATATGCAGGAACTCTAATTTATGTCCAACTGTTGATTGTACATGCTACAGAAACCTCAGCTTTGCCTCTGATGACAAACAGGAGATTACAAGCCAACTTGCTGTGACTGCAAGCCAAAAAAAAAAAAAGAAAAAGGATGAATTAGATGTTTCCTTTTTAAATTATGTTTTCCCTTTTAAGTAATCAGGGGATTACAGTTCTATATAGTTAATATCCAAGTCAAACTTCCACCAAGTGAGAGGAAGTCTAGATTTAAAGACACTCTAAAATACAAGTTTCTCGTCTAACTCCACCATTTTCATCTTTCTCTAATAGGGAAAATTTTTAGGTTTAAAAGAAAAAAGTGACAGACGAATAGCATAACAGGCTCCTGTTCACCATTTGCACCAGCTCAAGTTTCTAGGTTGAATTTTCTGTAGTTCATTTCTGGTATTTCTAAAAGAACCTGAAAGAGGTTGCATCAGCCCTTAGGAAGCTATACTGTTGTGCTGGATGTATGTGTATGTTGCAAACTTCTTTTGTGCTTATTTTAAGAACTCTCAAAGTTCAGCATGCATTCTAAAGCAGTTTCAGTTATATATATTTTATATATATATATATGTATTTCAGTTATTTACCAACTGTGGAAGAGTGGCATGTCTCAGGCTCCTTTCTTGCTGACATTGTCTCCATGAACTGCTGAAACACAGGACAGATACCTCTCAGTGAACAGAATTCAGAGCAATCGGTGATGCTGCCACATCAGTGCTAAGCAGTGCCTGAACTCACGGGTCATACGTGACATGGTGCAGCACTTCTTTAGTCCAACGACCTCGACTTTGGCTCCAAGCATGCAGCTCTGTGCAAAGGCATTGTTTATGAATAGATGGGCTTGGGTTGGCACTACTTCTTTCAAGTCTTTCTTGTGCCATCATTCAGCACCTGGTGAAGACCTGTCCTCTGTGACTAGAAGCCTAAATTCCACAGACACCTAATGAGACTGTTTTTGACATTACCAAGGGCTTCATTTTACTGTGAGAAATACTCACGGCACACATGAGGAACCACAACATCCCATCTCAACTTCTTCAGTGTCCCTTATTCTCACAGCTGTTCATATGGTTGATAACCAATAGTCTTCATGTCTCTGAGGATAATTAAAATATAAAGCCGTATAATAACAATAATATACATATGGAATAATACAAGAGTTCCATTTAATAACAATAATTAAAAAAAGAAACTAGCCTTGTAAGAGGATAGGCAAGGGTGGGATTGCAGGCTGTGAGATACAGCTCTCCAGATCTCCGTTGCATAGGCAACAAGGGCTCCAGAACCACACTTGGTTGCTCTGCAGTTTCTAGAACAACATAGAGGATGTTTATAATTAGCTGATGAGAGGCTTAACCACTGAGGTTTTGGTGGTGTTAAATACTAAAACCCAGGCCCTGTACATCTGCTTGCACTTCAGTGCAAAACACCTGCAGAACTATCCCTCTCCTTTTCTAGGGATCTACAGCCCTGCTATTCACTTGTTGAGCCTTTCACCAAACACAGATAATGAATTTTCTCCATCATTTATAACACTCATGCTTGGAGGCCTTTGCTAAAAGCAACTTTTTTTGTTCTTGTGTTCTATACTTGTGCTAATACCCTTGCAGCCAACAAAGCAGACGGAGCTGAAACTCTTCTACTCGAGTAGAAGAGTGATCCTAATGCGTTCTCTCCATTTCAAAGAATGGGAGAAGAACATGAAAAAGGAGTGCCAGAATGTAATTTTTTACACCAGTTCTACTTTAATTTTGCAGTATCTGAATGACCAAATGCCTCCACTGGGATATCAACAAACCACATATAAAGACAGACAAAGAAGCTGAGAAGCCTGTGGGGTTTTTAGCCTCTCATAATGTCAAATTCTGAAGACTAAGTCTCTCTGGAACATCTAACATTGCTTCATTCCTGAGAAGTATCATAAAAGACAACTTTATGATCTAATTTTAGAAAGTGTCTTGTTTGAAAAGCTTGTTAGCCTTTCAGATAAAGTCAGCTTAGCTGCAAACCTATCTATCAAAGTTTTATTTGACTGTAAATAAAAAAGCCAAGGCAAATACGAAGACTTACATACTCAGGGTTCCCAGATTCTCTGTTTTCTTTGGCTTTAAAGTCATGATTATTCATTACTATTTTTAGCACCAACCTCTAAATATTAAAGAAAGAAGCAGCATTACATTCTTACAATGAAAGGAAAGTCAAACAGAAAATACAGCACCCAGCCTAGTTCTAGGACAAGTATGCACTATGGAAAGAGTGAGTACAAGTAAAAGAATAACACCTCCTGGGAAGTTTACAGGTATTGTGCCTAGACCAGACATGTGCAGGTACTGGCTGGCATAGAATAGGCCCCAACTACCTTGATTCCTGGGCCAGTGATCAAAAGGCATGTTTCTCAGTCAGCAACACCAGCTCACCACCCATTGACTTCTCAGGGAAGAGCCGAGGCTTCCTGCTTTGTGGACTAAAGGAAAACAATGTCCTGAAAGATGGCTCTGGATAAAACAGCCTTTGCAAGAAATTACTTTGGGAACAACAACAAACCAATGCCAGGTTTTAAAGCTGTATAATACCCAGAACTGCAGCTATCTGCAATGATGACCAATTAAGCACTGCATGCGTGGGATGTCTAAAGAATAAGTCTTATTTTGGAAAATTGAGAAAGTTGAACAAGTACAAAGCAATGAGCCTTGCATAGCACACATTGCAGGTAAGAGTGGCATGTGAAGGGCTGCAATTTCATGCCCTTAGTCACAGTAAACATAGTAGGTCTATTTAAACCACTTGGTCTATAGAAAAGGTTTCTCAACATAAACATCAGAATCTAATAGATGTATTTTCCATTTGCAGACCTGGACCTGCTCCAAAAAGACAAGATAAAAGACTCCTGTAATAACTCAGGAAGGGAGAACAAGAAAAACATTTAGGTGATTTGTCCCTGGAGGAGAAAGAAGCAATGGCACTGTCACTAGTTACTATCACTGTCACTATCTGCTCTGCTTTCTCCTCCAAACCGAGACTAGAGCTACCAGACCTTGTTGCTATATTGTGATGATAATTTTAATTATTTCAGTGCCTGAGAATATGCACTGTATCACTGGAATTCATTTAAGAAAGTAGAGCTCTATAAAAGTAAAAATTGAGGGCAAATTTTATATAGAGATAAGGGAAAATTTTTATTATTTATTATTATTTATTTTCTGCTCTGTGCAGATGCTGTTTCTGAACTCAAGCAAATAACTTAGCATCAAACTCAAAATTTTAGATTAAGCTGAAGCATCTAGTTTACAAAAAATACTTAATCTAGGTGAAAGAGACCAGATGACGACAAAGCCAATATGTCCTTGAATTATCTGTTTCCAGGTAAATGATCAGTCAAACACATGAACTGCATTCTAAGCTCTGGCCATCATCAAGATCTTGAGTATTTTATCTCATGCAATGCAACTAAGTATCTGCCACTAATCAAGTTCTGGCTTGAGCATGCTTAAAATTGTGTCTGCTGACCTGCTAAACTGAAACACAATGTTTAAAAAATAGAAATTTACAGGCAGAGCAAGTAATTTATCCAAGATAATTTTTTACTTCAGAACTGAATGCTATGGTCAAATCTGTGTACAAATCCATTTTCATTTTCTGTATTTACTATGCTTATGATTAGGAGATAAATTGAAATGGCTTTAAAATTGCAAATAGACGTTCACAGATAAGAAAGGTAAATTATGCTACAATGTGGGAGAAAAACCATGGCAAAAATTAAAGAATAATTTCTATGTCTATTTGTTTTGTTCTGTAGTTTCTGCTCCATTATTTACTTTGCACATTCCTACTACAAGAACTTTCCCTTGTCAAGTAAAATTTTTATTAATCTTGGTCATGTATTTACATTGAAGATTACAACATCAGTGGTTGAAAATCAGTGTGTGTACTAACACACTTTTCCCATAGCTAGTAAAGTTTTAATTCAACTCCACCATTTATCTACATTTGAAAATGCATCATCTGTGACCATCTGACATCAGCTATGCTGTCTGATGGTCAGTGGGCTTAGTTTCCAAGGAACAAAATGGATGAAACACAAACTTTGTTCACACTCAGCTCACCATCCCTCAGTTATAATCTCACCAGAGATGCACCAAAAGACTACATATTCCTACCAGAAACAGCAAATCAATATGGTTGCCATACAGATAATTCAGTCTCTTTGTCTAACCATGGATTTCTGTGAAACCACAGATGATGACCAAGCTGCTATTTTTTTTTTTTTACTGTATTTGCTTTTTTCATCTTTGTCCTTTACAGAAAATATTTACATAAATAAATCAAAAGGGTTCTCAGTAATAACAAGTGCCAGGTTATGCACAGATGCCCAAGTGGAGACAGGTGTGAAAGGTGCCTCCCCTGCTCTCATGCAGGACAGTCATGGGGCTGGAGACCCAGAGTGTTCTGCAGCCATTGGCACAGCCCTGCATGAGGAATCCAGCCTCCCCTGTACAGCACCTGCCAAGCACTCTGCACTTCCAGAAGTTGCAATGGGAAAGACCAAAAAAACCCGCCACCACATGCAGTGGAGCAGCCATTCCCTTTAAACCCTATGAGGGGTGAGCAGGCAAAGGATTTTCCCACACTGGTGCCAGTGCTGTAGCCCCAGGTTTGTGAACAGTTTGACACCCCAGAAGCAGGATTTCTCAAACTTGTTTCTGTTATGTCTACACTTACTAAACAAAAGGTATTGGGCCACACCCTACCTCATGCTAGGTGACATTCAGATGTAATGCAACATTTAATTTCATGAAACCTGTCCTGCTGAAGTTTGCAATGACCTCAGCCCAGGTGCTGCATTCCAACCTTCCTTGGACACAGGCATCTGCAATCTTCCGCTTAGTTGCTTTCCTTTCCCTTCACTGCCAGCCTTCTGCTCTTTTCTGTAATTCTCCTACAGTTCTCAAAAGGTGTTTCTCTTCTCAAGTGCCTTGTTTTGAGAGTTATGAACACAGAAAGAAGAAGCTATGCCCGTTGTGGGACAACTCTTGGTGCTTTTGAAAGAGGTGTCAAAGTCTCTACTGACAACTCCAGCTAAGCTTTCATCATCACGTTTGAAACCAATTTATTCTATTTTTGAAGGTTGATAGCATATGTACAGTCTGCACTAGATGACAGTATTGCTATGCTTGCAGTAACCATAAGCAGAACAACAAAACAGCTCTTAAAAACACCAACAATAAAAAGTAAAAATGGATTTTATACGTAAAATCATCTGAGCTGGCTTTATCTCAGCACAGCTCTCAGACTCCACTCCAGCCTGCCTCAGCCCAAAGTGCCAGGAGTGACAGCACATGGAAACAGCACTGGATATGGGAATGGGGAAGCCTGGTCTCCAATGTCCCTGATGGCCTCAGTGACACTGCCTGCCACCAGGAGAACCATTTAAAGTGAACCTGAACAAAGCTGTGTAGAAACAACAGGTTTGGAGAGGAAACAGATTTAGCGTCTGGCATGAATTGATTATCTGATAGTGAGGAGTTGCAGTCATAGTTGGTCATCAGGGTTGACTAGATAAGGAGATAAGAGTTTAGAAACTGATGAATTGCCTAGTATGAGCAAGGAAGGAGACAAATCTGAGGAGGAGTACTGGTAAGGCTGGTAAAGAGTGTGAGACAGAGACAGGAAACAGGAAAGCTTTGATAGGAGGGGGAGACTGCAATAAGAAACTGTCCTTGAGAGGAAGACAGAGATTAGGAAAAAGGGCAGGTTTTTTCACATTTCCTATCCAGACAGCAATAGTAACCAGCTAAACAAACAAAATGGTGAAAAGATATTGGGGCATTGATGGGAGACAGGACAAGGACACCTGCAGATGCCTAGGGAGGAGAGGGGTGTCTGAGAAGGGAGAGAGGTTTCTAAGTAAGGCTCTAAGAGCTTGGGTAGTCATTTCCATAGTGAGCTCAGGAGGGCATCTGGGATTGCCTGGAGGAGACTTGTAGAAGATTCCCACAGAGAGCAGAGGAAATGACAAATAAATCAGGGTGCACAAGGGGTAGGGCAAGGACAGGCTCTGATTGGTGAACTGGAGAGAGAACGCGACCAGCTTAGGGAGAGGATGAATGAACAACTGAGTCAGTGCCACCAAGCACACAGTTTTCTTCATCTCCTGAGATACAATCCAACACTTAGGAGCCTTTTCAGCCTTAGGCCATGTCCAAACTACAGTGCTACTTCATATTTCAAAGCTGTACACTTGCTTTGAATTGAAGTGCCTGTAGGAGTGAGAGTTAATATCTTGTTCTGTTACAAGACAGTTTGTGTCTTTTCTGATCTTTGAATTCGTGTGGTGGGTTTTAACATAGATTTGTATCCTTTCTGATCTTTGAATTCATTAATGCTGTTTATTAACATATTAACACTCCTTATAGCACGGGGGAACACAGAACTTGGAAAATTGTAAACAAGAACTATCACTATTATCTAATCATTTATCTAGCCTGGTTAAGGAACCTGTATAACATATTAAGTGTATTTCAGGAGTTGGTTTGCCATGAGAGGCGATGTGAGACAGCTGACTTTCTAAAGGAAACCTTTTCACCTTATTTTAATCTTAGAAAAATATTACAGAGAAGTATGATTAATCCAATCAGATTATTAATTAGTGCAGTAACGAATACTGTTATCAGAATACAAAAGCACTTCCAAATCACTGTTTTTTAATGAAGATGAAATTGAGTTCAGAAGAGGTCATCTGAAACTGGATAATTAGCTTGATTAATTTGTTGATTGTGGCCTTGAGCAGCTACCAGCATCTAGCTACAGGGTAAGAAAAAACAGCTAAAGCAGGGGGAGGAGGACAGGGCTACACTGTGGTGACAACCTGTTCTCAGGTCAGTGTACATTAGAAATGAAGACCCCTTTGAATATACCAATCAATTGTAGACCTGTATTCCAATAACTCCTCTTTGTGCTTGAGAGAGTAGGTACTACGTAAAACAGTTCCATTTGCAGACTAAAAAAAAACCATTTCAACAGCATTTAGGAAAGAAGAATAGTAATTTTTAAGACCATGCAATTACAATTTGAGGACATAGTTTTCTTGTTATTCTTGGGTTATACAACTCATAACTGGAAGGTAAATAGAAACAGCGTTCAAAACAAAACAATTTATTTTTTGGATGCAAATCGAATTCTTTTTACTACACATACACTTACATACACATGTGCAAATTTTATTTGCAAAAGACAGCTTGATAGCTGTATTCCAGATTGTTACCTTTCAGGAAGGACAGAACTAAACTGAACCTACAGCGACTACACAGAAGTATTTACTCAGCAACCTGCACCGACATGTTTTGCCAAAACCAGATGAGGATCACGCAGTGCCCTCAAAGATTTTACAGGATACCTGTAAAATCATGAGTTGTATTACCTACCTCTTCTTATCAGACTTCGTTGTCTGTTCCCTACTTCCAAACATTGGGGTAAGTCCTTTCCTCATCCAAAGCCCCTCAGATGATGGTTTAGGGTTTTCCCCAAAGCAACAGGGAGTCACTCTCCTCTCTGGCCCTTACAGTAGAGGTATTTGTTATTGGTCTAGCCCAGTGTTGTTCTTTGTACTGTTATCTAAAACTGCCTCGGAGGTCTTGCATTTCCCATGCTCACCTGACCATGGCCCTCTCACAGAGGTGTCTGAATATAACCTTTCTTTTTTACAGATCTGCAGGCTCTTAAGTTGGTTGACATAATCCTGAGAATCCGAGTGTTCTTCCAGACAAAACAAAATATATTTAGGAAGATTTCAGGTGAGGTGAGGAGACAGAAAATAAAACTATCACAAATGTAGAACACAACACAGCTGATATTTAGCTTGATACCTTCTAAGATGCTTTTGCCTCCCTTACCTGAGAGTTCCCACACATACCCCATTAGCTGGAGCTGGGAACACAAGTTTTCCAGCACCAACATGCCAGACAGGTGTGGAACAAGTTCTGAAATTTTCTAAGGTAAGTTAGAGGATGAGGGAGGTTGGGTCCCATCTTGCCCTCCCTCTATTTTACAATTAGTGTTAGAATTGCAATTTTCATTTAGCAACACCTTCTCAGTACAAATGGCCTTAATGTTGATAAAGCCTTTTGATGATTATTTCTATGTCAGTTTTCAGAATTCCCTTACTGTGCTAGAGGTTAACATTTTAAAAATAAGATAGTTGATAGTTTTGCTTTGGGAGGACAAAGTCGCTAGAAGACACTTTGTCTCTGCTTGATGACTGTGAAGTAGTGCCTACACCTTATCATCAAACTGAATTATCTGAAGACTGAACCGTAACCTCATGTAGTGGATATTGTTGGACTTGGTTTCACTTCTGGGGTCTGATCTTGTCACTTAATAGCAACAGTTCTGATATCCTGGACATATGGTGCCATCCTATACCATTTGCTCATTTTACAGCTGTCACAGATTCAAAATACCAGAAAAATTATCTGTGAATTTTTTCCATATTCCACCATCTTCTTCCAGTGATGAAGGTCTTGAGATTTAGCTTATTTCTTAAATTATGATGATATTATGGAAGTTTTCATAATAAACCATTAAAAAAGTAATTTTTCTTCAAGGGAAACACATGGGTTGGGATGTGTATTTTTAGCAGCAGAGTCCTTGTAACAGCAAATAAAACAAATAGAAATTATAGTACAAATACTTAATTCAGTTTCTTTCCTGTGACATCCCTCATTTCAGTCAAGGTACTTCAGACTGAGAAAAATAATTATCCATGTTTGTTCATTCTTTTCCTATTTGCAGCACCCTCTTCTTAAGAAACAAAGGTCTTCAACCTTGTAGGCAGGAGCTTACCATCATCCCTCCTACACACTTGCAGCTCCTATTCTTTCCCCAGTAACAGAGCTGCTGATATCACAACAGGTCTATGAAGACCACAGTGAAAGACTGGCCCGATCACAGGACTCCAGACAGAGTTTCGTGCTTGGGCTTTCCATTTGACATGTATCAAAGAGTTGCTGAAATATCCCAAGAAATGTTTGCCACTGCTGGATGCAGTTAGAGAATCTAGGGAACCACGACCATGACTTTGAGTCTGCTCTGTATTAATAGCAATTTGTTTTCAGGATGCACTTACAGTCAGCCATAGGTGGATTGCAATCCAAAATCAAATCTAAAAAATATTATTAGTTTCAATCATGAATTCAATACTGGAATGACAGTGGTGAGCAACTCTGGAAAGTCCTCTCCTAGAACAAGTAATTCATAAAGCTTGTGGTGTTTGGGGCTCCGTATTCAAAAGTTCATGCATTACCTTTATCAGTCACAGGAGGACCTAAGTGTTTACACCTGCTGAAACACACAATAAACTGTACAAAACAGGTGGAAGAGACACTGACTGGCATGCCAAAGATTTTGGTTTTATCTCTATAAAATTAAGTGATTTTAGACTACTTCCCCTATACAGCTAATATTACTTTAATGCACATGTTGTGTTTCTGCTCACAATCCTAACCTTTATTTCATGACTGCAATTCAGGGAAGTTGCAGAGCTGAAGAACTTAAACATTAGCAGTTATGCATTTTGAGGAAGCACCAGGAATGGAGGATACATCTTACTGTTTTCAGCCTCCCCTGGAGAATACTCATCATCCTCTGGGATCACTGAAAGAAGATGAACCAACTCATAACTTGACACACCTAATTATCACATGCTGCTAATATTCAAGGATGCTGTCAGATAAAGAAGAGGGTGTAGCCTCCATGCAAACACGCTTTCCTGATCTCAAATCAAAGGCCTTCCTTTAATTAGTCATCTAATTAATTTAAATTTAAATGAAGCTTCACAGGAAAAAGCAAATCCAGATGAGACATCATAAATGAGCAATTATAAGTCACTCACTCAATTATTAGATATTTTCAAAGCAAGACTTACAACAAGGCTCAGGTTCCCTATTGTTTCTACCAGCTCCTTTAGTCACCTTATTTTGAATTATATTTATACAGAAGGTGATTAAATTAATAGAGCAACCTAAAAAGTTTAGAAAGCAATTAAGACAGATTTTAAAATTATTTAAAACAGTTAAAGCTATTAGATTGATGGGCAATCAAATTCTTCCTTTGAAACATTTCTGGCACTTAGCCTGTACTTCCTGGTTTCCTGATTATAAAAAGGCTGTTCATGTTTTTAATTTAGGAACTTCCAACTGAAGGAATCATCAATCCACCCCAAACATCCCGTTTCAGCACAGACATAGATTCACACAGGATGAGTTTAGATACTGAATCCAATATTCAGTTGTATTCTTGTACCAAGTGATGGGTGTCTAATCAATCCCATTTGCTTTGGTCCAAACTATCTTTCAGCACATATTATACAATAATCTTGACAGGAAAGGATGGTAGAATAAGTTCAGCATTATTTTCCCAATCTTTCTTTTTTGGGGGCAGCAAACAGATGCAGCTGAAGGGTGTTTTATTCTTCCAGATACAACAGCAATGTAAGGTGAATGAGATGTGAATAAAGAAAGAGCTCCAGTACAGTAGGATTTCTGCAACAGGAAAATTGGCTTGTCTCTCTTTGCACCTGACTAGCACTTATCTCCAAGATAGCACTGCTCACACAGACTATGGAAACATAGCAATAACTCCCTAAAAAAGGAGAAGACCTCATGCCATGGCTTAGAAGACAAATCCCTGCGAAGGTGGAAGAGAGAATTAGGATTTCTGTTCTCATCTCTGGTCTCCCACAGCCCACCATCTGTAGTAGCACACAGCACACTACTTTTCTTCAAGTTCTTTCATACATCTTCTGAAAAGCATCTTGAAACACCAACCAAACAACTGAATCAGACACAAATTTAGGGAACTTAATGCTAATGAAATATTCATAACTCTAATATTTCATCTGAATCCATATAGAGGTAAAACCATTCTCCCCTCTTGATGTGGTTCATTTAGACAAGTCATCCTTTCAGTTAGAGCAATTATTTGAGTCCTCAGAACAGATGTCCTCAGAAGAAGGTCATCAACCTTCTTCAAAGCATGAGGAAAATGGGTTTTTACAGAGAATCAATATTTTTAGCTTTTCCAACCAATCCATTACTGTAACAAACTTTCAGAAACTGAAGAAACACTTCTCTTCCTTAAAGCAATTCTGCCTTTTTTCCCCAGCTATATCTGTGGTCTGACAAAATGTATTGATCTCTCTCCCTGTAAATATTGCCTTTCAGAACATCCCCCATGTATCAAAACTACCACTACCACTGAACACGGTAGGTTTGACACTGAGAAATCATTTTAGCTCCAACTCTAGGAGGAGGAGTAAACTCATTTTTCTGAAGTGCCAACAATGCAGCCATGGCATTTCAGACCCCACAAACAAGGACAGTACAGATTTCAAAAGGCCAAAGTAAGTTCTTAGTGAGCTTCTTAAGGCCCATATTCAGTCCATTCACTTGCTCTCACAGCTCTTAGTCTCCATGGAAAATTCAGAAAACCCACAGAATGTTTCTGAAATCAAACTTGACAATGTAATTCCTCTTTTCCCCACCTGTCCTGTTTCATATAAAATAGTGGATCTCTGTTTTCTTCTTAAAAAACTGCAATTATTCAAAGAGGAAAATGTTTGTCTTTCTTCTCCAGTTGGGCTCTAACACTCTTAACCATTCCAGGTCTAACCATTTCTACTTGAATCTATCAACTGGAGGACCAGTCAAGAAGGCATGGTAATGTTCCTATAGCATCACATCACAAATGATCAGAAATGGGAAAGTACAGGTTTAATCAGAAATCTGAAGTCACAAATACTGTCTTCAGCTGAAACAGAAATGACACTAAAAAGGACACGGTTTCTGTCCCATGGCATAAATTTGAAGTTTACTTTCTCGAAGCCAGTAATGAATGAAAGTAATGAATGGGTGAAACATCTGGACCTTTAAAGTAATTGTAGTGCTTTATGTACTAAAACATTCAAATTATCCAGCAGTCAGGAAGTAGTCACCAAACTTCTGAGTCTTTCTGCCCACACAGACCCTCATCTTTCCCCTCTAGGTACTTTGTCCATTTCTCTGTGCTCTCTGGATGTCAGAAACTGCTGCTCCAATGGGGCTATCAGATATCTAGGAAGTCTTGACAAATGGCCACTCTGCATATACAGACCAACCCTACAATATGTGCACAGTCACTGCAAGCAGGTTGAAAGCCAGCAGTTTCTTTTATTCAGAGGCAGTAAAAATAAAAATCAAGCTTCTCATCAAAATCTACACCACTCTGTCGTGAGGATGCCTCAGGTCCATGTCTATTTCAGATGTGCTCATAACAACAGCAGCTCGTGCCCAAATGCTTCTGTTCCATTCTCAGAAAATCTTTCCTGACTGAAGCCGAGATTTTCAGAGGCATCTCCTGGTGTGCAGAACCCAGGACCATGAACCATCCAGTCCTGATGTAGACTTACATATTCCAACAAAACTGGAACATATTTTCTTCTGCACATACCCTCTGTGTGTTCATCAGAATTATATTAAAAAGAAGGTTCAGATTGTTCTTTAACTGAAAAAAATTCAACTTGATAGAAAGATACAAACACATGATTACAAAATGAGTTGCTGTAAGCTGAGCTAGGGTGTGGATTTACATCATACACACAGCATTTCACAAAAGCTGCCCTTGAGCAGGCCCTCACCACTTGGCTGTTGCCACACGTGCTACAGGTCATGTGTGTGGGCACTCACCAACCAGTAGCATATTCTTATTTTCTCCATTTATGTCATATCTTGTTTGTAGGTCCATACACATTGGTCCAGATTTTTAAAGGAATTTATGCATTTAACTTGGTTGTTAAGCATTTAATAGACTGACACAAAGCAAGACTACAGTAAGTCACTGCTTATGCTACAAGGATGACTCTCTAGATTTTCTATTTTAATTAAGTGATACAGCCCCACGTGCCTATGTGAGCTTTTTGAGATAGTCAGAGCTAAGCTAATAACAGGTGGCCTTTTTATCATGCAGAAACAGTACTAGGCAGGTACCGAGAATCACCAACAAGGTGTGCTATATTGTCCAGATAAGTAAGAAACTTCAGCTAGATTTTTTAAAAGAGGCATTACATACTTGGCATTGCATTAGTATTATCTGCATTTGCCTACAACATTTTGAAAATAAACCTTTCATTATGATTTATAGATTCATTCCTTCCCAGAGAAACCCTGTGTTAATTTTAAGACAAATCCTTTCTTAAGTCCATATCTGATTTACAGTTAATTTTGTTCAAATAAAAACGTATGACGCAGGTTTCCATTTGTGGTCTGCCAGGAACTTCTATTTTTAGATGCAGGGCAGCTTTAATGTGCTTACCACACCTATATAGCAAAAGGTGCACCTTAGCAAGGGCTGAAATATTCTATTAGATACAGAAATTCTGCATAATTGCTGACAAAATTGTCAACATTGATAAGAACAGAAATGTGTTTGAACCTTCTACTCAATGGAAGTCTGCTAAAGGAAATCACTTCTTTTTTATTGTAATTTTTTCATGTGGAAATAAACCAGAAAAAGAAGTAATTTCCGGGTACATTCCTTACTGAAACCACATTGTTCTGACATCACATTGTTCGGACATCAAATGTTCCCTTGCATCTGTCAAGTTGAGGCTGCTCCAGAAGTCTTCACAGGCTCACACTGTCAAGGTGAAGGTCTCATGTCATCAGCTTTGACCAATATTGTCTCCACCTACATCTCTCCCATTTCCAGCCACACTCACCTTCTACTCTCCATTTTCCACTCTGCCCAAATTACTGATGACTGACCCTTTTGGATTTTTTTATCCACTCCCAAATTTGGACTTTCTTATACTCCACTCATGCTAATAGAAACAACCTCAAGCAAGATTGACCAAATATTCTCCCTCCATCAGTACTCAGAAAACTCATGTTCTGAAAAAAAAAAACTCCTCTGCAAAAAATAATGGGAATGTATAGAAAACATGAAGTGATAGGTTACTTTGTCTCTGATCCTTTGTCTGCCATATATTTAGTAACATATAGATGATACAGATAAATATTTGGCTAGATAGAGGAAAAGCAAAACAAGAAAACTATTTCAGTACTTTTTCCCTGGTGAAAAAATGGGTTTAGTTTTTAAACAAAAGTGAAAATTTAGTACATATTTGTTATATACATACTGTTTTTTTTTGTTTTCCCTTTCCTATCTCAATATTGAGTCAAACAGAATTTTCCTGATTAGAAAAAAAAGTTTTTCTATTTATCTTGTCTTCATGATGGCCTGTGTTTTATATTTTATGAAAAAATGACAACTTCAAAAACAAGAATACATAATGTGAGAACCTGCAGTTGGCACTCCCCTTGAAACTAATGAAACTTATAATCCAAAGTGTGAAAATACAGACAAAAAAGACTCAGTTGATGAATTTCGTTCTCCAGAAGACCTCTGCAGCACAAGTGATGTCCGTTGCAACTCAAATGCTGTGTTTCAGGGATCTGTAGCATTCCTTGCTGCAAGGTTCTGGGAAAGAATCAACTTCTTCTGGTAAGTTTTTCTTTTATCAGCTAATTATTTTGAGTTTTTCAAAACTATGAAAATTTGTCCAAATGTTTAGATGACTGAGAAATGTTAGGCAAATTGCACCCAAACAATGAAGCAACTTTAAGCAATGTGTAACAAAAATAGTGCCTCCCTGACATATTTACTCCAGTAAATGTTTAAAAGCCATCCCATAATCAAAATGAAAGACACTGGGAAGAAAGCAACACTCCTGGAACAAAAACTCTTTCACCATAATGTAGATAACGTCTGTGTGGGAAGACAAACTTAGTATTCACTTTCATTTTTCAGGGATGTTCTCACTTATCTATTCTTCTCAATGCTTCCAAATGATTTCCTGCTTTAACAAAACAAAACAAAACTATTTTTAGAGAATTTCTCAACTCTGGAAAAATATTTTTTAATAACACTTGGAAAGCCTACCAGAATGAAGAAGCCTTTTTTTTTTATCTCCCCCCCCATAACTGGTACTATCAAATATTTCCCATTTTATTTGAAACACTTCCATAAACCAAGGAAACAAGATCCTGGAAATAATTATACTTAAAAGAACCCACCATTCTGATCTAGTAAGAAGTCCTTTGAAAACAAAATGCAATCTTTCTCACTTTAATGACCAGTTCCCTCAAAATCATCTATTATGGAATTTAAACTGTTTAAAATTAAACATTAAGAGTTTTGTCAGGCATGCAGTTACATAAGCACGCCTTTACTACTACATGGATTAAAATTGGAGAACATGAGTATGGACTACACAGAAAAAAATCAATACTAAGTTCTACCCATAACCAAGAGTTTAAGTTAACTAAGGAATGTATTAGATTATAAAAGTACTGTTTATTTTTGTCATATGACATTTTCTCCATTGTCTACAAAACTAGTGAACAAAGTTGAAACAAGAGTGTCACCTATGCAGCTTAAACAGAATCTGCAAGACTGAATATTTTTTATTTCAAGTCAGTGCCTGAACTTTTGTTGGCTACATATAACTAACAGTCCCCTCACATCTCAAAACAGACCTCCAGCTATCATGCAGCTATAGCACCTTACATCAGCCCCACATTTTCTGAGGGCTTTTAAGTATGTTGAAGGAGTACTGAGAATTTAAATGAATGAAAGGTCTTCCTTCTGCAAAACAAAAAAATTACAGGCCATGATCTAATGCACTGACCGCCATGACGTGTGGTACTTACGAATATTATTAAGTTCTTTACTGTGAGGAAGGTGAGGCATTGGAACAGATCATCCAGAGAAGTTGTGGATGCTCCATCTCTGGAATTGTTCAAAGTCAAGTTGGATGTCCCTGCCCAAAGCAGAGGGTTTGGAACTAATGATCTTTAAGGTCCCTTCCAACACAAACCATTTTGTGATTCCATAATGATGGTAAATAACTATGAAGTTGGTCATAGAACTAAATAAGATTAAGATCTACACAGTGAAAGCAGTCTCCAAAGATTTGACAGATCAGCAATCCAGCATTCTGATTGCAGAAACCAGTACAGGATTTCCACCACTGAGGTTTCCATACGGGTAAATCCCAGGTCTTTAGAGAAGGCAAATTCCCACCTTATATGAAGAGTTGGTTTGAGAAGCAGACTTTCACCACAGAAAATTTGCTGCATCAGTGCAGCAGTCAGAAGAATAAAAGACAAGGAAGGAAATGTGTGGCACGATCCGTGTCCTACCACAGTTGTTTCTCCTGCAAAATTGATAATCCTACTTCCCAACCTCAACATGTCGCAGAGTGGTGGGACTTTCCAATAGTATTGAAGTGCTAACACACAAAGCTAGTAACTCAATTAAACAAAACTCTCCCTAGGGAGAGGGAACTTCAGGAAACTATCTCAAGAGACATCACCTCCCAGTGCTGACATCTTAGTGACATAATACTATGCCAAAATTTCATTTTACTGGCAAGTTCAGCATTCTCTTGAGAATATAAATTAAGGAAAGAATCTAAATTGAGCAATTGTTTAATACTACTCTTCAAGCACAGGCATCAGAACAGTTCCTGTGAGCAGACACCTGGATCAGCTTATGCTGGATAGAAAGCAGTATAAGCATTACTGACTTTGCAATAGATCAGCTAAGGAACAGCTAGAAAATCCAATCCAGAAGTGATGGTAACAAACAAGAAGGCAATACTGAAGTGCTTGGAAAAATAAGGTAGTTGCCAAGGGAAAGTGAGGAGCCTTCAGTGAGGACTCATTAAGAACACCAATGGTCTCCTGTGTAGCACCTAGAAGACCCTTGTTCAACTCCTGCTTCCTTTCAGTCACAGCAGTTTGTTATGAAATTTCCTCACCTGCCTCATCATAGATTTGAAAAGGAAGTTGCAAAACTACCTGATAAAGTACACCTGCTATAAATCCATAAATCTAGATCATAAATTAAATATAATGGCCAATACAAAGTAATTAGGGTTTAAAAAAACCAAACAAACAAACCGGAAAGCAAAAAATTACATAACAGAAAAACCTTTCCCCAATCCCTCCAATTCAACAGCTCCATGAAGTTGTTTTCATTCGCCTGGCTTAGCAGAAGGTATCCCTGCATAGGATAACAGGGTTGGAACTAGATGATCTTTGAGGCCCCTTCCAATCCTTTCTTTGAATTCTGTACTTCAGGCATCATACGATGTTCAAAACCACATGTCATCAAAATGTAAAAAAAATACTGCATAACTGATAATACACAAATCAGGGCATGAATTTGGACCTTGTAGAACACCCATCAAGTGCTGATTTTGCAAAAGTCAAGCTGATTTGGCCTAAATTGACACGTTTTCCTTGGAATCCTTTGAAAGAGAGGCAAGAATAGTTTCCAAATTTAAATCTTTCTCAGATGTAAATTCAATAACTTGTTTTAAAATATCACCACTTGAATGCAAACCTTGGTTATCTCCCCAAGGCATGAAGTGTGCACAAAGAGAAGTAGGTGTTCAGTCTCAACCTGTTGAAACAACCCCGTCTGAGAAAGAATTGGTAACACTAAAGACAGGTTTCTGTTAAAAGTACTTGCAGATGCACGCAAGATGCAGATGTTACTTCGTTCACTAAGAGTGACTTGCAGCTTTCTTTTCACGTGAAGACAATATCACACTCAGGAATAGCCCGAGTACTCAAGAGCTCCCTTGTGAGTTCAGGCTGCCACTAGCATAACTTTGGAGCTGCAGGGCAGAGCACGGCAGTTCATCCACAGACACAGCAAAGTCCTGCCCATGAGCCAGAGCTTAGCACCACATTGTGTACGGTGAACAACAGACAAACAAGAGAAATATTGACTGAAGGACACACTGTTCTATTTAAATAGACTTCACCTTGCACAACTTGAATATGACCCAATGAGCAAGCAATGCTACTTTCAGCCAGATCTGACTGCACTGAGAACTATTCTTCCCATCTACAATAATCTTTGTACATACTTCGAGTAGTAGAAAGGAGATGCCACCACAGCAAACTGAATGAGCACTGCTGGTGTTTTACTGAAAGTGGCTTATTACAGGTTGGACAATTCCACCCTAGGAACTCAAATTCAATTCAGATTACAAATTCAAAGCAGCAATGACTGCACTCATGTACTGCTGCCGTGACTACATGCATGTTGCATGTCTGAGGGACATAATGGAATACAAAGTAATGTAATCTCTAATGCAAGCAGAAAAACTAAAAGGGAAGTTTGGAGTTGTTACAGAACCTTAAATTTGAAAGTCTCTAGTTGTGACACATAAAAAGGTAGTCAATAAACACTGTAGGTTTGGGACACCTTCCTCTCATCTCAGCCATAATTAAGTGCTGCAAGCAGCATTTGTTCTGAGGTTCTGCGTTGGTTCACTTTGAGACAACTCAATACTAACATGGCTACAGAGACTTTGGCAAAGCTCCACTTTAAGAGACAGCTTTTGCAATCAGAGTTCCTGATGGATTTGTTCTACAAAATACTTTATTGGTATTTTTGCTAATGCATTTCATTACAACAAATTGTAAACATTTTTCTTGTATTTGTTTACTACTCCTCTTTGACTGAGTGTAAAGACATGCAGATTTCTCCTGTTAATGTAATGAAGTGAATTGGATGAGGATGTTCACTGACATATTCTAAGCTTTGCCTTTGTAGCCATTCAGTATTAAACCAGAAGGGCGGAGAGGAGGGAAGCAGTCTCCCTTTGCTGGGAGAACTCCTTCAACCAGGACTTTAGAACCAAAGGCTAAACCTGGATTGGTTTTGCTAGGTTAAGGACAGGGTGGTACAGGACTTTGGCTAGAGCAGAGATCATGCCAGCAAGATGTTAACATACTCAACCATGACAGATAAGGTTGTTCCTTCACTCAATACGGAGCAATCAAGCTTCAGGTCAAGGAAATATCAGTAATCTACGAAGATAAAATACACTCAGGAGACATGAAAACAGGGACAGATTGTCTCTTCACTCTCCCTCAGTCTCAATTTCGGCTGCCTCCTTGAAAATCAAGTCAAACCCACTCTCAGAGTGTCATTCCTCCTGAGCAAACCATCAGAACCTGACTTAAACCAGATTCTACTTCCTCTCAGCTTTCAGTACCTTCAAACTCCTTGAAAACACAGACTGCAACTTCGTAAGTCAATTTGACATCTATTATTTGACATGTGATGTTTTCAATACTTGTGCCAACTACAGTGATTCTTCACATCAAAAAATATTCTACTACTAAAAGTATTTAATAGAAAACTAAGACACATTTAATAAGGAGAAAACTAAGACATCATAATGAGCATGCATTTATATATCACTATCAAAAGTCTTGAACCTGAATCTCCCAGGTACAAACCATGTCATCTTATTTGGGAGCACAGCACATTGTAGATATTCTTGCAGTTCAAATATGTAAGGAAGAAAGGAATCTGAAAGTTACTGAAAAGTGAAGGCCCAGTCATACAGTCACTTCTGATTTCTGATTAGTGTCTGCTATTATTAGAAGGCACATATCAACCCCTGAGAATTACTTACTAAGCAAGGAGCTTCAATTTGGAACATAGATAAAGTGAAATATGTAGTTGGGAAACCGAAAATCTTGATCACTTATCACTTGTAGGGCATCATCTTGGAAACAGCAGTGTCTTTTAAATTCATACAAAGCACTCATCTCTGCTGGTTGTTTTTTTTTTTACTGCAGTCTGGACATTGATACCAAGTACAAGGGACTCTTTTTTTTAATCCACATTTAGTTAAGTCATGGTATAATTGACCCAGCATGACCACAGTATAACCAATGTACGTCATAAGTTCTGGTAAAAAAAAAAGACCAAGAAGTACATGGGAACTAACTGCTGCCAGTAACATAGTAGGAAAGTAATGAAAAATGCTGCTTTTAATTCTGTCCAGAAGCGTCCAGAGATGCATCACAGCAATAATCAAATTTGGCCTTGAGCAATTTTCTTTTAGGTTGCATTCAAACATCAAAATGATTAATAGATATCACAGACAAATCAACATACCCCTAACTCCAGACTAGTATTTTAAGTCTTCCAAAATCATAGAACCATAGAATGGCCTGGGTTAAATGGGATCTTAAAGATCATCCACACCTGACATAGGCAGAGGTGCCACTCCCTAGATCAGGTTGCTCAGGGCACTCAGGTCACAGTTGCACAGGTCTTGAACACCTCCAAGGACAGGGCAAGAGTCATTGCTAAAATTATGTCATCAGATACATTGCTAGACCTATTTGTATTCAGTTCTTGCTCTCCACTTTCCCTTAATACTCTTTAGACTGGGTGTTACAATTTTTAAAAAACACTGGCCACTTCCATTCTTTGTCTTAGCCATTATCTCTTATGTTATCAACTCTGCAGCAGCAACATAGCAAACCATAAAGCCAGGCAGTGTAAGAAGGGAAGTTGATTTAATTTTAAAATAAAACTGATTTCATTCATTCACTCACACCCTGATATCCACATCTCACAAGCACCTTAATGTGTGCCCAAGTAGCCTGTGCAAAATTCAGGTGACAGACTCCTGAATACAGGTTTGTCTAGGACTGCTTGTGACAATACAGAGGAAAAGGGACATCAGCTATCAAGCTCTCAGCAAGAACAGGTTCACTCTAGGAGGTAGGGCTCCTGGGGAGAGCTGTAAGAACTAAACCTGATTGGATTCTTTATCCTCTAAGTGTAAGAACTGCATAAAAACAGGAGCAGGCATGATTACATAATTGCAGAGACTGGCTAGCAGAACTGTAACACTACCAGCTGGGAGTAGAAGCTACAATACCCCCTGCAGGAAAAATGCCGAATATCATATGACATTTACACCCCTTGTAACTTATTTCGCTGGCACCCATGGTCTACAAGCTGATTTCCTAGCAGCAACATTGTTTAACCTACAGTTAAATGCATTTTATTCACTTCCAAGTGGCATTTCTTCCCTTCAACTTCCAGAAGAGGTATGCTGGTTTGTTTTTTTTTCCTTTGCAATTACCCCCCAGAGCATTATCCCTAGAGATTCCTAAGTCATTTTGCATCTCTCCCCTTGAAACTCATCCTGTGACAATTCCTTTCATCTTCTCATTCATATACAGTCTACTTACTCCTTTATAAAGTGAACTATGGTGAAGTCCTCCTTCCCTCCAACACAGGCTTCTTGGACTGCTGCTATTGCTCCACGGCACAAGCTAAGACAGCCTGACCCCTAAAACAGCTTCTGAAGCAAGAAATTAGATTAGAATCCAGGAGAAACAGCTAGTTCAAGGCAGCAGGAAAGATCTCCTCAGATGTTACTTTAGTAGGTAACAAGACACATGAATCAGTTCTGACCACAGGTATTAAATGCAGGCCACAAACTTACTAAGGAACTTCAGTGCTTACAGAGATGGCGTTCCAATTCTATCAGGGTTTGCATATAGGCTCAAGGCTTGTATTAAGTAGGTTTTTCAAAGTCAAGCAGCATTAGGATCAACTGTAGGTATTGTTAGAATATTACACATCCCTTCTACCCTCTGCAAAAAGAAACAGTTATAATAATAAAGCAAGGTTTATTCACTTATTTCTCTACAACCGTAGCCGGTCATTTTAAGGAGCTCAAGTAGCTGTTTATGAAGGAAGGTGCAAATGTGCCATGAAATTCATGTAAGTGGGGGGCAACGGTACAGCATGCCCAGGTCCAGTAGCAAAACAGCACCAGCTGGTGAGAGACTGAAGCATAAGCTCAGCAATGTGGCAACCTTTGAAGTCAGAGATCAGGCAGAAAAGACACAGACAAAAGGTCTGGAAAAGGGATTACACAAAGTAAAGAGAAGAAAACAAAAAAAATTGCACAAGATCTTTAAAAAAAATAATCAATAGTAACACCAAATAAAGAATACGTAGACATTAAAAAAGAGGCAGCAGTAAATGTTTCTTAGAGACCTGAAGACTTGTATTACAAAGTGGATTGAGCACGTGCTTGCTGAGAATACACAATTTCACAATTTTTTTTGACTACAAATCTATCAAGAAATTATGCCAACTCCCTGCAGAAAAGCGCTGAGTGAGCCTTCAGTTAGAGAGACAATGAAGAGATCAAAATGTCAAATGAAACCACCACACCTGGACACCACCAAAACCCTGAAATACTTTCAGATAAAGTACTTCTTACCACTCTCTTGAAAAAAGGCATAAACACATTACCAACATTTATTATTACAGAAATCTGGCAGAAAAACTGAAAAAAAAAACTTGACAGAAGGAATCAGCAATGCATTCCAAGCACTGACTGAAACTGGTGCATCCATAGTGTGTGAAATGCAGAACACGCACGTGTCCTTATGCAAGCCAGATACAAAACTCCCACTGACTCAAGTTTATCCAAGACTGGACTAGAAAGATGCACAGAATCACCTCAGGGATACTTCTGAAGAACATGCCCCTGTGACATGGGACACACCTGCTACTAACTCAAGCTTAAAAACTATTATGGGCAGGACAGATTTCCATATGCTCCTGAACTAAAACTACTCAGCACAAAGCACAGCAAAACAATTACTTCTAATCCCTCTAGTGCAATCAGATCAGATGTTTCCTGGAAGAACACAAGGTCAGGTTTAACTGAGTGGGGGATCTGTTATAGCAGCAATTTCTCATCAAGTTTTAACTGCTCTACACAGAAAATCACAGCACTTCTGAATGAGCAGTTTTGCCCCTTCAGTCCTACAGCTTTACTGTGCCTTCAACCATGACCATCTCTTAGATAAAAATGCTGAACAGCAAGCAGCTTTCAAGGAGGTTGGTAGGAAAGGGAAAAAATCAGTCTGATTCAAAACAAAGCTCGTTTACGAGGGTCTCCCCCACACAGTCCAAAACCTTCAGAAGTCCACTTTAAAAAATTTACTTAAAAATTATGTATTTCAAAACAAGAGAACAAGTCTAGTCTATAGTTTTGCAATGCTAAATAGCAATTTCAAAAGATTTATTCTTAAAGTACAGAACAGAGCACATGCACAAGATTTCACCCTCTTCACAAACACAAGGTACACTCACTGTTCTGAAGGAAGATGATGCATTTGGCAGCATTGTTCATTCGAAGATCTGAGTTTTAAGTCAGTTAAGAATGACAGCTAGTAGGGAAGAAGAAAACATTTTAGATTTCTAAACACTGTTTCTAGCTTCTACTGCTTAGCACTACATCATGCCTACAGTAATATATAAGTTGCAAGAAACATGATTATGCTGAGGTCTATGCATGACATACAATGTCGCATCAGAATAAAAAAATGTATTCTCTCTTCTAATTCACCGTTATAAAAAACTCCAGATTAGGAAGACAGACTTTCAGGAACAAACTCACAGAAACTAGGCAGGCTGAGACATGCAACCATTTGACAAATCGTGCACACACACAGGCAAGTGTTGAGCTCAGATCTAAAGGAGTGCATAGAATGAAATGCTGTGTTATTGAGGACAGATGAAAAGACCTTTTAAAACTGTGTATTTAAGTAACAATTGCTCATTTTTGTGGTCTAGCTAGCCTTACACTGAATTGCAATCTTAGATGTTGCTTCTACAGGAAGCTTCCACATTCATTAGTAGTACATAAAGTCTGACAAGAATTAGGTCTCAAGTTTTGTTTTTTTCATATACAAGTTTTATTTTATCTTTATAACATTATTTGGGACTGAACAGGCTAACTACAAAAACAACAGCTGTTATTTCTTTTTCTCCTCACTTATAAAAAATGGCAATTAGAAATGCTTTCAAAGAACTTTAGTTGATACCAAGCCATGTTAAAGAAAAAAAAAGATCAATAAAGGTACTTTTGGAATAGAGTCTGAGCTGGGAAGTAAATACACAAATCTGACTTGACTCAGCGGCTTGAGGAGGTACAGGATCCACCATCTCAGCAGCCTGAAGTTAGATTATTTTCTAACTAGTTAGATGGCCTTTCAAATGTATTACTCCAGTTCACCCCAAATCACAGGGACTGTATGAATAAAGTCCCTGCCAATTTTAACGGCCAAGATGAGTTTGAACTTGCTTTTAATATTTTCTGCTCATTCTTCAATACATAGTTTCTTTGTGCCATTAATATTTACAGTTTGGTCTTGTCCTTTTACTATTATCAAAACCTATATCAAGGATCCAGACTTGTTTCATGTTCTTCAGTTTCATCAGGTAGTTCTTCAGCAGATGCACCACACATATTGTCCTGGCTATCTGCAGGCTGATTTAACTCATTAGGTTCCCCAGCTGCAGTCTGAGTTGTTTCTTCTTCCTCTTCTTCCTCAACTTCCCCATCATCCTCTACATCCATCTCGAACACCCTCACGTGGCGGAGATTTGAACTTAGCTACAGAGATATTAAGAAGTTTTTGTTAATAAATAAGAAAAAGCACCAACACCATCTTGATCATCAGCCAATGGCTTTGAAAATAGCCTTTATCTTTGAAATGCAGGTAACAAAGGAACTAACAACTTTTTATTGCTATGCATGCTGAAAAGTAAAGCAAGCAGATTTATCAATTTCTGCTGAACTTCTTCCATGTTGTGCTATGACACAGCTGTCTGTCCTGACACACTCACAGCATTATGAGAAAATAATCTATTTGTTAAAAAAAAAGTTCGGATAACTTTTAGGTTACTTGCTTCAGTCACAGCACATTTTAATAGTTCACAGACTTGTTTAGAGATACTGCACTTACCACACAAGAAACTTTCCTAATGCCATTTACAGAAACATACTGAGCTTTCATATTCTCCAGCACTCTCCACTGATTCTCCAAGAAGACAGTACGTGTGGGGATCTCACCACTCCGCTCATCCAGCCTGCACACAGCAAGGAAAAAAGCACAAAGCTAGTACCTAAGAAACAACTGCAATTCTAAAAACCTCAAATGTTTTATGTCTAAGTTTCTTCATATCTTATGCAACAAGCAGATAAGCATTTGAAAGTATCATAATGCTTCTACAGATACTCCAGATCAGGAACCCAACTGTGGAGACATAGCATGTTTCAAATGAGATAAAAACATTAAAGCAGGTGAAAAGGGAGCTGTAAAAAGTCTGATCTTCCCACAAGAAACAGCTACAGCAGCAGGATGAGGGTGGCTTTCCTTCAAACCTCTCCCCTCCAAGAAGAGGAGATTCTGAACACAGTCATGGATGCAATGCCTGCCCTTACACAGAAGTTTGGCCTCCATGACCTTTCAAAGATACATCATTACTGTTCACTCCCACCCATAGGGACTGTATGAAGACAATCTGTGCCTATTACAGCAGTCAGGATTAGTCTGAACTTGTTCTTAATATTTTCTGTTCATTCCTCAGTACACACCATCTTTGTGGCTTAAAAAAAAATACTTCCAGTTCAGCATAGCTCTTTATTTTGAGGCAAAAATGCATCTTAAGCAAACCACGAGAGAATAAGGAAAAAAAAGTAAAAGCAAGAGAGACACAACAACTAAAAGACTGGAGTCACTGAACCAAATAGGCTGAAAACATGCCAAATTGAAGTATTCTGACCTGGAAAGTTAGCAACTTCTAAAGAAAGGAAGAATTCTGATTCTATGATGTCTCTTCAGTTGATCCTTGCACTTCATTACAGCCAGGTACACAGATAGTATAGGACTCAAAAAAGCAAAACCAATCCCCTCAAAACTAGAAAACAAACTGTTTAGGAAGCTTCCATCTCCCCATCCTCCTCTCCTGGCACAAAAAGAGTTTCTGTCTTTAAAATACTTACACACAAGGCAAAGCACAAGTAACTGTACATATTTAGAATATTTGTTTAATTTGCTTTTCAGGTCTGCATTTTCAGATTTGCTCAAAGTTTTTCAGTACCTTTCTGTAGAATCCCAGATGAATTTCCCATCTTGGTCCTCATCTGTGTATACTGAAGATAAAGGCAGCTGAGCCAAGACTCTCTCCCTCCCCTCTTGTTCCACACTCTCTTTCAGAACTACAGTTACGGTTTCATCATCATAGAAGTGAGCATCCAAACAACTGTAGCATCTAAAGGAAAATAGTTTAGAAAACATCAAGGAATAAAAGCCAACACAGAACTTAAAATATTTAAGGTTGCACAGTGTTTGTGTTAAAAAGTATTCAGTAGTTAACAGTGAGCTTTACTATAAATAACAACAAGGTCAGTCATGCAGACATGACAATGAAAGGCAGCCATAACCATGGCAGACTCCTGTACACGCTGGAGAAGTGATTCTGATGGTAAAAAGAAGCAAGTCACCAAAAAAACCCCTTACTCACAATCTTCACATTTTACATGAAATGTAAGAAATAGTAAAGAAACACCGAAGACAATTTAGAAACACAACAGGGGGGCAATCACATGTGGCCTTTTCACATCAAAAGAATGAGCTCAGTCCACCATATGACTTCTGAAACGGCTACATTTAGGCATATCAAGTCTTATCTTACTTAAAGAACAACACAGATAGAAGCAATACCTGTTTCCAGTTAGCTTTGTGTCTTGCACATGTGCCAAAGCTCTAACTTTCAACTGGGAAACTAAAAATTTACTTGACCTTGAGATGAATTGCAGAACAACACTCCTGCAACCCTGCAGCTTCATACATCTGTGCCATTTCTTACAACCTGACTCACCCAGGCAAGTTAACTTAGAAGATAAGCTAATGCAGAATAAATACTAGAAAACATGATCTTTAATTCAGTAATCTGCAATTCTGGGAGAAAAATCAAGTATACTGACCTGGAGTCTGAGCTCTCACTTATACTGTTGTTCAAGAAGTTTCCAAACTCTACTGCAAGAATCCCATTACTGACAGACCTAGAACAACAGTGTTAATTATCTCAGTAAGTAATACTTTTCTATGAATAGAGAATCCAAAATCTCTAACGGCAACTGTGGTATGAGATGGTGTAAGCCTACCTAAGCTTAGCACAATGCATGGCTACACCCCAAAATCATGTAACTAGTGGATAAAACCTTCTAAATTCTTCTGCTCCTCAGAAGAACATGACTAATGGAGTCAAATAGAATACTGCTTCTGGCTTATGGGATACAGTCTTTCTTTTCTGAACTTCTGGCTCAATTGTCCTAGTCTCAGGTTAGTTGAGTTACTGGTTACTCTACAGAAAAAGAGTTTAGATTGTTTTAGGTATCAATGAAGGAGGAAATAGAAGTCACACCACTGGGCAGTAATTTTATCAGCAGCAGTTCTCAAATGGAAACACAAATGATAGTTTCACCATGTCCTTTCTTTAGCAGTAAGATTGCTTTGAAAGTTTCCACACAACCATCACAGTTCATTGTCTCCTCAAATAAAATGACACAAATCATAATACTCAGTATTTTATAGAAATGACGAGTTTTTGGTGTTGTTTAAACACATCTTGTTTCAGCCATCCCACCGACAGAATGCAGCTTAAACAGTTGCATCAGGACAACTGATTCAGGTGGAGAGAAACTCCTGAAGGTCTACAAATCTACACCCCAAAGAGAAGCATTCTATTTGATGCATCTGAGAGTACACTTTTCATTTTTCTCAAAATTATTAAATTATAGGCAACAAGAGGCTAATCAAAGAATACTACTTACAGTAAGACAAAGCAACACTGGAAACAGGATTCTCTGTATTTTTTTCAGAAGTTTGCACCAAAAAGTTATTCTGTGAACAGCAAAACTAAGGGAGTCTGATTTTTTCTTTAGCCTAAAACGAGATTAGATTTTCTAACAACACAAACTCCTGCTGCAGCTTCCTGCTGCACTTCCTAATATACTCCTCATTTTCTCTAGTATCCAAGAAAGACTGCACTCATACTTCTCATTCCTTTTTTCACAAACAGATTCAATTTTTAACTGTCTCTGTACACAGGTGCCAAAGCTCACAAACCACTTTTTCCCTCTTTTTGTCTTACCTGGAAGTATCGGTATGTCTCCTCAAAATGTGTATTTTAGAAATAGAATTTTCTAGCATGGTGAAGAGGACATAATGTATATTGGATGTTTTGTCATTCCACCTGTAATGTGGGAGAAGAAATGAAAATTTCAAGTTTTGATAACTAGCAAACTGCACAGAACAAGAAATAGTATCATACTTACAGAAACGGTAGCTTAAATAACTGAGGTGTGGAATCTTCACTGAAAAGTAAAAACCAAAACAGTTTATAAAATGCTACTCGTGCATGAGTTTTACTTTGCACATTTCTTTACTTTCTTTTAGTAAAGAAATACCTTTTAGAAATTTTGTAGAGAGACATGCAGACTGCTTGATGCACTGACTTTCCAATTACATCCTAAAAAAATATAATTAAAAACAGGCCATAAAATACAGGCAACTATTCATAATTATGCATATTTTTAAGACAAACAAACCCCAACCAAGTAACCAAAAGAAAAATCCACCAATATTTACACTGGAATAAACAGCCCTAATGCAAACACTACTGCCACTTCATATACTTATTTCATGTTTCTTCACAGTATTAGACTAATGTATTGCCAGCCAACACAGTTACCTGGTACACAGCACATACACAAAGATAATTAACATTAAAACTGTATCCCGATAATGAGGGAACAGAAGATGTGAAACAAAAAATCCCCCACTGTGCTCTCCCCACCCAAAGGCTTGAGACATACTAGCAGTGGGGAAGTTAGACTACACCCGAGTTATAATTGCTCAAAGGCAAAGACTAAAGCCTCAAGCCTTGCTAAGCTACTACCTTCAGTTGACTGCTAGTCCCAAAAGAAAGTTACTGTTTATAAAAACTGGACTTACTGCTGGCTTTTGTAAACACTGATCAATGACCCCTTCCATTTTCCTTTTGACAAAATGCAGTGATTTCTCAGGATAGTAGGGAAACAGAAGTGGGCTTTCTGTAAATAAATAAAGTTAATTTAAAAAAATGCTTGTACCTCTATAAAAATATATTACACTGTTATTAAGGTGAAAAATTGAACTAAGTCCAGTGAAGAGTCAGTAAGATGGTCACAAGGCTAGAGCACAAGCTTTACAAGGAGAAGCTGAGTGGGCTTGGTTTCTTCAGCCTAGAGGTGTAATTGCTAACAAGGAGCCACCCACTGGTGTCTTCAGTTGCCCTGAGGACAAGCTGCAGAAGAAATCATTCTCAAAGCCATACACAGGGAAAGGAAATATGTAACAGTCATAAACCCCTGCAAGAGAAATCCCAATCTGATATAAGGAATAAAGTTTTCACAAGGATGGTTGTCACTGGAGCAGGGTGCCAAGAGAAGGTGTGGGGTCTCTGTCCTTGCAGACATACAGGACTTTACTGCACAAAGCCTTGAATAACACAGTTTAGCTTCAGAATTAGCCCTGCCTTGGTTGCACTAAATGACAGTCTAAATTATTCCCTGATTCTAACTCAATAATCTCACAGGATTACAGTATGGAACTTGATGAACAACTGAGAAGGTTGGAGGTCTGCCTGCTCCTTCCACTTTTCTTCACATCCCATTCAAAAATGCAAAGATAGAATTGCATTTACTGAAGAGCTAGAAACACAGTTGTCATAGAATATCTTGTTCAAACAACACAACTGCCAAGCTTTCTGTAACAGCTATGATTTGGTTTCAATAGGACTAATTACTTCTAATGAAATGAACTACTTTGAAGACATCTAGTTTCTGAGCTATAACTCCTTACTTAGTATTTAACCCATTTCTTTTCCAATATTTAGCTGGAAAAAAATTGTAAAAATTACATCAACCAGTAAAGCAATATAAAACACCACAAAAGGTAGAAAGTGTCAAAACCAGCAGCATTACTTGTCCTATAATCCTACACCCTCTATTCCTCTGTACTCAGCACTGGTCAAGCCACACCTCGAGTGCTGTGTCCAGTTCTGGGCCCCTCAATTTAAGAAACATGTTGAGATGCTTGAACGTGTCTAGAGAAGGGCAATAAGGCTGGTGAGGGGTCTGAACACAAGCCCTATGAAGAGCTGCTGAGGGAGCTGGGGTTGTTTAGCCCGGAGAAGAAGAGGCTCAGAGGAGACCTTATTGCTCTCCACAACTCCCTGAAAGGAGGCTGTAGCCAGGTAGGAGTTGGTCTCTTCTCCCAGGCAACCAGTGAATGAGAGGACACAGTCTCAAGGTGCATCAAGGGAAGTTCAGGCAGGATGTTAGGAAAAAAGTCTTCACAAAAAGAGTGATTGGCCATTTGAATGGGCTGCCCAGGGAGGTGGTGTAGTCACCATCCTTGGAAGGGTTTAAAAAAAGACTGGATGTGGCACTTAGTGCCATGGTTTAGTTGATGAGATGGTGTTACGTAATAGGTTGGACTTGATGATCTCAAAGGTCTTTTCTAGCCTAGTTAATTCTACGATTCTAAGAACATCTCAATGCTTCCCAAATTAATATCAACAAAACCATTTACAAATCATCACAAATCTTGGGTAGTAACAGAGATGACCAGCCAAGTAGTCTACACACTTAAAGTATCAAACATTTTTAAAGTATTTTAAAGTATGTCTAAAAATACATTTTCTAAATACTATTTTCCAAACAAAAATGCTACAGTTTCCTCCACTTTTATTGAATTAAACAGGCAGAAAAAAGCAACTATAACAAACTCTTTCATCAGCTCATACTGTAAAGGTTTTACAGCCTATGGTTTCTAAAGTTAAGGAAGAATCATTTTTATCAGCAGCTTGTTACATAGTCTCTTACTTCTTTTTTACCACTAATTAACAAAATTATCTCAGACTCAGAAAAGAACAAGTTAGACACTTCACCCAGGTACAACCTAAGCATAGATATTACTTTCTTGAACTGGAATTAATATATCCTAAATCAGACATCTTCCGGGATGCCTTCCAAGCCAACATTTCTGAGACCTACTGATATCTAGAAAATGGTAACTAACTGGGTAAGCAGCTACATAAAACCTGTGTAAAACAACAAAGCCCATTTATTTTATTCTACTCTGATGAAGACCACTGATTAACACTACAGAAGTAACTAGTAAGCATAAAAGATTACTCTTCTACATGTTTTATATGCAACATTTTTTATTAAAGCACATTACCTTTAAGATGAGTACTATTCTTAAGAAAGTTAAACCACTGGTTTCCCTCTGTATTAGGTGGTGACACAAGGTCATCATCTTCATCTTTCAAGTACTAGAAAAGAAACAGATGAAAAACTTTTAAGACTGCAATTTAAGAAGAGAGAGCATTAGAATTCACCTCCAACACTGTCCCTAGTAAATTTATTAGACATTTCTTGTTAAAATAACATGCCGTAATCTTATAACTAGATATTGCACCTCCTCTAGAAACAGTAAGAAAAAAATCAACTATTGTCTATGATCAAACAATATTTCCATAAGAAACTGATTTTTAAATAAAATCTGATTAAAAATATTTTGAAATCCGGTTATTCATGCCATAAAGACAACAAAAACGTTTCAGTTTTACTGAGGTTGGCTTTTAGTTTTACTACTTCTGGCTGCAAAGCAGTTTTGCCCTTTTCCTGAAAATACAATACATGTAAGGTGAAACTACAAGGCATGTTTTAAAACACTCTTTTTCCTAATAAAAAGGGGAAGCAGTTAAAATACTCTTTTACCATTACTCATAAGTGCAACACAGAGTAAAAGGGCCAGGGAAGAAAAGGGGACACAGCCTTACAAGCTTCTCCTTCTAAGAATTTTCTCATTTATTCTTTTTGCATTTATTCCTAAGTTCTTTACCTGGCCAACTCTCTCCACATTGAAGTATTTTCCTTTACGATTGTAAAGATCAGGTGCCTGAAAAAATAATGCAAACAAACCCATTATTTAAACACAAAGTTAATGAGAAGCAGTGAACAAAAAGATAATTGAATTATTTTATTGTAAGATTTTTCAGACACAGTTCTTGGCAGCAAAAATACAGTCAGATGTTGTACTTGGAAAATCAGGATCACTTACCTCATTGAAATGTTCAGTAAGAAAGTCAGCAACAAATGTGATATCCTTTTGAGTCATCTGAAAGGGGAAAAAAATCCAACAAAAACAGTGAGAAAAGCAGAGGGTAAGAAATACAGTTCAATAAGCACAGAACATACCTTCTACAGGCTGCATAAAGCACAGTCCCTCAGCCTGCACTCACAGGGCAAGTGCTCCAGCCTCCAACTTGCTTGGGAGCTCCCTGCTGAACTCGCCCCAGTTCATTCCCCAAACTGGAAAAAGAGTTCTGTGTGCAATCTGATGAGTGGTAAATAAGGAAGGTAATAACTACTTCCCTTGACCCCCTGGCCATGCTCTGGTTAGTAGAGCCCTGGTTACCCTGGGCCACCTTTGCTGCCAGGGTACACTGCCCAGCTTGTACCCAACTGACATGCCCAGATCACTCAGCAGAGCTGACATCTTCCCAGCCAGCTGAGACCCAGCTGTGCAATGGCAGGGATAACTCCTCCCCAGGACAGAACCTTGCATTTCTCCTTGCTGAACTGCAGAAGGCCCCTACCTGTCCATTCCTCCAGAATATCTATTTCCCTCTGGAAGGCACCTCTGCCCTCAAGTGAGGGCAGTGTGATGGTGGCTGCAAATCCAATGCAGGCATACTTCCATCTCATCTACCAGGGCCTTGGTAAGGATGTTAAAATCCCACTCTGATTATCTTACTCATTTAGGGCATATAAAGAGCTGCTATACACAGAGGCCTTGCATTCCCATACAGTGCACTAAAAACAGCATTAACAAAGAAAACAGAAGTAATTTGTGCAAAATAGCATGTTAGTGTGAACCTGTAGGCATTAATTTAGTATAAAAAATGACACATTATGCTTTCATGTTTTGGCACAAAACTAAACCTTTAAATCTGCTTTCAAATTGAGCAGAATACAGAGTATAATACCATTTATCAGAAAATATTACTACTACCTTGTTCAGCTCTGGAAGAACATGATCTTCGGACATCCTTAACATGGCTGAAGGAAAAATATTCTTACTGCATTAATACTGTTTTCCCAATATTCTTAATTTTTCATGTCTATGTAATACAGCAGCTAAAATAGGAAAGATTAATTTGTCAGATGCAAAAGAGTCTGGAAAGAAAAATTAGAAGTTGAGACTGAGATCAAGCCTCATGAGTCCCACAAACTTACAATACACATCTTGAAGAATTTTTATCTTTAATCTTTTCCAATTGCATTCTACCCTGTACAAGGCTGAGATAAAATTATAAAAAGGATTGATAAGAACTTATTCATGTATATACCAAGAGTACTAAAGTGAATTTATGTAAAATACAGGAATACTGTCATGCCCAGAATAATGTGTCTGAAGAAAATTGAATAAAAGTAATTTTAAATTAGCAAGGCTTGGATAAAGTTCAGTGTTTAGTTTCCAAACAAGCAAGTACAGTGAACACAATATTATGACACAGAACTCCAACAGTTCTGCTTTCTGTAACTTTTAAAATCAGAATTCTTATATTCCTGCTAATCAGTGCTAACACTGCATTTCTGGTGCTTTTACAGCATCTGATAAGACAGCTCAGCATTTGTAAAGTCGTTCTAAAAAGGTCAATTAAAAGTTTTAAACTTACTCATAACCACTTAATAGAAACAAGCAAGATAAAATACAGCATTCTGCACTTCCTTGTAACATTTTCTCTGCAGCTACTCAGACACAATAGAAGGTGGCTACTAAGTGCATCTGGACATTTAGAGACTGTTTTGTCTGTGTAGAACCTTAGAGCTAACCAGGTTGTCACAGAAAAAAACAGCAAGTAATAAAGAAGAATTAGACTACACTTCAGATTTGGTGTAAACTACATAAGTCCTTTATTTTCTCCAAGTCAAGACCAGCAAATTACCCATGAAGCAGAAAATAGTTTGGAGCAACATTACAGGTCAAGTATATACAATACCCACTCCACACACTAAGGTGAATTGAGAACTATCAAATTTATGATCTAGGTGTTCAATGTTATAATTATTCTTGTCTCATCAAATGTATCCTTTTAGATGTCCAGAAATTTTCTACGATAGAAATAAATAGACAATTATAACTAACACTGGCCCAACTATGTGCCAAAATCTCAATGCTTACAATATAAAACATATAGTAGATTATTACTGTGTCATCAAGCTTACCAACATACAGCCACCGAAAAAACGCCTTGAAGTTTTTCATGCTGCTGTCGATAACTCTGAGCAAGAAACAACAAAAGAAATTACAAGACATAAATGGCACAAGCGTTTCCAGGCTTTACTACAGAAAGGCCTGCAAGCACTGTTTTTGTCAAAATGTCCAATGCAACCTTTCAAGTAAGACTATCCTTGCAGCAGGAGTCTATGAGACCAGTGAGACAGGATGAAAACTCATCACCAACAGGGGAGCCTTGCTGTCCCAACCTCCTTTACTCCCAGCCACATGCGCCCCCCCTTCCTTTGACACAAGACTCAGGAATGTTTTCTAAACTATCCAGACTTTATACTTACTGAAGCAGCTCACTCGCCTTCAGGATGAAAGAACCAACAGCAGTAATAGCCTCTGTAAAGAAAGCTAGCCATTATTATTAAGTTTTCAAAAGTGAAATCAGAGCAGGCAAGTAGCAGTCACACTACTGTACCTTCAATTCCAGATGCATCCAATCCCAGAGACTCATACTTTTGTTTCCATAAAGCCATTCCTTTCAATTCACTCAAGTGGTATAACAGAGCCTCAGAGCCACTAGGAAGGAAGAGGAAAGAAGTGTAATCTTCTGGAAAGTCAGTGCAATAATGCTATTATCATTTAATGTGCAAAGTGCATATCTAATACATCATTTAATCTGTAATTCATTGGACATTCTGTGACTTACCTCTGCAAATGACTTATGACCAACTTTTGTATACTGGAATAGGAAGACTCTATGGACTGACCAAGTTTTTTTAAACCCTGGTAACAAAGAAATACAAGCCTAAAATAATTTTCTGTTAACTTACCAGAACAATGATTAAAAGGTATTGAAATAGATTTAGTATGTTTTAAAAAAATATTAACGCACCTTTACTGTCAGTTGGTTCATTAGTAAGGCCTGAAGTTCCAGACTGAAGGTGGGGAGAGAAGCAAATACACATTTAATTTTGTGTTTCAACATCAAGTGCAAATGCTTACTCAGATAAAGCAACAGTAACTACCTTGCTTTGCCCCATAACAACAGCTGCATAAACTCATCCTGAACAGAAGTGGTTGTATTCTTTTCCTGTCAGTCAAAATGATTGAAATAGATTGGTGAAGAGATTAAATCCAGGCTACCAAATTATCTTGCAAACACTTCAATTAAAGTATATTGGAGAACCCACCCATATCCTTGAATGCTGAAATTAGACTCCCAATCACTGAAAATTGTCTAGAATTTTAAGCTTTTTCCATGGTGTTACCTAGTAAAAATTCTAAGCAGTTTACCATCACTAAAAATACATTTTAAAAAATAAACTACCTTATTCAATTAACTTCTGGCCATGACCAATGAACACAAAATTTAAGCGAGGCTTGAAGTGTTACTCAACATTTACAGTAAGCAGTTTAACAATGACTATAAAGAGCACAACCTTGAATAGAAAGCAACTGATCAACAGCTGGGCCTGAAAGCTTCATTTTTTAATAACTCAGAATAAATAAAACAAAGAAGTATCATAATACAATCATGCTTGGTTGTACTCAGCCATCTTTACTGTACAGTAGGTTGTCTCTGAATTTAAGAGACTTATCTGGAAGCTTCATTCCTAAACATTAAGATATGCAGTATCTTATAAGCATGAACAACAGAATCCTGGCAAAAAATGTTTTTCCAAAAGGATGGATAATCCTACAGTACCTGTACAAACTTTGTTAGTCGCGAGTCCATCTGCATCAGTATTTCTTCCCACGCCTCACACATGCATGTCAGTGACAGCTTTATATACTGTAACACAGAAACACACATCAGTATTCTATCCTTTTTCCCTTTCATCACATTTAATATTTGGATGTTACAATACAAAGGGAAGATGAAGTGTAGATCTTATATAAAATTTATTATCAAATAGAGTTCTAGAGCTCTACATTTACTTAAAACCAACTTAAGCTTCCTACTAGACAACATTTTATTTTACTTTTATTTAGAATATGGAAGCCTGTAAGAACTGTGATACAAAAAGGACGTTGAAATATTGACTGTACCTGTAAAAGAGTTGAAATGTGAGTAAACTTCCGGGCCATTCGAGTTACCTCGGGTAAGTAACTTGATAATAGACTAGTGTCCAACTATAACAAATGGAACAAGACACAGATGACGATGATGGCCTTTTAAGAAACTCGACTACAGAAATTAAAAGACAGAATGGAAAGACTCACAGAAAGCCTATGAGTTCCCATTTCCTTAGAGTTGATTTTAAGAGGAAAATAGGTTTGATTCAAAGAAGCAGTAAATATTTTTAATATATCTACAAAAACTCCTGGAAAAGCTCCTCATTTTGGAGTTCTAACAGTAATAGTTTTAAGGATGACTGTTCTGGATAGATGAGATAATCAAAAGCATTGCTGTTATGCCTTTGTGTGCAGAATGGAGAAAACCTGAATTACTGTAACTGTAATTAAATATATGAATGTTATTTTAAAATAATGCCTCATATTATCGCTGTCGGTCTCATTAGTGAAACTGCTTGTTAACATAAATCCAAAAGCCAAATTGGAATGAATTTCAGGAAGGCTGGCAATAGTAGTTTGTATTCTTTTCTGCAAATAATGGGAAAGCAATAAAGCTACTAGAACACAATTAGAAATGTAGTTATATTTTTAAAGAACATTTTAAAATTACTTGCCTGAAAATATCTTATCTCTGCTTCGCTCTCTGAAGAGTCTTGTATCTCTGTAATAACTGACAGTGATTTCAAATCACTAGATAAACACAGTCCACGGCAAGAACCTGCCACCTGAAGGATTCCAGTTTAAAAGTTAATAAAAGACTGCATTTCCTCTAAGCTGTAGTTACTGCTCCAACACATTGGCATAAAAAGATGATTGCAGTCAACAACATGTAAAAACAAGTGTAATTTTCAGCTACTGCTTGGGAACAAAACCACTCTTTTTATTGTGGATTAACATTGAATTTTGCTTCACTGTGAAACAAGATGGTAAATTTCTCAGCTAGAATGTCTTTTCATCAATAACCAAGAACCCAATCAATTAATTTCTTTAAAATTCAGCAACCCACTTTCACTTGTACATAAGCATATATATGTATATTTTCAGCCAATTCAGCTAAAGTCTGGTATATTATAAAAAAATATATGGAAAGGAATGGAACATACCCCAGTTACTGTAGCAATCTTGAACATTCCATAAGCAAAAATCTCAATAAATCCTGAGCTGCCACCCAGGACAAGAGCATTGAGCCTATAAAGACAGAAGAATGTGTTGATAAGCATACTGAAAGAAATTCTAATGCATACAGGTACAGTTCTTAATACTTAAACTCCACCCTTTAATAACATTCCTCTAAAGAATCACTGCACAAAAAACACTCTGCTACTGTCTATGATCCAAGAAATTTAAAAGCAAACAAAAAAATTAGCTTGGATTTTATTGATAAAACCTGCCTCTAACATTTACAGTAAGAGTATCAATTTCTACATTAAGTGAGAGAGTAGGGGAAAAATAGTACAATTAAATCACAGAGCCCTTTTTCACTAACTTTATACCTCCCAGAAGGAAAAAGCAACAGGTTTCTAGCTACAGTTCACCTACCAATACAGACTGCCAAGCATTCTTACAAAGCTACTTTGAGGTTATCCTAACTACATGCAGAGTAAGTCTGTCACAATCACTCAGTGGCACTCCTCAACAAAACCCCAGAGGCAATAAACATTAGAAAAGGATGCAGCAGCAATAATAGCCATATAAGTAACAACAGCATCAGAAACAGAAACCCAGTGTCTGGAACAGATTTATGTTTTGCTCGCTTATTAACAACAAAATGCTACAGTGGCTTGGGAAAAGCTTATAAATATAAGAAAATTAACTGCAATTTCAGCTACACATCTAAAAATGCTGAAGAACAATATTTCTGTTAAAGCCAAGACAAATAAAGTGTTTTTCAGATACTGTTTTGCTAAGTTTTAATTGCATGGAGAAAGGGAGCACAGAATCCACACAGCTGCTACACCACTGCCAGCCACATCTCTCAAGCAAGGAAATCCATAAGAGGTATCAAGTCTTAATAGGGAAAAACTGGTGTTAGACAGAGATGCAAATTTTCATTTACGGAGGATGATTCTCAGTAGTGAAACTGTAAGGAACAGTGAAAGTGAATGGAAACCAAGGCACAGACATTAAGCGCTCTCCTCAAAAAAGCGCAAGTGCTGCACAAAACCAACCTCAGCCTGCTAAACTACATTTCCTCCACCTGCTACTGGTGTGTTTCCTAATAACAGATGTTTATTTTAAGAAACACTAATACAGCTGATTTCAGAGCTTGTTTTAAGTTTAGCTTTATCACACTTGTACAAATGCCCAAGAATTCTTAGTCTATAACAAGCATTTACAAATGTCTCCATGATCATCTTCAGTAAGACATAATGCACCCCAAGAAATCTTTTAAGAAAAAGCGGGTATGGCATCAACAGCAGCTGCTGATAAAGTGCCTGAAGTGCCTTATAATCCCTCCTAAACTGAGAGCAAAAGGTGCTGACGGAAACTGATGGAGACCTCTTTTTTAATATATTCTTTGAACTTTATATTTGTACATGAAAGAAAAGACATTCCATATCATTTCCCCAGGGCCCTTAAAAACAATTACGAATAACTCACTTATCCATTATTTTATACTTTTAAAAAAAAACAACAAACAAAAAAAACCCCAAACAGTAACAACACACAGATGGAATTTACCTGACATCACCCAGAAGCTTCATAATCTCATCTGACTTTTCTTCACTGAAAATACAAACTATATGATTAGGTTTTATGTAGCTTGTTTCAATATCCAAAAACAAAATAAAACAAAAAATAGAGAGCTTTAAGATGACAATTTCTTACCTGAAAATTTTTGCAGTGGTACTGTAACTGAAAACAAAATAATTACTCTCAATAACAATGACTGGACATCTGTAGAGCATTAAAGATAAATAACCAAAAGAAGGACAACAAATGACAATATCTACTCTAACTTACCGGTATAACACTTACTTTTTTGGTAAGGCTGGTAATTTAGGCAAAAGGAGGTTTGATTCATCCTCAGCATTGTAAAAGGAAGTGAGAACACTGAAAAAGAAGTAATGATGTCTTTACTCCACAAGCTGTAAAAATGAGAAAAGACTTTCTTTTTAACTTTAAAATTAGAGCATATACTCAATGCATCATATAGCTGAGCTACAAATATCAGAGGATAATCCTTTATGGGATCTTTAATAATTTATCAAGTCATCAAATTAACAAAAGAAATGTGAAAATATTTTTTTATTTCCACTGAATAAAGTGTGCACCTGATGGCTCAGAAGCTTGCCATCAAAATCTTTCATCATCTGTAATGCAGTTACCGACACAGGCTTTCTATTTAAACTCTGCAGTACAACTACCCACACCTCAAAACAGCTAAAGATATGTTGCAGTGAGAGGAAGATTGAAGTGCAGCACTTAATACCACACCTTAGACACGACAGAAGGACGAGATTCCCATATGGAACTAAGCCTAACCCCATATCATGAGAAGAATGTCAGTGATTGAAAATGCAGTTATTTTCATGCTATTTTAACATTGGTGTTTTCTGGAGGTGGGGAGGCAAATCCTCAAGTCAGGCTTACACCACCTCCCTCTTTCAAATAAATGTTCTATTTAATTGTTTTCTTGCACTGCAATAAAGTGCATAACAGAGGTTTCTCAGAAATAGAGACCATGATGTCCTCCAACTCACAACTGAGAATTGTTTAAACTGACACTTGTTTAATCCCACAGAGTTTATGGTCACTAGGGACAAGCTGACTTCCTGAACAACAAGATTTAACACCAAAGACACACCATAAAAGATGTAAGCACCAAACCAAAGATCTTGAAAATGCAAGTAACAAAAGATTTAAAAATAATTATTCTGACTAACACAACGGAACATATTATAAGTAGTTTAAAAAATCGATTTGTACTGAAGTAAAGTGTAATCAGAAGACAGGTTGTACAAACTACCACTGGCTTAAGCAGCTCTGAAGAGGTAGGCATTCAGGATTAGATTACACATTAAATTTCAGCATGAAGAACTGCAAGACTAAGGTATCAGCACCAAAAACAAGCATAGGAAAAGTGCCTATTCTAAATAAAAAAGAAAGAAAAAAAGGATTTTAGCCAAGTGGTGACAAAAAGCCACACCTATGGAATTTTGTATCATTTTATATGACCACTTGTAACATAGCAAGTATAAATTATTTGTGGGGTGGGCACTACATATCCTGTAATTTACTTCTAGAGTTTTTCACTCACCTGCTTTCCTCAGTTACTTCCATCCAATGCATGTATGTAATAGATAACTCCACAGAGAAGGAGTGCAAGCTTTCAGGTTTTTCTACATCACACAGAATAATCCGCTTGGTATCAGCAAGGCCAAAAGCCAAAACTAGAGAAAGACAAGTAAAATATGTAAAAAACCCAAGTGCAAAACTCTGTATTTTACACTGATCTAGAAAACAACGTGTCTTCAAAGCCAATTACTGGAAAGACTGTTTATACCCCTTCCAAACTCTTGTTTGAAATCTACTTACTAGAATTAAAGTTTGGCCTGTTTTAGGTGATAATTTATGGCAAAGGCCTGATTTCACAATTATTTACCTACATGTAAAACTGAACATGCTTTTAATACTTCTAACAACAGTTCTGATAAAGTAAAGGCTTCCAATTTTGCAAATTTGAGGCCAATATTACACATTAAGACTGTCTATGAGAAAAGTTTGGGTTTTATTGCAACAAAACAAAAGTTCAGATTTGCTGAGCAACTTTTGAATCACTTTCCTCCTAACTTTCTTGAGTCATAATAGCATATAGCAAGCACAGGTATCTGTACTTATTTCCTTGTAATCATATGTAACCAGTCTAAAAAGAAGTTTCTTAAACTCCTCTTAGGCCATCATAAAACAGCAAAGGAAATTTTTACCCACATGTCATGGAAGATAATTATTCCCATTCTCCCATCTTCAATGAATCTAAATGATCTGATTTCTGGCATTCATTTCAACATTATTTCTGTTGATCAAGACTTTGGTTTTTTGTGGGTTTTTTTTTCTTCTCTTGTCTATCATTAAGGCAATTTTAGCCTCTGAAGTTTTGCCTATGCTAAAGAAGCTGAGCTCTTCAATCAAAACGGATCAGCCAGCCTTCTTCTCTTGTATGAACAAAGTTCATACAAAAATATCCCACTTAGTTAGGAGGTTGAAGTTTTGCTACACCCACAAAAGCAGTATTTTGAACATAAATTTGTCTTGCAAATCTTTCATGCATTCAGTAGCGTTAATCTCCTTACTACTGTGAATGAACCTACATAAAACTAAACTCTCCTTCTCTCCAAACACTTAACTTGAAAATTTCCTTCACAGACAAAAGGTATCATCACCATAGTATTCATGATTTCCCACAGGATTTTTATTGCACCATATCACGCTGTACACTTGACATTACTTTTGCCATCTGGTCTCCAAGCAAGAGCAGTCACTTCTTTTCCTGTATTTTCATTTGGAGGCAAACTCCACACTCGTTGAAAGTTCGCAAGACGATGAAGTAAAACCTACAAAGCAAATACATTAAATACAAAATCAAAATTACATTCTCCCTTTAATACTAGTTTGTAACTCGGCTCAAGATGCTCTTTTTTACAGTTTTCAGTAACTCCTGTCTTAAATATGACCTGCTCCTCTATCAGATGATTCACTCCTATGTTCTCTCAGAAGGCAGCCCAGTGTTTACAGCACTACAGAGAAACGTTCCAAGGGCAGAAACCTGTAACCCACAGGGTTACCCACTGCCTCTCCAGGAGACAGAACGATTTCTCTCGTCTCCATGCATGATCACACACTGAAGTTCAAAAAAAACCCCCAAACTTGACTACAAACTTAATAGGAAATTTCACTCGCTTTAAAATCCTACAAATGCAGACAACGAGCGCATCACGAATGAATTTGCTTGAAAATCAGAATATAAAAAAAAAACCAAAAAACCCAAGAAGTATTAAGAAACTTGATTAAAAAAACCCTACTGTTCCTACAAGCCTGCCCAGGCTTCCAAGAACTAGGGCACCAGCAGCACCGGGGGCGCAGGGAGAGGCAGAGCGGCTCCCTCGGCGCCGGACTCACCTCCCCCGCGCGGTTGGCCAGGGCGATGAGGTCCCTTTTGGGGGACCAGGCCATGAACACGATCTCCTGCGGGAGCTGCTTCTCCCCGACCTGCCGGAAGGCGGGCATGGCTGCGGGGCCGCGGGCTCCCGGCCGCCCTCCCTCCCTTCCTTCCCTTCCCTTCCTTCCCTTCCCTTCCTTTCCTTCCCTCCTCCTCCTCCCTGCGCTGCCGCTTCCGGGGCGGCGCTTCCGGGCCCGGCGCTGCCCGCACCGCCCCCTGACCCCCCGCGCGGGGTGTTTTTTACACCCCCGGCCTCTTTTAATGTTTAGGGAGAAATTTTTAAAAACCCCGAATCTATAATTGTCAAGAGCGTGGCTTCCCGAGAGTCTGTGCCTTCCCGTCACCTACCTGCCTTGTCCCGGGTGCCGGTACCAACCCCAACACCACAGCACCCACCGGTACCTCGCCTCTCAGCAGTACTGAGTCACATCCCCACCGAATCACACGAATACCTCTCACCTCTCAGCAGTACTCCCCTCGGAGTCACATCCCCACCAAGTCAGACAAATAGCTAAACACACAAAATTGTTACACTAGACAAACACGTGGTAAGGGCTGTGCTAGTTCGCCTAGGTTGGAATTTTTGGGTGCCAGAAATTATGTATAATAATGGAACTGTCACTTTTAATTCAATCGAGTTTTATTTTGGATGTTAACATTTACATTTTTAGTAAACGGAAACAAAAGCTGGCCATAAAAAAATAAATTATTAAGTATGTATCAACAAGGAAAGTCACGTCTTTTTTTTCTTATTCTTCACTTTCTTCCTGGAGAATACAGCACACTTCATTGCTGATCTTTTACAGACACCCATCTTTACTCTCTTTAGAGTTTTCTTCCCCTTCTTTTTACTATCTCTGTAAAGCAAAAAGGAACACAGAGATTAGACTAAAATGGAGAACATACTTTTACATGTGCTGGTATTTTAAATAATCTGTCCACATAAGTACACGAACTGTAGTGATGGTATCTGCTGTACTGTCACAAAAAGTACAAGGAACATTCCATATTACGATGTCAGGATATTTCAACTTCCTAAAACTTTTTGTCTGCTTTTTTGCCATCATCTTTCATTTATGTACTTATTCAGCATTTAACTTTAGAAGGGGATATGAAAAACTTAGGAAATTCACTCACGAAGTACAAAAAGCACATACAGAGTTCCATGGTGAATCTATAAAACATGAATATATTCTAGAAAGGCTTAGAGGACAGTACATAAAGTTTAACATTTGAAGAGTCCTGCAAACACACAGGACCTAAACATAACTAGCAAGCCTTTTGCTTTGTCTCTGACAAATCATGTATTTCATAATGTAAAACATTGAATAATATCAACCAACAAAACATGCAGAACTTTTTATTAAAAAAAGAAATCTAAGTTATCTTCTGCAATAAGTCAACAAAAGAAGTAACTGATGACCTTAAAGAACTAAACCATTCTGGTACAATTGACAGAATAGTATCTTACTTGACAGAAGAGGCTTCATGAATTTATTTAGCATCCTTTTTACTTTTTTAAGCAAAGAAAAAAGCTAAAACATTAAGAAGTGGAATTTTAAAAGAGATACATAAACCAAAACACCACTACCTTTTGTCTCTGCTACTCCCTAACCAAATTGACATGGTCTAAAGGTTGCAGTAGGACATGAAGCAATACCCCTGTACTACTCTACCATGCAGCAGGCATCTGGTCAGTCTCTTGATACTGATCCAAGAGGGTAATTATCTGATTCTCACTATACAACAAGAGGTACAGCTTTTGTGAGGGAAGATTTGCATTTCCACTGCTACAGCCACTCAAGTCAAGAATCACAAACAAACCCATGACTCTGGACACGGAATGACAAAAGTGCAGGTTAACTAACCCGAACTGCAAAGACTGAGCCAACTGCTGCATATCTTGGCAAATCCCCTTTCCTCTTCAGATAGTTAGCTCTATCTGAAGACCACCATAAACAATTTTTACAAACTTGTGATACATACAAGTATGTATATATATTACAGAAGGACAATCACGGAAGAATAAAAGTACTCCATGTGACCCTCATTCATGGTGGAGATTTAGACTGTATTACAAAAAGGAAAAAAGAAAAATATACCACAACAAAGAAAAAGAAACAGGAAGCAATAAAAACCATGCAGAGCCATTTTTCTCCGACTTTTAATGAGGAATTTGAAGATGAAAGTGTTTTATTACTTCAATTTTCAGTCTTTTTTATAGAGCTCTCCTACGGACCAGCCACCAAGTCTGTGATCCATATAACACGGAACTTCTTTTTGAAGAAGAGCCTCAGATAGGGAATTGGGAGCCACAATAAGTGACCTGCCTTTCATCATATCCTCCCTTCAGTATATACTCCCCAGCAATACAGCAAGTGGGCAATAGTGAAAGCTCACAGCAGTACCTAAAGCCAAAAGTCATCACTTTCTAAATTAATTCCATGACATAAGATCTCATCTCATCTGAATGCTATCTTTTATTGTATTAATGCAATATCACACTTACTGGCAAGCTGTTGTGGTGTGGGAGAGACTGGGACAGGCACTGCGCTTGTGACCTGCCTTGCCACAAACAAAACAAGCAGCATCGGTCTGCTCACAAATGTGGTTTTGAAGAGCACAGCAGTTGCAATTGCTACAGTGAAACCAGGCTGCAAAATAAGTAACATGATTTATGATCTTGAATATGTTTATAATAATAATTCTGAAAATAAGCTTTAAATATAGGCCCCAAGAGCAGATTTTTAATTCTGGATTGGTTTTACAGAGATGGATGTAGTTATTTCCTGGTCCCTTACCATGTTTTATAAGGCAGCCAGGTACTGCACTAGATATACTGTGCAATTATGTATGAATTATTTTGCCATTAGAACTATTATCTAGTATGTGCAGATATGGTCCAGATGTTACAGAGCACTTACAAATTGCTTTCTGTAACACTAATGATTGCTTCAGGTATTTGAACAGAGCTATAAATAGAACTAAATTTGTGCATGAAATGAGAATCACACTCTCTCCAACATTTTAGTAATTCCACACTTATTTATGAACTTCTAATGAAAACATTTACAAAATCAGGAAACACTTTATGACAAATGAAAATATTTCATTTTTTCCATACTAAATATAAATGGAATTTAGTGTGCCCTGACAGGAATTTATCACATTTCCACACCGTGAAAATACACTTAATAAATAGAAACTTGTGAGAAATTGAGATTTTTCCTTTAGTCTATGTCTTCTACTACATTTTACTTCTTTGACATTTTTTCTCCTGGTTTGTAATCTCAGTTTCTTTGGACTATGTGCACTTCTATTTAGAAAAATATTTTTCTGTACTTACAGGGTTTTACACATTTTTTGCAAAGCATACAATGTTTCCATGGTCTGCCATCCTACAAAAGACAAATATTTTTTTTTAACTAATTCCCCCACACTGATTTCTATCCTAAAACTAAACTACTGATATATGGTCCCCACTGTTTACAGAAACCAGTCCTCTGTAGGAAGGACTGTAACTCAAAAACAATAGTTCTGAGTATCTGTGACAACCACAGCAAAAGGCTGCATTTAAAAATTAGCAAATTCTACAACTTCAGAACATAAGAAAAAATGCCAGTGTCAACAGACCACTGGTGAGTAAGTTATGGTGTAAGTGGCAAACAGTAAATTTCTCCTGTTCTCTTTCCAACACAAAGGAACCAAGGAAAGAGAAATTAATTCCCAGTGGGTTATGAAAGACGTCCCATGAAGGTAATAGTAAGTCTACAAAACGGAACTGTTGGGATTTTCCTGTGGAACTTGCTATCAGAATAAGTTTTTACTAGACCAGATATTACAGAGGCTGCTGTCTGACCATTGCTCAAAATGCCATTCAGAAAGAAGTGAAAACACTTACTTTTGACGTACATGAATTGCATATCTCACAGTGCTGGTTACCAGAACTAACATATCGCTGACATATAGTGCAAAACCTGGAAAAAAAATGCACTGGTGCACTATTTGCTCACAAAACAATTAATTTTATACAAGCTGAACAATAAACGTAAGGACTGTAAAATCACTTTGTTGAATTAAATTTGATGCATAAATGATAGGCCATTTAGACACATCCACATAGTAACACTCAGGTGCTTGAGTTCAAATTACCAAAATAAGGACTGTAAAATCCTTTTCTTGAATTAAAAATTATGTCTTGGATGCATAAATAACACTTAGGATATTTAGACGCATCCACACAGTAAAATTCAAGTGCTTGAGTTCTAATTATCAACACTATCAACAGTAAATCAAACTAAGTCCATTTCTCTGTCCTTGATGCTTCTTTTTGTGTTCAGTTTTTTAACTACTATCTCACCAAAGCTGACTATCAGGCATAGCTGTAAATCTCTCTTGTAGGTATACAGAACATTTCCTACAGACAAGCTGAGGCATTTCATCATTTCACACTGGAAAATACAAGCTTCTCTTTAGGTGCTCAATTCTCCTATACATTGTTTATAGAACATACAACTTTGGAATGAGACTGAAAAATCTGCTCCTGAGCCTGGCATCCAAGTTAGGCAAGACAATATTCAACAGCACCAATCCAAACTCCTTGAGAGACTTTATGCCCTAATTAAGAACTGACATTCTTTCAGTCACTTGAGCTTTAACACATCTTACCTGTAACCTTCTTCTACAGGAAGTACAATCATACTTGGAGTGAGGTTTGTGAAGATACGGACAGGAGATTGTCTGCGACCTTTCTTGCCATGTTTATACAGTGCATGATTATCATAGTCTACCTAGAAAAATAAAACCATAAAAAAGTCTTAAACTGAATGTTAAGCACCAGCAGAACTACTTACAAATGTATTGTCTTTATATGTGCCTTATGAAATGCTCATATTTATATAAATGACTCTAACCTTGAATCAGATTACAAATCCTACAGCAAGTTGTCTTATTTAAATTGGTGCAACCATTGTATCTGGCTAGATTCAAGCAACTAAGTTCACAATACTACAATAATCCTGTATCACTTACCCCTTTTTGCTCTTTTGCATGGAGTATCTAAGATAATGTTGCAGTTGTTCAAGAGTAATGCATTTAAAAAAAAAAAAAAGGGAGCTATACTGTTTGGTCTGTCAGTACAACAGTTTACCTGTATCTTCAGCTATCTGAGAATAACTACAAAGTTGCAAATCCAATCAAGACTTCTTTTTCCAGCACTGCTTTCAGAGACTTGTCTCATCTCTGAACACCAGCAGGAATGCAGAGTCTAGCCCAGCACAAGTTTCTAACTTTCCTCCACAGATTGTTCAGACTGTTCCATACATTGCTCAGAACACTGATGTAAAAATTAATGCAGAGTTGTTACACGAAAAAATAAACCTTTAGCATTACGAATACTCACGACCCAGCTCCCAAAACTCACTGATGTAGCTGTGCTTAAACGAAGCACAGAATAGATACAATATTTAGAAGCTGATGCCAGGTTATTGCTTGGCCACTTTCAAGTGCATCTATCAAGTAATTAAAATAATTCTATAGCTGTCAATTCTATTCTGGTCCCAGCAGTTTGGGGCATGAAAGGCCATAATTTATTTTCTTGACCAGAGCTGAGCACTACTTACTGATATTTCAGTATCTGTGAAAAAACATTCTTTGTCAAGTTACCTCTCATTTCTGCAATATGCAGCTGTGAAAATTAGTGCAACTTTTGTTACACCAAAAACCTGGCAGAAGAAATGAATTAATGGATAAATGACAGATGAGTTAAAAATATGTGAAAAAGTGCAGGAACATGGTGAAGTTTTCAAAGGTATGACCAACAGAAATACAGAATCCAGGCTCCACACAATGAGCACCACAGGCTCCAACAGAGTTAAGTTCAAGGATGAGGCCCATTTACAGAGAAGTGCTACCATTATATCTGCTTTCATTCATATTCCTGTTCACACTGCACACAACTGACATTTAGCAGATTCACTGGGTTCAGCCATACCTGGTAATCCATCATGCTGAAGCTTGGGAAAAAGTCAAGAATACGAGACTCAAAGAAGTATGGAAATATCCAGAACATGGGCATCTCTTTATTGTCATGATCTAGGAATGAAAAGCCTTTGATGTACGTAAGAGAAAAACAGGGTACATGAAGCATGAGAAATTTACAGTAAATACTCTGGATATGTGTGTCATGCTGGGCATAATAACTATTTCCTGCAGGCAACAGAAAGTTTTGGCATATTTTATATATGTGCAGCTGCAATTGTCGCATAACTAACAACTTGCCTAAGCTGGCAAAAAATGGTACTGCTTTAATAGCTTATTTTTCTCTACCTTTAAAGTCCATTTTAATGGCAAAGTAGATTTGGAAAGGAATGCTGAAGGGTTTTAAGACAGACTTCAAGAATCTGACATTACTAAACTAAAAGTATCAGTAGAGTAAATTAGATACATGGTAGTTTGTCTTTAGAAGGTATAATGTGAGTGTGCTCATTTTTACTCGAGTAACAAGAGTAACACACATATTTTAAATAGATACTTTTCTTATAGTAGTGTTGCTGCTTAACCCACCTACCTGGCTGTAATACATACCTTCTTTTCCTGCCTCCTTCCACATTGTCATCAGTTTCTTAAAACTAGAAGCCAGTGCTTCCACTAAACCTCCAAACGGGGGATCAGTTACCATAATGACTCTTTCATCGTTATCTTCAGACAGGAATTTCCTACAAGTTTCACGTGCAGCCTGGAAGAAACAGAGTTTAATTTACAGAAATGCAGATCAAGAAATGTAAAAATACTATCTTTGGCAATAAAATGATCACTGTGTAAGTTTAAACTCTGAAGATGAAACTCTTTTCTTCTTGTGGAGATACATTTCCTCCTGTGTAGCATTTATAAAAAACTTAAACAAATAAAACTATACAAGAAAACAAACAAAACACCTCCCACTGGATTTGAAGCACTGAAAACAAGTGCCCTGTTAAGTTAATGTATCAAGGCAGATGAAATGCAAGCTTCCTAAGACAGTCTTCTTCCTAAGGATGCTAAATTTACCTTGGGGAAAAAAACATTATTCACAGCAAGAAAATTATTTTCATTCATTGTTTTTTGAGAATAAATTTCATTCATGCCCTTTAATTTACAGTTTTATCAAAGCACTGGGGAAAAAAGTGAGTCCACTGAAAACCAATTCACTCCATATTGATTATAAAAATACATAGTATTCAAACAGTAGCAATCTAACCTATATTCTATTTTTAAAGGAAATGTAAAGAGCTATGTGCTCACTGCCATCTTGCAGTGTTCTATCATCTGTTACTTAGATGCTATTGCATTCCAAAATCATATTTTTAACACTAACACAGAATCCAAACTTCTGCAATTCAGTTCATGAATACAGTGCAGCACAGTGTCAGTACAGGTGTCACCTTTGCACGCCTCGAAAAGAACACTACAGTACTTAAAACGTACATGAACAGAGTCTTTCGTTTTAATTGAAAAATACAAAACTTGAATACAGTGATGGATTAAAAAAAAAAAAAGGTTAAACCTTTCAGACCAGCTTCCCATTTCATTCTAAACTACCCTTTATTTTCAAGATCCCATTCAAATGTAGCCTTCAAAATGGAAAAGTCTGAAAATTCCCTTCATGCTGTGAACCATACTGTAAAGAACATGCTTATGCAAATCAGCAGTGGCTTACTAATGGCAGAGGAAGAGCAAAGAGTGAGTATATTATTGGGATAGTGTATGAAATTAATGTTTGGAATTGAATTAGACTGATTCTCTTACAAAGCCACAATAGATGTCCTACCACAGCTGCATGGTTCCTAGCAAACTCCAAATTAAGCACTTCATGTGATATTTAAAAAGAAACAAGACATGGCATTTTCTTTAAGCATTCTGCTAATTCAATCTCATTTTATGACAGCAAGATTAACCTTTAGGCCTTGCTTTTCTGGGATAAAGCATAAAAACCTCATCTCCTCTCCCTCCTCAAATAGCAGTGAACAAGTCCTGTAGCATCCACTGGGCTTATAAAGGCTTGGAATAAAATAATGAATTCTGTTGTAGCAACACAAAAACAGGGCTAATGAATACTTATATGAATATGAGGCAACAACTCACACCAGACTGCCATTTTAATCAAAGCAGCAGTTGTGTAAGCAATATTAGTTATCATAAATTTAATAGCCAACTTGAAGTGTGAATCAAGTGGGAAAGAACTGCTGGAGAGGCATTGTCATTCTTTGATTTTCAGCACTGTTGATCATTTTTTCTCATGATGTTTTCTACTAGACTAGCCACAACTTTCTTATAAAATTTTACATCAACAACATGTACTTCTTTACAAAAGCATTCAATAAATACTTGGCCTTACCTCTCCACCAAAAAAATAATCATTGAACATGTTGTAGTGGCAGAATTCATCCTCTGTGTAAAATTGTGAATACCTGTAAAATAAGTTTCAATAGTAGTGGAAAAATACAAACAACTTCTTGTGTGTCCTAAGGGGCATTTAGAATGAAAACGGGCTTTAATAAAAACATCTTTGGGTTCTGATGACTGACAACACATGAATACTGATGAATTTATTTAAATGTAATTACTTTTCTCATAAGCCGGATGTAATTTGTGCATGTGTGCACAAACTAGGATGTAAAGACAAGAACGGGAAAAGAGCCACCAATTCATCTTTTAAAGCAGTAAGAACACAAGTCTTTGTACATATTCTTCAGAGAGATAAACATTAAAACCTACCTGAAATCAATATCCAGAAGAAGACTTCTAATCCTGAAATCCTCCTCTTGTGATGCTTTTGACTGGATCATTTCATGAAGCCTGAAGTATAATTTGAGTAAAAAATCTTAAAACATAATCACTGGCTAGAGAAATCATCTTGCAAGACAAGAATGCCTAGTGCTTTACTAAACCTAAAACCAAACAGTTAGAGAAAATGGAGTAATCTAAACTTGGGTAATTCCATTCGGCTGAAACTAAAAGTCAGAAGAATCGGTTAGTCTTACACGGTGAAAAGTCAGTGGAGCCCACTGGAACTCCTTGCACAAAAAAATCTCCTGAACAAAGGCAAAGAAATTCACTGTCATTTCAGTAAGAAACACAGCAGGACATCTGAAGTGTGTATATCTGTGCGTTATTTGTAGTGCTGCTACAGTCTTCTGTATCTTATTAGCTGAAAGCAAGACACTCCAAACAATTAAAATATAGTGAGCCTCTTATGGAACAATCACTGATTATGTGATCATTAGAAAGACGCAGAGTTTTGAGAGAGAGAGATATTATTTGAAAGTGTAACAAATCTCACTGACATACCTAGGTGTTCCAACAGAGAGCACTCTTCTGAATCCCAAATCAGTGAAGAGTTTAAGTAGAAACTGGCAACTTCTGTCTGCAAATAAATACTGTGCATTTGTTTTTTTATTTTCCAGTGGATACAGAAGCTGACTGGGACTTTTCAACTGGGCAGTGGAGATATCACAGAGGAATTGGTGATCCAAGTGTTTTTCCCATTCTTCTGGCAATAGCAATTGCTGGCATTCCTGGCAAAACCTCCTCTTTGATAATGGCAGCAGAACAAAATTCTGGTACCTTTAAATACAAAAGACAACAGGGAACAAGCTTTACAAAAAGCCTCTATAAAAGATATAAAGCAGAGTTATAGAGGGAGTTTCATATTTTTTAAGAGTGTTCAGACATTTAAACAGACAGTGCAGTTTACGCTGCTCTTGCAAAAACTCCACATGTGAATGAGTTACTGTTTATGAAAAAAATATTGGAAGTCTCCATAAAATAACTGGACTAGAGAGTGAAGATTCCATCAACTACTACCAAAGTCCTGTCTGAATGGTGTGTATAAACATACATTATTTGTTCCTGTATTACATTTGCTTCTTTTCATGTTACAGCTGTTACTTTTGCACAATAAAGTCAAAAATAATTTTTTAACTGAAACTGGTATGACCTGTTGTTAGCACATTATGAGCACTAACATAAGAACTATACAAACAAAACAAATAAACAACACCCATGCAGTTCCTGGGTTGAAAATACCAATCAGTTGTTTCACCCTATTTTCTCATTGCAGTTATTTGTCCAAATCGCTCTACCACATTTAGCTAAAGAATCCTTAAGTATTTTCTCTACAGAGTACCTAAACCTCTACTACTTCATTTTTACTGAAGAAAATATGCACGACAATACCTTTCCACATTTTGTCTGTGTGTCAAAGAAGGCTGATGATTTCTGTTATACTCCTCACGTGCTGCAAGCCTTGTTTCTGACACCTGTAAAATTTGTGTATACAGAAAGTTACAAAATGAAGAATTATTGTTCTGTGTTGTACATCAAAACTCAACATTAAATAAAAGGGGTGCATCAAAGTTCTCATGCTTTAGTTACTCTGCAAGGAAAAACGATTGTGTTCCTTGCAGTACTGTTTCAGAAAAATAAGCATGACTGCAGCACAGGGGGACACTGCAAAACAACATGAATCTCTCACTGTGAGTTTAAACTGTGAGAAAAAAAAAAAAGGATTTTATTCTTCTACCACATGTAACAGGGAAAAACTCCAAATGTAATTGTGATGAAAATAAGAAGAGCTATCTTTTCCACTAATGCATGTCAGCATTGCACTCCCTCAGAACTATGATCTGAGCCTGAAAAACCGATGACAGCAGATATTTTGCCCAAGTATTTTGTGTGTTCTTGTTTGAAAAGCATGACAACTCTTTGTTATGATCCGCCACGAGTTTGAGTCATTAACCTTTAACATTTCAGTCTCTCACACTCTCCTCTGTGGCAATTGCCACAGATTTCCAGAACAAAACATCCTTTTTAAAACTGATTAAAAATAGATGTATAGATTTAAAAATCCCCAATGCTTCACAGAATGGTTTGACTTGGAAGGGACCTTAAAGATCATCTAGCTCCAACCCCTCTGCCGTGGGCAGGGACACCTTCCACTAGACCATGTTTCCCAAAGCCCCATCCAATCTCGCCCTGAACACTCCCAGGGATGGGGCATCCACAACTTCTCGGGGCAGCACAGAACTTCTTCCCGACATCTAACCCACACCTACCTTCTTTAAATATAAAGTCATTGCTCATTGTCCTACCACTATATTCCTCTATGAAAGGTCCCCCCAGCTTTGTTGTAGGCCCCTTTAGGTACTGGGGGGGTCTCCCCGGAGCCTTCTCTTCTCCAGGCTGCACAGCCCCCACTGTCTCTGTCTTTCCTCACAGGAAAGCTGCTTCAGCTCTCGAATCGCCTTCACAGTCATGAGTCTTCAGCACAGACTTAAGCAGTGCTCTCTTACCTTCTCATCTTCCCACTGAAAAAAGTTACAGTCTTTTCTATCTCTACAAGCTGAACAAGCATAGAATCGTCTTCCTCCCTCTTTTTCTTGGCTGGTCTTCACAAACAGCAGCGCGGGACCTGGGGACAAACGCGACGACAGGATGACACGGGGGGGCACCAGCGGAGCCGCTTCTCCGCTCCGCTGCGAGAGCCGAGTCCCCGCACGGGGCACTCCCCGGGTGCACTGCAAGGCGCCGGGCCGGGCCGGGCCGGGCCGGGGCACAGGGCGCTCGGGGGCTCTCACCGTGGGGGCAGCTCGGCGCGCCGGCACCCGGGCCCAGACCCAGCAGGGCCGCCATGGCCGCGGCTCGGCACCGCCTCCTTCCCGGCGGGCACCGCTGGCCCAGGGGCGGGACAGCGAGCACGGCACAGCCCAGCCCGGCCCAGGGGCGGGACAGCGAGCACGGCACAGCCCAGCCCAGCCCAGGGGCGGGACAGCGAGCACGGCACAGCCCAGCCCAGGGGCGGGACAGCGAGCACGGCACAGCCCAGCCCGGCCCGGCCCAGGGGCGGGACAGCGAGCACGACACAGCCCAGCCCAGGGGCGGGACAGCGAGCACGGCACAGCCCAGCCCGGCCCAGAGGCGGGACCGCGAGCACGGCACAGCCCAGCCCAGCCCAACCCGGCCCGGCCCAGGGACGGGACAGCGAGCACGGCACGGCCCGGCCCGGCCCAAGGGCGGGACAGCTAGCACAGCACAGCCCGGCCCGGCCGGCTGCGCGGTCCTCAGCAGGCGTGCCCCGCCCATCAACATCATCCGTCTGTTTTTAATAAATTGTTTTGCCCATCCCCTTTTGCACCCCACCGTACGGTGAGATTTACATTTAAGGCTTAAACATTTCAGTTTGCTACATTAATATTTACATCCACTCACAATTACAATAAAATACAAGCATTTTATTATTTCTGAGTTCAACAGTATTGCTTAGAATTACAAAATACAGCAATGTCGGAAATACTGAAGGTTTCATAAAAGAAGCAATCATTCCCCCATTTCCAGTCTTAACCGTTCAGAAAATTACTGAAATAAAAATATTTACCACGTTACATAAGCTGCAGACCTAGAAACATGAGCATCACTCCTGAAACCTTAAGGTAACTTGAGCATAAATGCAAATGGCAATTGTGAGCATGACATTGCTAAGGGCACAATAATAATTCTCTGTGCTGTCTTATTTTATCCAGTCAAAAGAAATAAGTGTGTAGCTAGAAATTTAGAAGGCAGACTGGCTTTGTGATGAACACATTAGTGCTTCTGTCATTAACAGTGCAGAACCACTTCAGTGACAACTGATGAACACATTTATACCCACATGGCAAAACAAAACTGTAACAACATGGTGCAATTCCTCCATTGTGATGCCTCTCTAAAGAAAGATCACAATTTTCCATCTATGTGCTTAAATATACAAGTTCTAAACACTACAATGAAATTTCAACCTCTGAAACATACACTCAGTTTATTTTGTCACAGAAAACATGTGTATTCACTCCAGCTGAATTTTGCTGTAATTCACCTATTAAACTATTTTTGGTCCCTAGATGCAAAAAAAAATAAAAAAAAATAGTTGGACCATTTTTTTCCCCTTCTCTCATTTTCTACTTGTTTGTCAAGGACAGATTAATGTTTTAAGTGCATGACTTTTCAAGTAACTAGCCTACAAAAATCTAGAACCAGTTGAAAATATTAGGAAGAAATGCCAAGGAAAAGCATTTTGCACAATCATAGATAACATTCTGAACTTTTCTTTAAAGGCCATATAAAAAAGAAATTGATAGCATATAGATTCTCACATTTATATTAAACCAAAAAAATCTTAGTGTATTCAAAATTAGTTTCTCAACATATGCAAACTGTATATCTTCCCTTATTCTGAATACATTATTTTAGCATATAAAAATACAGTATGGAGAAATTCTTCTCATTCCCTGACATAAGAATTCACAATTTTGACACAAAAATTGTAAACTTTTATTACATTCAAAACACATTTCTTAAGTCTTTAGAATTTAAGTTCTGAGGTGTTGGCAGTCAGAGCTCTTGGTATACAGCAGAAGTACATTATTGCAGAGCCTTTACAAAAAGTAGCTTTCTAAAGTTAAGAGAAACTTACTCTTCCCATGTATTTTTGTTGCTACCAGGAGGAAAAGAAAGGCTTCCTGCTATGAAAGGTCTGTGTGAAGGCGTTACTCAGATGAACAATCCGGCCCTGACTCCCAGTGCTGCTTCGCTCCACAATCACACGTGGCATCTGAACAAGCTGAATGGGACTTTTTTCATCCTTTAATGCCTGAGTAAGGTTTAGTATCTGAAAAGATTAAAAGCAGGTAAGGTTAGAGTACACAAAAAACTCTAACAGGCTTATAAATTCTGTAGAGGACTGTGCAGATGAATAAATTAATTTTAAAATTCATTTTAAAAGATACTGTACTGCAGGTAGAAATCTCCTATTTATTTGGTAACATGAAAACATCCACTGACTACCCTTCCACTCTTTTCTTGAATATTTTATGCAATCCTCTCCAAATTTTCAGAAAATATTATGAGACGAAAATCTAAGAGCATTTTCAATTTAGCTCATCTCCTGAAAGGACTGCACCTTTAATGAAAAAAATACCAATGAGAAAGCCAACAACATGATTTAAGAGATCCACCAGCAGTTTAGCTATGAATTCTTTTCATATCAGAAAATAATTCATATCAAACCCACTGACAAGATCCACATTCAGCCCTCAAACTCACAGGAGTCTGTTATCTTCCTTCCAAAACTTCAGTGCTCATGGATTGCCCTGGTAACTTATTCCACATTCAATCCTATCCTGCCGAAAACTGAGGCAAGTATTCAATTTAGCTCTGGTGAAACACTTGTATTGTCCTCAATATCAAGCCTTTTTTTCCCCCCCACTCAGTGGCCCTTCCTTGTGAGACTTACTGATCCTCTGCTCATCCTGCACTTTCATGGGCAAAGAACCCCAATAAAGTCCTTTTGCATAGTTTACTGCCATTTGGCTCTGCCGGCAATTCCACTTGACATTTAAATTTTCAAAGTTCTGAGGCAACCCTCTGTAGGTATGTGTTACCTGTTGCTTACATTCTACATTCTTGAGAGAATTATTTCTTTTGTGTTTGAAACTCTTCCCAAAATATTTTACCTGCACTTCAGAAAAATGGGCTTCCAACAATATTTGGTACCTTAGATTTAAAACTTCACCCTTTACATGCAAGATATGTTTCTCTGAAGTCTCCTTATCTTTATCAACAAAATTCTTCATTTTCTAATTCTTAATTCTCACTTTTAAGGATGTATTTAGAAGTTTTGGCTATCCTGCGAATTCATCACAACTGAATGCATCCATTATCATGTGATATAAATAGCCAGCTCTTCTATAATGCCCTTGTAACATTCTTTGGTTTTACACTAAAACCAACTCTAGAATCAGTGCTAAAAGGCATTGTTTGCTGATGTATTCCCAATCACATCCAAGAATTACTCATTATCTGCATTTCTTCCATGCCAACACTCACATGGCTAGAGAGAGATTAAATAAAACAATAATCCTCCCAAAAACAAGCGCACCCNCTGAAATCCACCTCAAGGACAAGGTGTGAAGAAAGGCTCCAGATGCAGCCTTAATAGTGGAAAATTAATTTAGACAACCTCAGCTACATCTCTTTCAATTGTATCAATCATGTTTTCCCTCAAGCATTTTGTTAAATAATAGATTGCCTGTGGCCAATCTTCTCATCAGAAAAGAAGCTACTTAACACAGTTTAAGATACGTAAGTACATCAAGAAGTGACCTTCCAATTACCACAAACTTCTCAGGAGAATTATTTCAGAAATAACTCCTAAAATTCAATTTACTAAGTAAGGTTTGCTGGTTTTTAGCCCCCACACAGCACAGGCTAACTGGGAATTATATTTGGCTAAGCAGAACTGTAGTCTTGTGCAAGGTACTTGTAAAAGGAAATTATATAGAGAAAAGGTTAAATTAAGCCAGTCTAGAAACTGTGAATGTCTGATTTAAAACTATCCAGGTTCAATTTATGAACAGAGAGAAGTCAGTTTCAATAAACTCAGGGCAAACAGGACTATTAATTTATCTAGTCCAATTGTCTCACATTTTGCAGAAATCACTATTTTATGCCTACAATGAACTAAATAACTTGTGCTTAGCTAAAGCTTTTTCTCTAGTATTTCATACCAGTCTTAAATTGTAAAATAGTAGAAAGATGGAGAAACCCTCTCCTCTCTTGTTTTGATGTTTTAAAAAAACAAACAAACACACACCCCAAAAAGGCCAAACACTTAACTATCATCATTTCTAATCCAAAAATGGCTGGAATGTTTTGAAGTATGATTCTAACATTTGATAGGATGAAGAAATTTTATTATCTAATATTGCTTTCTTGAGAGAAATAATAATCAAATAATTTGAATAATCAAATCACCCCTCCAAAATAAAGTTACACTTATTTTAATAGCATAATGAAATTCAACACCAAGTTTTCCATCCAAATTTATGACTCTTCTCTAATGCCTCATTTTTAAAATACCTTCTGAAAATATACAGTTAATTTATCCCCTATCCCCCACAAATAAAATCCAATTGTTTAAGAAAATCTTCTACAAAAATTTGAAAAAAACAGCATATACTTTCTGCTGTCTCATCTATATGAAAATGAGAACTAACTCTAGAAAAAAATTTAGCCTTCTGAGGTGACAATACCTTCAAGTGTTTTTCAATTCAATAGGAGTCAGTTTTGGTTCCCCTAAATAAAAAAGCATCTCAGAAGTGATGACAAATTAAATACATAAAAATCTAAAAAAGCAATCTTACCTGCCCCCTCATAACAGACATCTGGTTTTCATAAGTAGCCTTGTCAAATCCTTTGTCAGTCTTCATTAAGAAAACAAAGAGTTATTAAAGGAAATGACCCATTTATTTGTAGCTATATATTTAGCATGCAAATTCAACAGTATCATAAAACCAACCCTATAATAATTTTTGAAAGCTTCAAATAGGATCCTAGTATGACCCACAAAAGGGTCTATTTATTGCAGCAAATTTGCGTATGTGAAACTGAAGAATGCTCCACATCATAGAAGTAAAATACATCATTTGGGCACTGGTAGATACCAGACTCCATATCACTACTTGATGGTATGAGCCATTAGGTACCATTACTACTCTTTCTCTCACATGTACCCTGGCAGAAGCACACTTCCTCCTTTGGATTTATTAAGTACTTCAACTAACAAAGCCAGAGTCAAAATAAAAATATTTGTGTTTCAAGACCCAGTTTTGATATTCGAGCTGCATTTGCATTAAAAGCTTAAAATTTCCAATTCTTTCAATCCTTATTTGGATTATTTTATTTGAACATCTGACACAACTGTTTACAGAATATTTCAGATAAGGACACTTCTTTACACATTAATACTGTAGCACAGTTTCAGTATCTTTAAATTGAGTTCAACTTTAAACATGCAAGTTTTGAGCATCAACTTAGCACAATATATATATGTAAAATTAAGCATATACATATATATATATATGAAAGCTATGCAAGTATTTTATATTATGTTAAATACATGACTTCCTCAGGTTGCTGCAGTTTAAGTGTATACACACCACACAGGTGTGTTAAATGGAGCTTTTATACAAACTTGCACTATTAAGAGTTAAGTGGCTTTAATTGATTATTTGAAACTTAGGTATATAATAGGTAATTATGTATTCAGATAAGCTAATTAATATCAATTAACCACATCAGTGACACAGTTTCTTCTAATTACATAAACTCTTTCAACCATGCCAATGTTAAACCTAAAATAGCATAGTATGGTAGCATATAAAAGTTACATGGCTTTTCTTTTTATGAATGTAACTGTTCCATTAGAGATATCAGCTATTTCAGTAATATTCAATTCAAAGAAGCAGTTGATTCACCTTAAATAGTTCATAAAGATCTTCACAAAGGTCCTGTACAAAGTTCATATCAGAAATGCGAGGAAGAACAAGGTCTCTGGTCTCCTGAGAGAAAGGAACTTTTGCTTGAGGAAGCCAAGCCCAGTGAAAGGGATCTAATACAGAAAAACAGTATACTTACTGATTAACAACAGGCAAAAATGAAATTCTTAAGTTCTCAGTGACACACCACTTTTTCTGAACATTGTTACCCCATATACTCCTTTTGGCTACAGTTGCAAAAGCAGCTTGACAGACACTAAGCTTTTTTTTTTTTTCCAAACTGAAAATCTATTAAGCAACAAATATTTAGTTGAAGCAGTAAGTAAAAAAAGTATATAACTTAAACACTGTTAGCAACACTAGAGGCCTTCTCCTAGTTTAGTAATGCAGTTTCCTTTGGAATAAAATAATAGCTGTAATCAAATTCACATTTGACTCATGCTGATGAATGAACAAAAAAGTAGCTACCATTTTTAATATAATTTTTAGTTTTCTAAAATGTTTTCTAAGCATGCCAAGAGAAAAAGATGCTTAACTTTTCACATAATTGCTATTAGACAGTTTTTTTTCAAAATACATTGCAAGAATAATGAAGTTCTGTGTGACCATTTTCATTAAGAGCTCCCTTTCTTCTGCTTTGAGTAATGATTCATTCCCTGAGGCTCTGCTTATGAGCTCTGAGTCTGAGAGCAAATCTTACAAGTGAAAACTGAGGCAAAGTCAGCACTGAGTTCTGACTGAGCAACTTGTTTTCTTACATCTTTTGCCTTTAGGTCTTTGTTGCATTTTTCTGCAGTATCACCCTCACTTCTAATTTACTTAGCCCTTTCTTGTTGCTCTTTGTATTCAATATTTGCATCCTCAGCTCAGTCAGGAGTTCCCTGTTCATCCACGCTGGACCAACTTCCTGCCTTTTCCATAGGCTGCTCTCTGGCTCTGAGAAGGTTATCCTTCATAACCAACCAGCTCTAGTCAAGAAAAGTTGCTCTGTGTGTCAAGTGCCTGAAATTTGTAAACACTATGCTACAAGGTTACCTTTACAAAATTATCACATGGTTATCCAACTGTACAAGAATACTGAGGATCATGCAGGTTTATTACTTTTGATGCTGCGGTTATAGATGGTATAAAATATTGCTGTGTCTCTAGAACAGCTACAGAAGTGACTGTAGCCAAGATATATGTAGGACAGTAACTATGTAGCATCAAGAGAGTATATAAAGGTCTGGCTGGAGTAACTAATTAGCTTTTTCACAGCATAACTAGCCCACACTTAACTGCCATAATTACTTGGCTAATAGCCCACAGAAAAAATTGCAAACACTGTTGGGCACTTCCCTCTGAAATACAAGTAATCACAGATGTGGTCAAAAGCAGTGTCAATTAAAGAGCAGTAATAATTCCAAGCACAGTGAAAATTGATAACTAAATGTTAACTTTAGAAAGTAAGCTACAGCTGAGAACAAGAAAAATTAATATGTCAACTTGTCCACCTACAACATTACCCTTCATTTTGAAATAGAAATTTGGCTATTAGAGAGACAACTTGCACATCCTTGTACTCAAGTAACTTTCCACCAAGAAAACACATGAGAAACACGTTGCTAAACTCTTCCAATTCCACAACCAGACAGTTTACAGTATCACAGTACCAGCAAGGTTGGAAGAGACCTTAGAGAGTATCAAGCCCAACCTATAATCCAACAGCCCATCATCTAAACCATGGCACCAAGTGCCTCATCCAGCTGCTCTTGAACACCTCCAGGGTCGGTGACTCCACCACCTCCCTGGGCAGCCCATTCCAAAGGTGGATCACCCTTTGTGTGAAGAATTTCTTCCTAATATCAAGTCTAAGCTTGAGACTGTGCCCTCTTGCTCTGCCGCCAGTTACCTGAGAGAAGAGACCGACCCCCGCCTGATTACACCCTCCTTTCAGGTAGTTATAGACAGCAATAAGGTCACCTCTGAGTCTCCTCCAGACTAAACAACCCCAGCTCCCTCAACCACTCCTCTTAGGGCTTGTGCTCCAGCCCCTTCACTACATCCTTGTTGCCCTTCTCTGAATGCATTCCAGTAACTCAACATCTCTCCTATACTGAGAGGCCCAGAACTGGACACAGTACTCAAGGTGAGGCCTAACCAGTGGCGAGTACAGGGGAAGGATAACTTCCCTAGTCCTGCTTGCCACATCATTCCTGATGCAGGCCAGGATGCCACTGGCTTTCTTGGCCACCTGGGTACACTGCTGGCTCATGTCAAGTCTCCCATGAACCAGCACTCCCCAGTCTCTCTCTGTCTGCCCACTCTCCAGCCACTCTAACCCCAGCTTATAGCTCTGCATGGGGTTATTCTGACCAAAGTGTGAGACCCGGCACCTGGACTTGTTGAATCTCATCTCATCGGAATCTGCCCATCTCTCCAGCCTGTCCAGATCTCTCTGCAAGGCCCTCCTACCCTCCAACAGATCAACACCTGCTCCAAGCTTGGTGTCATCTGCAAACTTACTAATGAAGGACTCAATCCCGTCATCAAGGCCATCAATAAAGATATTAAACAGAACCAGGCCCAGCACCGGTCCCTGGGGTACACCATTAGTGACTGGTCGCCATCTGGATGTGACACCATTCACAACCACTCTCTGGGCTTGGCCATTCAGCCAATTCCTAACCCAGCATAGAATAACCCTGGTCAAATCCCCAGGCTGCCAGCTTCTCCAGGAGTACACTATGGGAGACTGTGTCAAAGGCTTTACTGAAGTCCAGGTGTACTACATCCACAGCCTTCCTCTCATCCACCAGGCATCTTACTCGGTCACAAAAGGAGATCAGGTTGGTCAGGCAAAACAATACATACAGTACTATGATTATGAGTGTCTACTTATTAATGTAATTTAAAGGTAAAAAATATCAAGGACCAAATCACATATCCATTGCAAAACTGGCATTTGTTGCTAACTTTCTGAAGGGGATGTTATCTAAAAATTCAATATATAACTATAGTGATGATTTCTTAGTTTCTTACTAAAACAATCCAAATAAAAAATACTTCTTTTGAAGTTACTCTCCCAAAAGAAGGATGATTGAAGAATGCAATACTTACATGCCCTCCACTCGTCGGGATGCTTAAAAGGAAATGCTAAACCATTGTCTATTGCAGCAATTTTAATAGATTCTTCAGTTGTAGTCCATTGGCTATCCTACAGAAAGAATATTTAAAAAATAAGTGATACTTATGTGCTTGGAAAAAACAGTGAAACACATTAAAAATACTAAATAATACACTCTTTAGTGTCACTGGTTAAATTCAACTTAAACAATATAAAGCACTCAAATAAACTCCAGCACATAACTCTTATTCTACCACCATTAGAGTGGAGCCCTTCCCCAAAAGAAAGATAAGCAGAGCACATCAAGAGCTGAAAAAAATGTGCCTGAATAATAGTGGGCACTGTTACTATTATAATAGCCCAAGCTAGTAAAGCCAAATACAGAACAATACAAATAGCTTCTAGCAGTGTACTATCTAGACTGATCAAAATTTTGCCTAGAATAATTTGCAATTATCATATTTATTGAGGCCATGTACCAGGAAGAAAGCCATGCCCTTAATCTCCATGCAAGATCAAGCTACAAATCTACACAAATTAAAAAATACAAACTCCAAGAGTACACTTTTCTTACCTTATCTGACAGATCAAGTCCATCATCTTGTTTTTCGTACCTGACTAACCAGTTATCGTTACCTCTGTCTTTGAACAGGAAAATGCATGTCACAACACGATATTTATAGAGAAAGAATCATCTACAGTGAAATACAATGACTAATATTGTAAACTGACACTTTACCCATGGAGTCAAGCAAAACTGTTTATTGCAATACATATGCTTCAGCTTTGCTGAAACGTATAGGCAACTTACTTGATTAAAGACCACAAATTTACCAAATGTTCTTGGGTAGTATTACTTCTTTAGTTTCTCCATTTGGCTGAATATACAGCAAAATATCAAGAAAGCTGAAACTAATTTCATATATTTTATGTGGAAAGATTGGCTATGGTATGTACTTTTCCTGGGGAAAACACTATCAAATGACAGACTTACTTTTAAGCTTATTTTAATGCTCATGGGGAAAAGGACAGGACCTCCAAAATTAGAGGAGGTGTGATATTTGACTACATAGAGAAAACCAAGTGTACAAAGATTGAGGGGGGGAAAACTGAAAAGAAGGGGAAAAAGCTGAAAATATCTGCACTGTTCAGATAACACTGAGAGATTAAAGGCTCTGAGAAATCCTTTCAGACAAAGATGACTGCATGGACTTGCAGGTCCTTCTGACATCTTAGGGTGCTACCTTAAGTTCAACTAAACATCCATCAGAAGACTTTCATGTCTTCAGAAAAGTAAAGATGCCTACAAAGCAGCAAAGGAAGTATTTTAAAAATAAAACTCCCTTTGGATTCTTCAAGAAGTAATTCAGCTCAACAGACAAATACCAGCTTCTGAATGAAAGAAACAAGAGTGCAGGAGAACTGACAGGTACTCATTGGGGCTCTTCCTCAGTGCCCTGTCACAATGAATATGAACTATTGAGTGCTGATGGGGAACCATGCTGTTATTGGCTTCTGCTTAGCAGAAAAGGAATTGCAGTCATGGCTTTTCCTACAGTTTTGGAGAAACAGTTAATAGCCTACACACAGAATTAAAGCATAATGGAAGTATTTGTTTTTGAACTCTTACATTGCTTAAAAATACGAAGTAACAGTTAAAAAAGGTTGTTTGGATTTTTTCATATTGCAATCCAAAATAAATTCTTTTGAATTTAAAATGCAACTTTCTGGCCTTCAAACATGAGAAAAGCATCTGAAATGCATTAAAAGCCATAATCACCAGCTTTCAGCCAGCACTGCTTACCATTTCTGCCTCATCAAAGTACAAAGATACCAAGAGACACTAATAAATACCTGTGTTTCTGATAACATAATCCAAAATAACCAATCTTTCAAACTGTGACTGAAATTCTTTCCTTGTGTTCTCAGGTAAAGGATCAGTTTCAAACTTCCTGAGCCAGTAGTCAGCTTCCTTATATCCTTCAACAAACAGCTGGAAGGAGCCAACCTGAAAAAGTAAGAAACTGCAGTTGGAAAATGCACTTGGGTAGGTCACATAAGTAATCTCAACTTAGAAAATATGAGTTTCAGAACACAGGAAGTATGACACTAAGAAAAAAAAAAAGATTACTATGTGGTTTCTCTTTCATTCCTAGATTCTAAAAAAAAAAAAAAAAAGACTAAAATCATGAGGGTGTTTTTCTGAGGCTTTTGGTGGTGGGCTTTTTTTTAGCATTTGTTAAAACACTCACTGAGTATAACAGTAACAAAACGCTGCCAGACAGTTCAATGCAAATGAACAGTCAGTATTAAAGGAAATACTTGAAACAAAGAGAAAGAAATAATATCTATTCTCTTTTTCATTGTAAATACTTGGTTCAATAGTTCAGAGAAAACTTACTAAAAATGACAGGAGAAAAATTTTCCTCTCTCTGTAAACCTTTTAACCTTCATTAATGAGAGCAGAAGCAGTAACCACTTTTTTCAAGACAGATCCTTTTTGCCTTAAATTGACTAAAATGCATTTCCCAAAAGAGTCCAGGAAAGAAAACTAGAGATGGCATAGATTCCATATGTATGTAAAACAGGAAAGGTGCTCAAGATTAAAATCCAAAAGAGAACTTATATTTGAGAAGTAAAACACAGATACATAAACACATGGAAAGACATGGATACCACACAGCATGTGCAATAGCCATGCTGATCCAAGCTTGCACAACCTATGTCACATGGATCTAAATTGCTGGGAACCCACACAAGTGGATTACCCAAGGTGTACGTAACCTGTGTTTTAAAAGCTTAGGATTAGAACTGTGTAGTGATATTTTGGGGATACAATAAGGCTCATTAGGAAAGAAAGATGCCCTGGTTTTGTCAGTGTAGTCTGCACACAAGACAAAAAGAAGGCAGGAAGAAAACAACAACAGGATACTGAAAAGAATAAAACAAACAACTGAATGCAAAAAAATATTTAGGAAAAATTTAAGAACTGGATTAATTGCAGGGAAAAGAACAGGCTGACAATATAAAAACATGACGCTGAAAGGAAATGTACCAAACAATCAATAAATAGAAAAAAGAAGTGAGATGTACGACAATTTAACATGTTACTTCTACAGCAGAAAAATGGACTGTAAAATGAAAAAAAAAGTGCCAAGATTATTAAAGTAGTTCAAATGAAGAAATGATGTAAAAGTGGATAGATTTTTGCATAGAAAGTCATATTTATCAAAATTTCAGATATTTAGAGATAGTTTTCAACCAGCAACAAGTTTTCCTTCTACTGTTGAAGTTACTTATAAATATTCTTTTATTTTTTACGCAAAGTTTTGTGTAAGAATCAGGAAGTGTACAAATTATTTATTTTTCATCTTACCTTAGGAGGTAGCCCAATTCGATTAAATTTTTTAGCAACTTTTGGCACTTTCTCTAAAGCATACTTTTTTCCTCTTGACTTTGCACGATCTATTGCACTGTAATTAAAGGTCTCACTGACAAGCCAGACAACCTTAAAATATGAAAGTTAAACACAGCTCAGAATTCCTTATTATTTAAATTGTAACTTTACAGTAAATTTTATTCTCAGTTGTAAAAAAAAGAAATGAAAAAGGAAGCATCAGGCATTTCCAACAGAAATTTTATAAAGGTGAATATTTTCTATTTTACATATCTCATCAAAAATGGGGATTTTATTACACTTGTTTTTGCAAATTTTTATCTCCAAAACATGAAGCACAGAAGGTGCTAGAAACTGGAGTTGTTCCAAAGAACAGATTCAATTCAGATTCAATGAAACTTATCCTTTAAAACAAAATATCACAGTCACTATTTCTACACCAAACCACTGTGCCTTTGGACTCGCAATAGTTTTTAAATGACTTTGGGATAATACATGATATGCAAAGATTTCTATACAACTGCAGTCCAGAGACTGACAAATCTGTTGCTTTGTTGTTTTTTTTTTAAATTCAGTAATTTACGTGTTTTAACTCTTACCTTAGTTTTAGGGACAACTCCCAGCCCCAGCTTCTCATCCACAAGGTAGGCACCAGCTTCAGAGAGGTATCCCTGATTTGGAACGAGGCAGCCTCTGCCAAAGCAGCACGGACAACAAACTTTGTGAAAATATTTGGTCCATTTTGGATTTAGATGTCCATAAGGCTCTTCAGATTTTGGTTTGAACACTCCAATAATTTTCTAAGACAAATAATATAAAATTAAAATATCAGCATTTTGAGTTGCAAAATATTAAAATCAGTTTGAAAATTAGTTATTTGAAAATGTTGGTTAGAGCCTATACATGGCATTTTACATTACTCTATGTAGATGATAAAACCGATGAAATGGAATTCAAATAAATTTTTTATCAAATTCCTGAACAGGATTAGTACAAATTCAAAATAAACTCTTCATAAGAGAAAGTCCAAACTAACTAACATTTACTTTTTCAAAATTAAAGAGGATTACATTTTTTTGTATTGTAATTTTTTTAAAAAGGAGGTTTTAAAAACTAGCTTTAAAAGTAATTTTCAGCCCACTAATTAACTCATTGACAAGCTACTTCAGAGAGAGACAGAATGGCGCCAGGAAAATGAACATTAATAGTCAACTCTTATCCTTTGTCTTCTAAATCTTGTTTTTCTTATTGCTCTGAGCTGGAATGGATCAAAAGGTTCTGCACTTTGCAGTTCCCAAGAGTGGTGTCATTTACAACCATTACAGAATCCTCAACTGAAAGCTGACAATGTTTCACACTATCAGCCACCATTTACATTGGAGATACCTCGGAAACCTTAAAATTAGTCAGCACTATGTCCAATTTTGGACACTATGCTTCATGATATCTATTAACAAACTGCAGAAAGTTGAAAAAAACATGAGAATAAGCACAACACATGTGAGTAATGAAAGATTATATGAACAGGTGTTAAGGTAAGAGAAAATGAGACATGATGAACTACTTAATAGGCTGCTATAAAAAAAAAAAAGCACATTTGCTGCTGACCAGCCAAAAATGATAGGCTTAAATCCCAGCAGATAAATTGTAAAGAAGAAACCCTTTTGAACCCCAAGGGCAGCTCAAGACTGGAACAGACTGCCAGGTCCATCCAAAACAGGATGCAACTAACATCAGCTCAGTCAGACATTTATCAGGAATCACATTAAAATAATCCTGCTCCAGAGCACAGGCATCAAATAGATGATTTCTCAAGCTGCTTTCTACATACGATTCTACCTTTGTTAACTTTAAACCACAAGATTATTACCACACTAAAATATATAACCTTTCAATTGCCTGTGAGGAACTCTGGCCTAGTGCATAAAGTCCATCTAATGACCCTTCTATAGCTCAAGTGGAATGCTGCAGAAACGTTTATCTTCATCCCTTCTCACCTGACAAGGGCAAGTAAATCAAATTCCTTCTGATAAACATTTAAGGACAATTGCTTAAGAAGTATTTTCACATATTAATACTTTATTGAATCCTTCACAAAAAAGCTAGATCTCTTAATAAGCTGAACGCTGCCTGTCGTTGCACCAACACTTAAAGCTGAATCAAACTCAGCTCACGAACAAGTTTTGCTGGCAGTCAGAAAACTGCTTCAGTGGCTGCTGATTTGGCTGGATTAAGGAGAGGATCTGACCAGCTGGTATAGCTTCTAGAAAATGTTCATCCACTTTGTCCAAGGCAATCTTGCTTTGTCCAAGATTATCCAGGACAAAAAAACTACAGAGGACTTAATTCATTTTGCAAACAGGTACACAAGACACCAGACAACAGCAGCAGCATCTGTCTCAACCATCTATTTTGATTCATTCCCATTAAATTCCAGGAGAACTAAGTTATAAAATACCACTATCTGCATTCACACTACAACATAAGTTTCTTATCAACAGGGGTAGGCAACAAATTGACAAGAATTCTCTTGCATTTGGTATGCTGTTATCTGTGATTCTCAGGTTACATTCCAAACCATGAACAAGTTCTATGCAAGATACAATTCAATTTAGACCCACAAAAATAGTTACGATAAATACTCTATGCAATGTGAAAGGACAGCATGTTTTTTGAATACTTTACTATTTATTATTCTTTTTATTTTTACATCACAGCACTTGGTATATTACTTCAATCAAAATTCTTCTGTTAAGAAGTTATTTAATTTTCTCCTATTGAATTACATGTATCTACCTGCTTTAAACAAAGTCAGCAGCTCTGCATTTCCCAGAACCATCATGGTGTATTTACTAGTACATACCAAACCTTTAATTATCTCTTTTCTGAATCAGTCTGTGGATAATACTTCCTGAAAATTGCCCATTTAAAAAAGGAGCTTAGCTCATTCCATCACTTGCCTGGACTGTACTTGTCAAATCTAGAGATGGTTTTCAAGGTTTCACAAAAGTTACAAACTTGGGAAATTTTGCAGAGCCACTGTTGAGGACCAGGGTTGAATCAGAGAGCTCAATATGTTGAACAAGCCAGCCTTAATTTTGCCAGTCAAAATTAATTTATAGACTGACTCCATTAGCATTATCAATTAACCAGTAGCTAAACCATCAGGAACACATTGCAGAACAATTTGTAACAAACACAATGTCTTGTATTTATTGTTTACACAATGAACAACAAATGCTGAAATATTCAACACTTCAGCAATAGTGCTGCTTAAGTACAGAACTCCTTCATATTAGTATACAACTATATAATTTCTGCCAATAAATGCAAAAAGGTAATTTTAATTGGACAATTTGACTTTCATCTTTCTGATAGACCCAAATCAGCAAATAAAATGACCTAATGGAAACAGCTTATTTTACCTGTAACTTGGCATTAGTGTGGGTAAACACCTCAGAAGCTGCCCAGTAAGAAGGCTCAGCACTTCTTTAATGAGCTCCTTCCCAGTATAAGGAAGAGATTACTCAAGAATAGAAGAAAGCAAGTCACAGAACTGGTCTGAAGTGGAATGATGCAACACTCAGTGAAACAGGATCTGAAATCCATTCTGCAAATGAGAGTTGCACTATTGACAAAATGAAGTTTTATCAGACCTCTAATATGGATAGCAAACATAGGTAAGATCTTAATTTAGTGCAAAATATGGAAGCAAAATTTAAAGTCTGCTAAGAACTCAGTATCATTATTCTCACAGTCCCACAGTGACAAATATTTCCATATTTTGCAATGAATCCTTCCTGATCCACATAGAACAAATGGTCTTTTTTTAAAAAATTATTTCTCCTAAATACTTACATTCAAATCAATGACCTGCATAAAGAAGGAGGGCAAGTCACTCCTAGCAATTTAACTAGGAACAAAAACAACACTTCACTGCAAAAGAAAAGTAAAACCAACAAGAAAATCACCAGATAAGAAACAAGGAATAGGATGCTCCACTCAGAATACTATGGTTATATTTACACAAAAATGGTGTATGAGTAGCCTCTCACAAGCCCAAGGGCACAGTGAGTGTCTTGGGCATTTGCTATTCACCAAAATCCAGCAAAATCAAGTCTGGAGAAGCTTCAGAGAAAACAGATTTGCACATATGGAAATACAGAGCAAGTATGATTTTTTTCCCCTTGTAATTTCCCTACTAACTCTTTCTCCAAGAATAAAAAATTCTCAATTGCACAGCATTAAGAAAAACTCCAAGAAGAGCCCACTTAATGGTTTATAAAGCATTTTTAGCATTACTGTAGAATAATCTTTAGACACATTGAATTTTTTAAAAAGTATTAATTAAAACCAGTTTTTGGCTATTACTCAGATTTTTTCCTACTGCATATTAAATAAGATATAAACCTACTTTAAAATACCTCTTTAAAAACATTATAAAGTTTGAATATGTGTATATAAGCACACAACCTGAAAATCTACAAAGCTACTGAAATCACAAAGTGACACAAAGTTTCAAAAGTCAGATGAAAATTTGAACGGGTTTTCATATTTACAGCATTGTATGAGATAGCAAGAACCCCACAAAGCCATTAGAGAAGGAATTCTTTTCCTTCCAGTTTCAAAGATTGAGACTCTCCTTCCCAACCTTCTTTGGCTCTTTTCCAGCAGAGTGAAGGGCAGCATTACTAACAGCTGTTCCTGGAACACAATCTCTGCAATGGAATAATGAAGCTGCAATGTGCAGTTTTCAGAAGACTTTGAGGGGGTAGTTCCACCACTTTATATATGCATTTTTTGTTATGGAAAATCATAAACTGATATATTTATTTATATTAAGTCAGGTAACTATTCTAAAAAAAAAATCACTCAATCAAAAAAGTTTATAAACTATCACCAGAAAATTGGCATTAAAACAAACCAAACAACTGTGAAAATTAAATAGCAGAACAGGAGCATATTCTGTAATAATCAATAATATGACTAAAGCTAAACAAATCCCAAATTACTTCCTAAATTAAGAGGAAATGACCATTATGGGGATGCACACAATAAGAACACTCTTGAATATGTTCTGAAAACTCAGACATTCAGTGTTACAACTTCCATGTCCAACACAACCGGGCAACTAGGATCTTGGGGATTAATGAGTATCTACATCTATGTACGACCAGAAAATTGCTGACAGAGCTTAAAATAAAATCAGATATGCCAAATTAACACAAGTTGAGGGGTTGGAAGTGGAGCAGGTGGGTAGCAAAGTATTTCTAATTTAAAGAAAACAATGTGAAAGTATGTCTGACACATCATTTTCTCTTACTACATAATGCTGACCAAATGTTACTTCTCAAGAGAGAGATTCAGGTAACCGTTCCTTCTCCATCTCCAAGTAACCTTGCACCTCTTTGATGACCAGTATTCGAGGTACCATCTATCACTAGAGGAGGGGAAACCAAACCTCTCAGTTAAGATTTAGCAGACAAGTACAAGTAAAAAGGTAGATTTGACATCATTCTTCTCACCCATCTACCAATCATAAAGGAGAAAGAAGACAGGACCTAAATAAACGATTATCTAAAAAGAGAAAAGATAAAAATATAAGAGGCTTAGCTAAAGAAACCTAAACAGCACTGAAATCAGAAGCTTAGTTTTGTCAAAAAATCAATCAAAACAGAGAAAAAGATTCTGCACACAAGAATTCCTGAATTTTCAGATGTTAGAGGCCTGTTTATTTCCCCATATTTCTTTGGTGCAGATCACTCAAAACATGATAGAATTGCAGCAGAGAAATAATAGTATTTTGCCTTAGCTTATGCTGCAGGACATAATTAGAAATCTAGGTATCACTTGCATTCACTTTCCCAGCAAAAATTTTGCCGTGCAATAAAAATATTAAGAAATTTATTTAAATGAATTTCCATTTAAATAGAATTTTTAAATTTCCATTTTCAACTCACTGCTGATAGCATCTCTGATTCTGCAGTCACATGCTTACCCCTTTTGGATCCTTGGCAAAGTAACTCCCACTGGATCCTTGAGAGATTCTTTCTGGAAAAACTCCACATTCTATAGCTTGTTCTGTTCTCAAAATAATCTCTGCAAATTCTGGATCATCTAAAAATATATTCATTTCAGCAGTATGTCCTGTATGCCCTGAAAAAAATAAGAAAACAAGCAGTCTTAAGTGCAATTTGTACTACTAATTAATAACAACATAAGTAAACACATTGAAAAGCCAACATCCTGCCCCTGCTGACACCTATTCAACAGCAGGCTGAAAAATCTGGCCCATTAAATCAGTGCAAGTTGTTCCACTGATTTATCCATGTCTAATCAACCTTTTGTTTAAAGTCAATCAGCCAAATCTGCCACAGGAAATTTGAGACTACCACTGCAAAGTGTTTATACCTTTCAAGGATTTAAAAAAAAATATTTATTTACATAAGTGTAGCCAAGGAAGCTAGAATGAAAAAAAAAGAACAAACCAAGAACATTCAAAGTCACGACTTCAAAAAATGTGCTAAAGATTTTACTTCTACACATTATTTGTGTGTCCTTTTGTGGAGAAAGCTACCTGAAAGCAAACTGCCCTCTAACCTGTAACTCTCAGGATGGTATCACACCATTGATTGAAGAGCTTGGCTGACACGTTCATTATCTATTAATCCACTGAAAAACCTATTACACACAGCACTCAAAAGTGGCACCAACATCCCAGTCAAGTGCTGCATGCCACCACCATTCCAACATTAAAACACTGTAAAGGACTTGCAGCATTTCTTTACATACCAACCAAAAGCTCAGGTCTGTGATGACATTCATAGTGCAAACCCTACGACTCCAAGCAAACATTTAGAAAGACAACTAGAAAGAAAGTTGCCAAGATTCTACTGATCTTTCCATTTTTTCAAACTATTTCTTTACAAGTTTCGAAACTCTATACTATTGTACCTTATTTTTAAGGCTGGGATTATTCCACATGTACACTGAGTGCATTCTAATGGGTCTGTGCATTAGGGCTCATTTCTACAGTAAGAAACAGTTACATTTTTCTAAAGTAAACATTTACATATAAAGTTGCTTTGTTCCCGTTTCAGCAATTGAAAAAATGTAACATACATCCTTCTGAAGTGACAGCTGATAAAAAGATACTTCTAAACAGTATTTGGAGAGTCAAATAAAAAAAAACTAAACACCTTTTCATAGCACAGGACAGTCCTTGAAGCTTTTTAGAACACGAGCATTTGCTTGCAATATACCACTCACAAATAATAACATGGCTTCCAAACAAAAGAACTAAAAAGCATTAAAAAAATAGGAAAACCTTGGTATAAGTTGGCAACAGGAAGAGAAGCCTTAAAGCTAAGAGTAGGTCATTCCTAAGGATCAACAGCTCCAGCCCATTGGATCAGAACCTGTTAAAACTACTTGGCAAATACTTCTGCGACAAACTACACTTTGAGACTTTAGAGTGAGACAACAAGAGACAAGGGAAGGATTCAAAGATCTCCCTGTCACAAAGTATTTAAGTGAGTTAGGGAAATAAATCTAAAGATCCACAATATACTTATTTTTATGGAAAAAGTCACTTTGAACCACTACACATGTACATCACACCTCTGAGCTGCAACAACGACATATTTTGTCAGTGAAAGCAAAGTCAGGGCTGTGCATTGTACTGTCACCAACCAAAAATGCAACACTCATGCTAACTCACCCTGCATATTAATCTCCCAGGTAAAGAAAAACTACAAAAGAACCTGTTCACATGGATTGCAGTTGTCTAGGCAGAAGACTAAGAGGTCTCAGTTTTTAATTTTTGTGCATTTATCCCAGAATCTAATACTGCAAGTAGTCTCATTGCCTTGAGGAAATCCTTCAACCATGTCTTTTTAATGTAAAAGACAACTATAGGAAAAAATAAATAAAAGCAAAGAAATCACATTATGCTGCATGCTCAAGGAACAAGAGAGAAATAAATTCGAAACTCGTGATTTGCTCAGTATTGCTACTGTACCGTAAGAAAGCCTGTTACAACGGGGATGTGACCGTAAAAAACAGATGGCCTGAGAGTAAGGAAACTGGCAGTTTTAAGAAGTTTATCAACACTCTCCATATGAAAATAAGCCATTTTATTTGTCACAGTATTTGCTGAAAGTGGCAAGGGTTTTTTTAAGTTGGTTTCTTTTTAAAAAATTATTTTGATCAAGTTTTTCACTGAGAAAGTATGTTACATCACACCTTATTCCCAGTGCAGTCTCTAAACTTACAATTATAAGTAATCAAGGTTTCTCTTGAAATTGCACTTGAAAACTACTCTTCTCATTAAGCTCCCACTAAGGACACCAGGGCTCACACACACAGTGTAACTACCAGGCTCAAGAACTTTTTTCAAATGACTTTGGGCAAGGGCCAAGGCTGAGAAGCTGCTACACTGGAATGATGAAGACTCAAGAAAGAAGATACAAATACTATCATCCACATATGAACCTCAAGCTATTCTTTCATCAAGTTAACATGACATAAGCGAAAGTAATACACTTTGCAAGAGTAACACGTATGAACTCCGTCAGCACTAAGCTAGATTTACACTTTTTTAACATAAACATGATTAAAAGTAGTTCCTTCAATCAATTCCATCTTTTCCTATAGAGTCTCTTATTCTGACTATAATTCCATTATGAAAAGACTCTGTGTTGCAATAACATGCATAAATAACATCTCTTGGATGTTGGTTCCACCTGACTCATGAAACAATCTTGTACCTTCAAGTGTTACACACAGAGAAAATGGAAGAACAAAGAAACAAGGGATGAGATGCTGCAATCAATCAGAATTTTGAGATTTTCTTACACACTCTTGGGGCAGATCCCAAGGAGTGCTCTGCATTCACCATCCTCACTGTGCCAGTGGTGCAAGACCCACGGCTCTACGCTCCACAAAAGAAGCATGAACTTCTTTTTTTGAAGTTTCTAGAAGTGTTTTGCTAGAAGCACTGTCTCCTTATCACATTTTAAGTCTTGTGGAAACAAGACGGGAGAACTCTCAACATTTTAACAGCATGTTCACATAACAGATGTAACTGGGACCACGTGGGACCAGCAGTTAAAAGATGAGAGTTTTCTTTCCCTATGATTAAACATTGTACACTAGTAAAAGCTCTCTGTATCTCCTAAAATAAAATTACTAGCACAAGTTATTTTTTTAAATTTGGTGGAGGTTTTGTTTGCATTTTTCTTAAATGCTCTATTGTTGTAAAAGAACAAAAGTCTTGCCACTCACTGGCAAGAAATCCTATGGTATAATGACAACAGCAAACACTATGAAAGGATAGAACTCGACAGACTTCTGTAAGCAAACCAATTCCAGATGTACAGATATTTAGAAACTTGCACAGTATCAGAAAGCTTGAAAGTCTAAATAAAAAAAAAAGTGAACAGCAAATACCATGTCATTTATTTTTTGCCAGTATATTTAGAATTAGATAATAGCCATGCTCATGCCTCTTTTCAAATTGATAACTAAATTCTTGCATTTCTGAACTTTAATGTCATATTTCTCTCTTCAAGATCAGATTTCAAAACATGGAAAGGTAAATTTTTATAAAACCCAAAATTATAACATCTAAAACTTTTAAAGCATGTGATGGTACAAAGAGAACATGATTGTATCAGAGATTTAATGGTTAATGGCTCAAAAGAATTGCTCGTTTGTGGAGTCAAGAGGGTGCTTTTCTGAAGCCAAGTTTGCACCCCGTAAGGAGGAGGAGGTGTGTGGGTGTGTGGTGGTGATTTAACAAGACACAGGGGTTGAACACTCACCACTGGAAGCTACAAGCTCAGCTTTGAGCCATGAAAGAAGCAGATCCTGCGAGGTGGGATAGTGCTTTTTATGGCACCAATTGTCCTCCCTTACACACACACACTTCCCTCCCACAGAGAAGGTCACAGGACATTTGCATTCATACAGAGCCCTGAGGATATTCGTCCCTTCTGATGGGGGGTAACTGGCTCAAGTACGATGATGTGCCATGTCTTAGAAGGTGTCATAAACCATCAAAGACCCCCAAAGCGCTCCCAGACCCATTTCTGAGGCCTTCCTGTGACCACCACTTCGACCAATGGACATCGAAACCGCATATTAAGTCTCATCTCAAGATCCACGGATGCAAATACGTTTCTGCTTTTATCCTTTCTTTCTCTTTTTCCCTAAACATTTTCTTATGTGATATTTTTACTCTTTCATATTGCTATGTCATTATAGACAGTAATAGCCAAAACGTCTGCTTATCTGCCTTCCATTGCAACCAAATTGTTCTAAAATAAACCCTAAGTATATGTATTATTTACAAACACTGATCATTCAGTGTTCTTTCACGCTCATTTGCCCCAATGGAACCATTAACAAGAGCCTGGGCTGCCCTCGCCTTCTCAGGTGGGTCATAACAGATTGGAATAAAGAAGCAGACACAGACCGAACGTTTCTTTTAAGATGAAACGATGGGGGTCACAAGAAAGTAATTAGTGGATAGGCGAGACAAACAGAAAACTTGACACTTTGCCAAGCGTTCAGGAAGCAGCAGCCAGTCCCTTCACAGAGTACAGTCGGTAAAACATGCAAAGACACAAGTTTCAAAAAAACATCAGAGAAACAAAGCAAGGCCCAACAAAACAGCAGGCAGAGAGCGGGGAGAGATAACAGTGCGAACACTCAAGATATGAATGAGGTCGTGCAGCCCCGCACACGCGGACGAGGCACTGGAACCCGCAGCACCTTCCCTTCCCCGAGTCGGACGCCGGGAGCCCGCACTCCGAGCGGGGCAACACGCCCCCGCCCTGGCCGAGGCCGTGCCCGCGGGCACTGCGGTGCCGCCGGGGATGCCCGCGGTCCCGCCGGCAGGCAGCGCACGGCAGGGGCTGTCGCTGTCCCCGTCCCCGCAGCCCGAGCCCGGCGGTCCCGCCCGTACCTGCGGCGCCCCGGGGCTCCTTGTCCCACGCGACGCCCGCTCGGCGCCCGCGGCCGGTATCCGAAGTCCGCAGGAGAGGCTCGTCCTCTCCATC